>JARLTB010000129.1:337500-710000 GCA_030141615.1 Unio pictorum | reverse complement strand
TGAATAGCAATCCTTCCCTCCATGCTGAGGGGATGGACCGTCACAATTTCTGGACCTCACTTGTCTTCCTGCCAAACACTCTCCCCACTTTCCCCAATGTCCCCACATACCATCCACTAAGGTATATTAAAAATTCATCAAACATGCAAATTAGTAGTTACTACATACGTGGTAAATTTGTAAATCAATGCGCAAATATTTTACATTAAATGAGATACAACCTCATTTGTACTCCTGACAGGTATTTTCCGAACTCTTCCCAATGTCCACACATCCGATTCACATACATACATACATACATACATACATACATACATACATACATACATACATACATACATACATTCATACATACATACATACATACATACATACGTACATACGTACATACGTACATACATACATACATACATACATACATACATACATACATACATACTACATACATGCACACACAGATATACATGCATACATACTTACATATAAAACGTTCATGAAAAATGCCCATTAGCATTTAATAACTACATGGTAAGATGGTTTGTGAATGCTGCATTTTTTGATATTGTCCATTAAACGAGACTCAACAAAAAACACTTAAGAACTCAAAAATGCACAAACATTCAAATTCAATAAATTCTGCACATATACATTTGCCTTGTCATCCGGCTTAAATACTGATCTTCAATAAACTGCTATTCACTCAGACACGAAGAAATGCTTACCATGCATACATCTCAGAACATAATCTTTCTGGAATACAACTAAAATTCCTTTTCTTCGTGGTTATTAATTATTCTTGCATACCTAAATTCTGCCTTATATGTTGATATGATTAAGTCTGTTGAATGGAATCAAAGAAATTTAATTAATGGAAGTAGCTTTTCATCATCCCACCTGGACAATCCATTAAGTGACACTCCTTCTGCTCTACTGTCTCGCCGTGGCAGTTTCTAGAGATACTGGTAGTTCCAGGGTAATTACAGAAGCGCTCTCGGAACTGAATGCCGGCACCACAGGTCGACGGGCAATGAGTCCAACTCAGCCATTCACTCAATATGCCTGTAAAAAATACAAAACTTCCTGTACTTGAGATTTTGTTTGAATTTGGTTAACCGGAAATATTTGCAATAAAATGTTATTTTTCTTAAGTTAACAGAGGATACAAATTTGCTACATATCCCTCGAATTCAACAGTTTGTCCCACTCTGGATACGAGAAATATTAATAACAAATAAAATCGCCGAAATCGGCAAAGTTTCAAATAGAAAGAATTATATATATATATATATATATATATATATATATATATATATATATATATATATATATATATATATATTTTTTTTTTTGAAACTGTCCTATGTTTGATGCACCTCAGTTACCTGAGCAGGCATGAGTAGCACATCTTCGGCTCTCTATGGACATCCCTATGCAGTTGGTAGCCGTGGAGCCACTTGACCGTTGGCAGAGTCTCTCCCTGAATTGGTCACCATCACCACACGTGGTTGTACATGCAGTCCATTCGTTCCAGGAACTCCAACTGTCAATGTCTGTGTCATAAAAGTTAGTCGCAAATGACAATCCAACATCATTTTTAAAATACCATTTAATTTTCTGTCATTTGTTTGCTTTTGAAAAACTGTGGTCTTGATTGCCATAGTTATGTAAAACAAATGTATATCACATGTAAAAATGCATGTAAGTAAATTTGTAGGCGTCGTTCATTTTTTATACTTTAAACGTATCAATTTCTACCAACTCTATTATGTAATAATATTTTAGAGCAAAATCTTTACAAGTTTGAAGAAACTGCTAGGTTAAAAAGAGTTTAGATTCGGGATTTAAAGAATAAAATTAGGCAATTAGGCAATTCTAAAATACTCATTTATTTCTGCTGAATTTTTTCCGACTTAGACGCGCTTTGTTGTTTTGAAAATGTCAAATCAAATTAAGAAAGACATGTGTTAAATTAGGGATGATATATATCGCTGTCAACAGCAAAGTAGAAGTGACAAACAGAAAGAGACTTCGTAGTGAAAGTTGGGTTGTTTTCTAGATTGAGTATTACGTATTCTAACAACACAGAACAGTCTCTGGTACTCTTGATGACATCAACTATCTGGTTTTATTTATTTTCTGGCAACCTTTTTCTATTCGTGGTAGGATTTGAATCGATGGGTCGTCAAGATGTGTTTATTACGCAATATTGTCGTTTGCATAGGAATCCAGGCTTCCAAACTGTAAGACTGTCACTTGCCCTTGTGAAGTATACCAAGTCATTGTCACAACTAGAGGTACATAGGGGGATATATTAAGATAAATCGAACTTAGTTAAATCATTTATGAATCAGTAATTGAGATGAAACGATCGCACGATTTTAGTTAGAGAGAAGAAGAAGGTAAGAGGCAGCGACGTGACGTATCCCCTCATTCACGTAAAGAAGTGTTCGCTCATATCGAAGACATGAGCGAACCTGAACCGATACCTTTCACGTATGCATCAAGACCGAAAGAGCATATTCCAAACCAAAGTCCACCAGTATCACCCGAAAAAGTATTACCACATTCGATAAACGGAAAAAGGCTCCTGTAGAAAATGTAGATCTACGGCCTACAGGTGCACGGTGAAAATTAAAGATTTCAAGTCGGACGTACCTTTGGAGAAGGCAGAAGGGTCTATCGCCAACATGTGGGATTCTTCGTTAACCTCACTGAAACTACGATGCTAATGCAAAGAAGACGATTGCTTGACACTTTCCATTCATCACGACGGTTTGAAGTCCCCTCTTCGGATCGAGTTTTGCTGTCCATCAGAATTGACTCCTTCCAAAGTTACTGACAAGATTCAACATTTGCAACAATCCAGCGAGAAATTTCACATTGCCGACGGAAAAGCAACACTGTTTATGAACCACGTGTCTCGTCCCCAGAGGACAGAACGCAATAAAGTGTTATTAGTCGACAACCTTCGCAACACCAAAATAATTAACAATCGTAAAGACCAGATGTGTTTAACCTGTGCCATCGTCGTGGGTCGAAAGTATGCCAGCAAGAAGCAGACGGCGGAATGGAAAATAGCCTGGAGAACTATTCAACGATCGGATTGAGCCAAACAACGGAGTAAAGCAGAACTCATGTTACAGCAAGCACAGATATCCAAAACCACCCCTTGTGGCATTCCAGAAATTCAAAAATTGCAAAACGTCTTGGCTCCACATTACACCTTGAAAGTGCACCCTCAAGAAGTGCGTGGACCTCTTTTTGTTTCAAGGCAACAATTTCAAACACGGAAAATACATTCACGTCTATCATCACGATGGTCATTTTGATACCATTACCAGTATCACTGGATTCCTGGGATACAGTTACTACTGTGAAAAATGTAACAATGGTTATAACAATCGAGTACAACAGAAACATTGTGGATCGAAATGTAAGGGATGTTTGACCTCTCAACCCTGTATGTACAAAGGACAAGAAAGAGTGCTTTGCCCTGTTGGTCAGTCCTACCTGTTATCAACAACATTTGAAGATGCAAGGATTACTGCAGAAAACTGCTTGTCAACTCCAGAGATTATGCCCTACTTGTGAACAAGGCTTACGTACCAATGGTGCCATGTTTCACGTTTGTCGAGGTAAGTAACGTTGTCACATTTGTCGTCAAATCTTTGACTTGGAACACGAATTTTTCATCCAAAGTTACCAACCCCAACAAGAGGATGACCGGAAGAAAGGGAATTTTATCGTTTTTGATTTTGAATGCATGAAAGAGACAGGTATTTACATTCCTAATTTATGCGTGGCTCACCGAGCGTGCGAGTAGTGCATCCACAAGCCTATCTTTTATCATTGCTATCACTGTAGCAAGATTCTTGGAGAACGTGAAAACATATTTCGAGGGTGAAGCACCTTTATCAATTTTGCACAATGGATCTTAAACCCCATCGACGAAACATGGAGTCAAGAGGACATTGAACGTTACGGATATTGTCATCGCCATGCTACGGTAATGGCTCACAATTTATCGGGATACGATGGGCAATTTCTGATCAGATACTATACAGATCAAAGTAACAAACGTCTTAAAGTGACTTTGAATGGAGCCAAAAGTATTTTTATGCAAGTAGGACAAGTAAAGTTAAAAGATACGATGAGTTACTTAGCCATGTCTTTCAATCGAATGCCTAAAACGTTTGGAATGCCAAAAATGGCCAAAGGTTATTTTCCGCACTTTTTCAATACCGAAGCCAATCAACGTGCCGTTATACCACATTTGCCTGATGCTCACTACTACGACCCCAATACCATGCGTACCGAACAAAGAATAGCTTTGTACGATTGGTACCAGACTCACGCTTCGGACACCTTCGACTTTCAGAATGAACTATTTAAATTGTCGTTCTGACGTGGACATTGTACGACGTTGTTGTGGGAAATGTGGAGAATTCTTCATGGAGAACGGAGGGATTGATCCTTTGAAAGAAACTTGCACCATCGTCAAAAAGTGTTCGTTATTGCACAAAAAACTATTCATGCCCGAAACACCCTGGCTGTCATCAGTCCTCAAACGAGGAACTTTGTCAAACGTCAATACTCAGTCAAAGCCCTACGCTGGCTACATTACTTGTGTGACTAGGATAAGAAATGGATCCAACACGGCCGCAACGGAGGAGGAAAAAACAGCATCGGAACGTATTATATGGATGGATGGGACGTGTACGATCAGATCGTGTACGAGTTTAACGATTCCTTATTTCACAGATGTCCCGTGTGCTACCCTCAACGTGGCACCAAGAATCAGTTTTTACAACAAACCATGGAAGATTTGTGTGAGATAACATGTTCGCGTCGTTTGAAGTTAGAACATCAAGGATACCAGGTAGTGGAAATGTGGGAACACGAGTACGATCACCGTTTGAAAACCTATCATGAGTTGAAACGCATCACAGAAAGTTACAAGTTGGTGAACCCATTTAACCCCCGGGATAGTTTGAACGGAAGACGAACGAACGCCAACTGTTTGCTGTACCAAGCAGACGAGGAGAAGGGAGAAGAAATAAAATTTTTGGACGTGTGTTCGGTGTATCCTTACGTGTGCAAATATTGTCACTTTCCCGTAGAGCACCCCCAACTGATGACAAAACATATCGACTTGGACAACATACGCCAGTACGAAGGACTGATCAAGTGCAAAGTATAGCCTCCCACGGACTTGTACCATCCACTTTTATCTCACCATTGCCAAGGGAAGCTGATGTTTTCTTTGTGTCGTACTTGTGCGGAAATGTGCAACCACGACAAATTTGTCAGCACACCAAGGAAGAAGAACGCGCATTGACAGGAACGTGGGTTAGCGTGAAATTGTTTAAAGCTGTGGAACTGGGATACCAACTGTTAGAAGTGTACGAAATTTATCACTTTCCCAAGACATAACAATACCACAAGTGTGACGAGACACAAATAGGTATTTTTGCAGACTTCGTGAATGACTTTTTGAAACTAAAACAAGGAGCTAGCGGTCATCCTTCCTGGTGTCACACTCCCGAAGACCAAAATAAATTCATAGAGAAATACTGGGAGCAGGAAGGCATTACTTTAGACCACGTATAGAAAAGCTAAGAAAGGCGATCGTTTGCCAAAGTGATGTTAAATTGCTTGTGGGGTAAAATGGAACAACGCCCGTCTTTACCCAAGACTGAGTATTTGTCAGAACCTTCCCGCTACTTCCAGATAATTCACAACAAAACCAAATTCATGAAACACGTGGACGTCATTCGTGAAGACTTCATCTTAGTCAATTACGAAAAGAACTAGAATTTGTAGAAGCCGATAGATTTTGAAATGTCATCATTGTGGCTTACGTGACAGCTCATGCTCGCTTAAAATTGTACGAAGTGTTAGAACTCTTAGGAGATCGTGTCCTGTAATTTGACACGGACAGTTGCATCGGTCAACGTCACCCTGACATCGAAGGAGAGCGTTTCGGAGCCTGTAAAGATGAACATCTAGACGACAAGATTCTCAGTTTTGCAAGTGGCAGTCCTAAAAATTACCGTTACGAATACCGAGACCTGCAAGGAGGAATGCACACCGAATGTAAAGTGAAAGCATTGATTCTCAATTATCGAACTAGTTGAGTGGTGAACTTTGACGTGCTAAAAGCAGCCTTGCAGTCGGGACAAGATGAAACCTTTAAAGTAACCACCCACGAACAGAACAAGATGGTCTGTTTACGCACATACCAAATCCTCATCCGACCTTTGAAAAAAGTATATCAAATTGTGTACCAGAAGAGAGAAAAGCTTCCCAATCATTTCACTTTACCGTACAGGCACATATATATTATGCAGCGTATAAAATGGAACATGCTCGAATACCGATAGTTCATTATGACTAACATTTTCAAGTGAGAACGATGAATCCTTTCACACACCAAGTATCGAGGGTAAGACTCAAGTCCATCAAGAAACT
This sequence comes from Unio pictorum, assembly GCA_030141615.1. Taxonomy (NCBI): domain Eukaryota; kingdom Metazoa; phylum Mollusca; class Bivalvia; order Unionida; family Unionidae; genus Unio; species Unio pictorum. The sequence continues at coordinate 703,529 of JARLTB010000129.1, read as the reverse complement.
CAAGTGCGATGCTGTGCCAAACGATCACAACACCAAAACAACACCACATCTTAGTTGTTTATATACTAATAGCATGGAAAATTATGTGCAATTGTGTGACTTCTTGACAAAAAGACTATAGCTTATAGACACGATGTTATCACCCACGATAAAAAGGACGAATCTCAAGAACGACACCTAATTGCGAGGACAAAGGAGGAGAAAGATGGATCACTCTACGCAGATGAAAAAGTGAAAGAACAAATATTATTGACCTCTTTCACTACCATAACGTCACAACAAAGTGCGTCCAAGAAGGAAAATAACTAAGCAGAAATAAAGGTGTATTTTGGCATCCAAATGTTTCAAGTCAATGATTGAGGTCGTTTGAACCTATATATGTATCACGACAATCTGAAATCTTCTGTATGAGTCGTTTTGAATACACTTGCAGAATTAACTTCTTACAAACTAGTGAGGTCTATTGTAGACATGAAGACAATGAGACAAAATGTTGACTTCCCCGATGGAAAAGCGCCCATTCATATGGCGTACGTTGCATTTCCGTAGGATGAAGACAATAACCGCCATTGATTTGATATAGATAAGTTTTCCTTGCACAAGGGACATTACGGCAGATTTACGTAATGAGAAACATCTACGCTGGGACACAAGTGGTAGCTGACCAGATTGTAAACAATATGTGTGAGAGATATAAAGAGCTACATGAACTTTGTCCTATTTGATTATTTGTTACTTGTTTTGGTTTGTTTTTTTTTCTTAAAAATGGGTATTAATTGCTGAAAAATGTCATTCTTATATGCAATGCGTATGCGTTGTATGTAAAGTGAGGTCTTTGTGAAGGCATAAAGTTTTATTTTTTTTCTATATCCAAGCAATAGACAATAACAAGAAACAATAATGCCTTAGATGGAAATAATGATTACCTGGTAGACTCTGAATATGATCTTTGTATGAGGCAACCTACACGATGACAATAGAGCGCTGGAAGCAGAACCCTCAAACAAGAGTACATCCATGTAGATAAAGAACACCTCTATTCCCCAGACTAAAATTCGGTCACTGGTTCACGACTCGAGTGGCATCTAAAGCGCCGAGAGTGAATCCATCTCATCAGAGGGATAGGCGAAGATGTGTAGATAAGAGGACAACTTACAAAACAAATGAGACCAAGGTGACAAGCAAATGAAAATCATGAGAGAGAAATCAATCAAACTTATTTAGAAATGCATCAACACAACAGTCTTGGAGGAAACATTACGGCGAGCCATCAGCATAACGGAAAAAGACAGCTTCGACAAGAAAGCCTAAACAGAAGCAGCCGCCAACGCCAACTGTAAATAAGTAGAGGTATTATACATCAAATACGAGGAACTCAAATATGGAATGGAGAATAAACTAATGATCAAAAAGCAGCACAGCAACACGCGCAAGTTTTCCGGTCGGTGAGTGCATCAGCAAAGAGAATTGAATGTGAGATACGATTTAACAAAATAGCAATTTCCAACTTGTTCCAGGCGGCGCCAAACACATTGAATAAGGTAATTATTGTTAATATCCAGTACCCTTAGTGACACTAATTTGAAATATACTCATACAATTACTCAGGAATCCATCCGTATCCATCTTGTTTCGGGAGTCATCGAATGACCTTGAAAGTACTGATCTGGTCACTCCAAACAGCTCGAAATGACGATATAATTTGTTTTTTTATGACACCCAATGGTCTGAAGTTTTGCCTGCTCTTGCCTTCTATAATAAGCCTTCAGTATTACAAGGACTTAACATAATTGCTTAATATGTCTAAAGGTTTTCATTTTGGTGTTTATTACCATGTCAAAAACGTCTGTAAAAATCCAACATGATTAGTTCGATCTTAGTTCGAAAAGAGTACTTAAATAATACCGAATAAAGAACATTCAATTTAAGGGTCACTCTTCCGATTATTGATGTACTATTATTTCAGAAGACACGTATGTACTATGTACGCGAAATGTTATAGTAGCAGAGAGGGAGAACATTGAATACTGGTCCGATTGATCCTAATTTCAATAGATGACTTACTCATAATCGGTCGTAATATACAGAATCTACATTATTCATCCGGGCTGAATGCAAACAAGGATAAATATTCAATATGTCTTGCTTGGAAATTGATTGGCAATAGCTGAAGTACAGTCACGATCCTCTTTTTCTGTCTTCCAAATCTTTATTCGGTCTTCGTTAACTAGCAAGTGGTTGCATGCATTGACCAAGTATTGTTGACATTAACATTGTCAATAGCAAACGAGAAGATTTTTACTCTAGCTAACTGCAATTCAAGCTTTTCTCTGGTAAATGGTGTACAGATATTTAAACCATTAAATCTAAATTAATTATTACTGTCTAGGTGACCTGTTAGAATGGTAAATTTTTGTGAGTACGGTAGCTGACAATATTCATTTGTAAATTAAAGAATGTGTTGTGCTCTTACAAAATTTCATTTAACCGTTTTACCATGTATAAAGGCTCAAAACGGCTGGATAAGGAAAACATACCAGGAGGCTTCGCGATCACCACTGAAACTGATATTTTAGATGATGTGTATCATTCCACAGTAAACTATGTACAGAAAGCAACGAATAGTTGGTGTCTCTTTATTTCCTATCAGATGTGTGGCTTTAACAGTATACATTTGTCTACAACAAATACTTGCACTAGCTAATTGTATCGATAATTAATCTCTGGTGAATATTGTACCGACATAATACACATATACATCACACTGATAAAAGCTTATGATCATCACTGAAATGTTTACGGATGAAAATCAGTTAAAAATGATTATTTTTCTATAGAAAGCAAGTAAGGGTTGGTGACATCTTAGTTCGCATCATGCTTTGTTTCATTAATTTATTTTTCTACATTCACGAAGTCAACACATTATGTATATATCAATATCATTTGTATCATCTCTTGATTCTTGAGACTTGCCGAAATAAAAATATGAAACTGACTCCAATAAAATTTGACTATCTTACTCATCAGCAAATTCTGGAATTTTAGATGATATCAGATTTTATAAGTTCGTGGTTTAGTTTGTACAGTGGTATTACCTTGACTGGTGCAATTGATTTCCGGGCATGGCGATGACTCAACGCTGTGTCCCTGACAATCGTTTGTTACTTTTGTGTATTCAACATTAGTACAGTTTCTCACGCGAATACGGCTGCTATTATTGCATGATTCACTGCATCGGGTCCAATCCGACCATGTATTCCATACGATTGTAAAACACATAGTGTGAGAGCTATAATCCTATATGGCAAATGTTATCTTTTGTTCATGTCCGGCGATTGTAGTTATATGTTGTATCTCTTTTGTATGTAGCTAATGCACATGTGTTTTCCACTACAAATTGTAAAATCTGTAATGAACAGCAAACACCCATATGGTGCAGAAAGACGGTAATATATCGATTACATTTTCAATCTTAGCATTGTAGAGGCCTTCTCGCAGAATCTCAGATGTATAGTGCACGTGTCATCTACGTGAAACAAATCACTGCAAATCTTCACAAAAAATCTTGTTGATAATTGATTTTTATCATTATATTTGTTTCTTCTATTTGCGGTTTTCATGCTGACATGTGTACGTAATGTGTTATAGTACTTAGAATCCTTTATAAAAAAGTCAAAGCATCTATATATATATATACATATATATATATATATATATATATATATATATATATATATATATATATATATATAGCCTAAATACTGCCGTTTAAACAAAGTTTTGAAGTTAGGAGGCCATTTGCTTACTATACATTAATATGGTTTTATTTATCGTATTTCGTTTTGCAAGTTTTCAACACAAGTTTTTTGTTCAATTACACAAACCATACATAAGCAGACATCATTTGCAGAACAAAAAACATTATTGCACAGGATATGCGATGTTAGCCGTAGACAATGATGGATGTTTTATCTAATCAAATCTTCCCTCACTAAGATTTATTTGACTTGGAAGTGAGCAATTATTAAAATCATATATCAAAGCACATTTAGAAACATAATTTACATGTTTTCATAATTATATTTTGAACAGTTGTTATGAAGTAATAAAAACGGAACAGGTTACCAGACAAGTGGAAATAAAATAAATATAATGAAAACAATGGAGGCAATGTTAAAATCTTATATAAATTTCATTTGTTGTACACGTCTGTGTGTATTTGAATAACATAGCATAGACTGGATTTACATATCTTTCAAACGATTAATGCTTTTTTGAAAAAATATTTCATATCGATGATAAACATGTATGTTTCTGATCATTTTATAAAACTGGTACCCATATAGATGTCAGTGTAATCGTGATTCGAACTAAGAGATGTTGGCGTCTCATTGATATAAGCATTACAATATAAATATCATTTAATCGAGTTCCGTACTGAAAAGTTCCCAGCTGTTATACGTATACATTTTCTGTTTTAATCTTGTTGGATCTGCTAGGGATGGGGTCACTGCACATGACCTTTGAATTCGTTTGATCTCAAAGTTGTTCTAGTTCAATGAAAAAACACAGGAATACTATGGTCAAAAAAGTGACTCATGTTTATGCAGGCCGTATGTCAGGTCACGTTAGTTCGTTATTATTATTATTATTATTATTATTATTATTATTATTATTATTATTATTATTATCAATATTATTGTTAGGAGGTGCTGCACTGACGAGTAGTAATAATGAGAAATATTAGTCATAGTTGTAGTAGTTTTAGCAGTAGTGACACTAATAGTTTAGTAGTTGTAATAATAGTAGTGGCAAGAGTAATAGTAGTAGTAGTAGTAGTAGTAGTAGTGTTAGTGTAGTGGTATAATAATTAATAGCAGGAGGAGGAGGAGGGCGAAGAGTAGGCTGTAAAGGAGGAGGATTATGAAGGAGAAGAGAGTGATCATACAAACATTGTGCACAATAAGACTGGTTGCTAAATGCATTTCCATATTTATAAGGACTTAAGTCCATTGTATTTATCATTTAAATATTTTGTAACGGATTATTTCATTTGGTCAGCCTATTGTTTTCTGTTGTCTAAATGTTTATCTCCAATTCTGATATCATTCGACAGTGGCTGATATGTTATTTGGCTAGAATCAGTTGCGATATGACCATTATCAGAATTGTGTTTGGTATTTCGAAAGCGACCATGATCTCCCAGCTTGAAATTTCTGTTTGTTTGGGCCGAATATGACATTCCGAACAATGAATGAAACACCATCACTTCGTTTTCGGGGGTCGATATAGTGTTACTATGTTCGTTTGAATTTCTTTTAAACTTTCCATGACACATGCTTTCCAGTCAAGATTTTCTTATGTGAATACTGAATATGCCATTTGCCAATTTCTCTTTGAAAAGATTGGTTCAGAAAGTCAGTACTTAGTGTATTTGCGGTTGTAGAGGGTGACAATCACATTGGTTCAAGACCAGCTAAAACGTTTATACTAAGATTAAATTTTTTTCACAAGTCGAACGAGTGTCCCAAAACTTTATTGGAATTACCATTGTACGATGCCAAGTGAGAATGTAGATATAATATCAACTTTAATTTGATAATCTATGCCAGGTACTTTAGTTAGACGACCGGAAGATATTCGTTGAATATGTTTTTGAAATGTGGATGTATATTGTTCTTCCAAAAATATCGTTGCAGATGTGCTAAATGTACGTTTTATTTGGCAGCACCATAAATTGTTGAGTTGCAGAAGATGGCAGTAGGTCTATTTGTAGTATAACTAATACCAAATGGCCGTTTTAATTGCCACCCACATAGGAAGGAAAGATACAAGTACATTTTCCAACAATGGTTGTACTTGCATGTTTCGTTATTTTATGTATATATTTGTCTGTGTCTATATTGACTACAACTAAAACTGAAAACCGAATAACTTTGTCTTTTCCTTGCATGTTGGCGCTTCGTAGCGTGTCTAGAAACACTTTGTACACTTGTTCGCTACGTTGTTATGCTCATATATGACCGTTTGGTGTTCTTACCAAAAACTTCATTCCTGTTTGAACTATATGCTTGTTCGTTGCAGTTGCTTTTGCTACTCATTATTACTGTAAACCAATGTACAAATTATAAGGTTAGATTACTTACGCTGCTCGTGATATGTCTTGTCTATATGAAGTTTTTGGTGTGAAATATATTCTCTATGACGAACGCTTTTCTTCACATCATGGCTTCAGTCATATAAATAAATTCGTTTCCAGTTGTACCAAGTCATCGGATATCAGAGTGGATATGAAGACACATAAACAATGGTGCCACAGATGGAAATGATGATTACTACGCAGACACTGAATACAATCAAAGTCTTAGGCACCAGACCCGATGATAATAGTGGGCTTGAAGTGGAAACCTCAAACAACAATACCTCAATCAAGATGAAGAACATCTCCATCCACAGACTAAAATTCGGATGTGTGTCCATGGACTCAAGTGTGATCTACAACACTGAAAGGAAATCCAGGTCATCAGTGGGACAGTCAAGAGGTTGCAGATCAGCGGAGAACTTACACAAGTTAATTGCGACAATGGAGGCATCCAGAAAAAAATCAGTATAGAGAAAATAAAGACAATTTATTGAAAGTACAGAAATGCTACAACCTTGCGGGAACAAGCATGGCGTGACAACAGCATAATGGGAAAAATCAGATGCGACAAGAATCCTCAACAGAAACAATCGTCAACTGCAAATTTAATCAAATAGAGGAAGTGTACCTCAAGAATGAGGCATTCGAATATGTAATGAGATAATTATATGATGATTGAAAAGCAGCACTGCAACATGAGCACTTGTTACGGTTTGTGATTGCACCGCCAAGAGAATAAGTACTGAGGGACGATTCAGCAAAAAAGCAATTTACAACTTGTTCCAGTCAGTGAAACGTAAAACGTAATTAAAAACATACAATTTATTGGATCCCTCAGTCCTGGTTTTGCTTGATGCTATTTCAGATCGATCCTAATTCCGTTGTATGACTTATCAACAGTTGGTCGTATGGCATAGACCAAATATAATGCAAATGGACATAATGCAATCAATAATCACCTTTGAATATGGTTTGCTTGGGTATCGATTCGCCAATGGGTGAAATATAGACGTGATCCTCATGTTCTTTCTTCAAGATATTTATCCTGTCTTCGTATACTAGCAAGCAGTTGTGTGCAATGACCTAGTATGCTAGGCATTTACATTAACAGTTTCTAAGGGGTATATTCCTACCATCGCAAAATGTGTCATAAACTGCTCTGTCGTAAATAATGTACGGATATTTAAATCTTTAAATGTCATTTATTGCTCGACGACTTGGTGATCTGTTAGAATGGTCAAGTTTGTGTGAGTGACGTTGCTGACAATATTCAGGTGTACAAGAAAGTTTTTATTTTGGCCTCGATCACTTTTCATTTCACCGTGTTACCGTTTAGAAAGGCTTAAGAATGCTGTATAAGTTAATTTACCAGGAGGTATCGTGGTCATTACTGAAACTGAAATGTTGGATGATGTGTATCAGATAAAATATAAACAATCAATAAAATCAAAGAAAAGTTGGTGCCATTATATTTCCTATCATTTTGGAGGCTTGTACTGTATACGTTGCTACAAAAGGACAAATACTTTCGTAAACTAATGTCTAGTAAATATTGTACCGACGTATTACACCTGAACAACACACTGACTGATACAGACTTTGGTATCTGTTGGAATTGTACTTTTCTAACAAAGCTGGTTATCAAAATATTCTATTTTAAAATAAAGTATTCATTGCGGTCTTCTCCTTTCTTCTTTTGAAATTTGGTACCTTATAGGAAGTCTGAGAATATTGGATAAGGTAAACTTACCAGTAGGTGCCGTGTTCGTCACTGAAATGTTGAATGATGCATATCAGTTCAAAATAAATATTGTAGAACGAGTAACGAATCGTTGGTGACATTCCCTTTCGTTTCGTGAGCTGGTTCCTAATTTGATCAATTACATTTACCAAGTATTCATTAATAATGTCAATCCTATCTTTTCGTGTTTTGTGAGCCTTCCCTGTGTACAAACTATGAACCTGACGTTGATTAAGTTTGAACGTATCTTGCACATCAACGAATGCTGACATTTTACATGATATCCGATTTTTTTCATTCCTAACATACAGAAGTTTGTACGTTTTTGGTGCAGTTTGTACAGTGATGTTACCTTGACTTAGGCAGTTGATTTCTTGGCATGACGTAGTCCCCACGCTGTGTTCCTAAAAAGAGTTTGTTTGTCTTGCGTATGCGACATTGGTATAGTTTCGCACCGTCTTAGAGTGATCATAATTCCAATATTTGCGTTACACATAATTGGTTATAAATCTAACAAATGGGCAGAAATTGAACTTGTGCACATCTCTAGCGTTTCAAATATAATCAGACTATAACCGGAGTTTTCATTTTCCTCGACCATACAGCACTGCAGGGCAGCATCTCCGCTGCCGAAGGAGAGGTAGACATAAAAAGATTAGAGTGAAAACATCCCAGAATGGACCAGGAAAGGTTTTGAGGAGACATGGCATTGGCAGTTGGTCGAGAAAAGTGGAGGAAACTGTTCAGATGTTCTGCACTGTGCCTCAAGGACGATACTATTTCTAGAGACTTATGACGATGATGATAATCCTACCAGAAAAAGACAAGTCCAATTTTGTAAGAAAAAAACAGCCCTCTACACAATAGTGTCACTCCTGATCTTTCGTTCCGATTGTTGGCGGTATCTGGTGATATTCCAACGAGTGTCTTACAAATTAATTTTGACCCTCAAGATCCACTATAAAGTATAAGAATTAGAAAGAAAAAACACACTTTTGTTTTGCCTGAACAATATTTGATTATTTGTTTTGTGCATGCGTACAGCGCTATTTGGGATGAACATGTTATTTTTTCCAGACGAGCGACGGAACTAACATATGTGTACTACTTGATGCTACGGACATCACAATCACGATATGCACGGGTACTTTACCCAGAATACTACTCACTGTCATATGAATTAAGCAAAATTAAGGTATAATCGACAGTGATCTTTTGGATATGGTGAGAAGAGAACGTATTTTTCACGTGATATTTCTAAAAACCATAGGGGTGGGTGTTAAATTTATATTTTTGTTTGATATGTGAAGTTAATTGAGTTTGTATTGCCATATCTTGTAATGATTAATTTATTACAACGCATATTTGAAACGTTGTGAACTGTGAATTTCAAGTTGTTTTTAAGACTTTAATATATTAGTGATTTTAGCACTCAATATTATTACCAATCTTCTTTTATTGTAGCTTACGTGGTGGTTACGATGTGGTACCGACGTTACGTGGTTACGAGGTTACGAGGTTGTCTATATGTATGTACGTATGTCTGTACATGTGTTTAATCCACGACTGTAGACGTAGATAATTCAAGGGTGTTGTATGCTGTCTGAACGTGTATACGTATGACTGACTATACAGGTAGTAGATCCGTGAAGGGTGTGAGCGGCCAATACAAGAGTGGGTCAACACGAGGAACGTGGTGAAAGTGTATGGTTTTCGGTGGATGAATCATGCGACAGTACAAGGGTCAAGAAGCATATGTTTATTCCAATTGTTGTTTAAATTGGTAGATTTGTATTTACATGAGATTATTTTGAATTTTAGTTGAATTCCAGAAGATCTGTGAATCTTACTGACAGTGCAGACAATTCGAAACGTATTTGAAAACTTTAGATTGTTTGAATCCCAGGGCTAGTCTATACGTGAAACTGTATTGATATTTCATTGTGTACTATTATTTTGAAACTTAGGTTTGTAGAAGCTATGTATCAGCGAGATATATTATTGGTTTATTTCAATGTGTGAATGTTAGTTTAGAGTGATTGGATCAATTGTATATTGAGAGTGTGAGAATCATTGTTTTTTTTACATCATACATTTGTCATTACTATTTAGGTTAATGCATTTTCATCTTTCACACATCGTGTTGAGTTATTCATTTAATCCAAAACCCACTCGGTTACAATTCTCCTACATTCTTATGCATATATAATTTTTTCAAGCCGCATAATGTGGCAATGTTTGGTGAAACAAGACCAGTAAGTTGACCCATATAATACCAAAGTAATGTTGTTGTCCTAAGTTAAGATAACCAAGCTACCACTATACAAAATTCAGCAGTGTCTATACAATTAGACATCGCCACCATGTGCAACCTAATTCAAAAAGAAATACAATTTGACAATATACCGTGTTTTTTAGCCCAGACTATACATTAAAAAGTGTTTGTGTAAATATCATACAATAAATTGTCTCCTTTAAAAGAACAAGGTATACAAGAACTTTCAACACAGACATGTCTCACTATGTGTCATAAAAGGCTACTGAACAGATGGAACCAGTTAGCCGTGGGGAGCATCAATTGGCGGTGGAGGAAATGATCCTTGTAGTTCGATGCAAGAAACTGCTTATGCCTGTACTTAAGCCTCGTCTCGACAAATCGGTTGTTCGTGCCGAGCCTTAGTAAGTCTTTGTTTACTTGTGCACCTTCTTTATGTTTCTTCTCCGTTACCCCTAGAGTCTATCCCTTAGCATTTCCTTTCCCAAGTCTTAGAAGACTTCCTAGAAGGAGATGGCCTCATTTTTCAATCAGTAGGTAATTTGAACGACTCTAGAAGGTGGTGACATCAAGGGTCAATCATAGGTAATGTTTTCGACTACGTATAACATCTTGTACCTCTGGCACTTGATAAGTGTCCCTTCGTTGGTTTCCGTGGTGGGCGGGGTCATTGGTGTTGAATGGTGAACAAACCATCATGTAAATTGGAAACAACATCAACTAAAACGAACGAAAACTCAATCTGACTCTGAGGGCGAACCATGTAGTGTGGTGTAATTTCCACGCTTTATGGTTATACATTCAAACTATGCGTCAAAACCTAATGCAAGATTGTTTCATTTTGTAATTGAGAAAACTATAACCCGATCTATCGGCACACCAAAAGTGTTAAAACGATGACATTATGCTGTTTTCTTGGTGAGCGTGAGTGACGAGGACAAACAGACAATATCAAGAAAATGAAAGAATTCGAATAAGACATACGTATAGAGCTACACCCACATACTAAAAAGTCAGGATCCACCAGAGCGCATTTCTTCCTATACAATATTCACTGGCAAGCACTTTGCGACTGAGTGTTTCGATTTGCAACCTACCCGTGTTAAGAATTATAATGAGCATGAAAAGAAGGAACATTTTGATACAATAAACATCGTTTGTATTCTTTAAGGAAGTAAACATTTATTCTAAGCTATAACTTGTCTGCCTTTTAAAGTTAGCTAAATACCATCCTTTTTTTTCAACATCTTTTCATATGTTGTCATTCAACATACCCCATTTACACCCCACCCCCCGTTGATCGGGAATGTTTATAGTTCACTGTTACCATTTTACCGTTTTATTTTCAACTATTTGGTGTTTGATTTCACTAGTCGATATCAACACATTTACTATTTTTAAACGTTTATGCATATAACCTATTGCATGTGGCTAAATAGCCTAAACATGTTAGTGGGTCGTTGAAATACCATCAATCAATCATTCAGTCATTTGTAATGGTAAACATGTTTAAATGAATATGGATTGATTATACAGTCTTGATTCTGACTTTAAAATCGTGTAGTATGGAATTATCATTAAGTTGGCAGAGTAATTTCAGAAAAAAGTATTGACAAATTAAGTCTAATGGAGGGGTATACAATCTTGTCTAACTAAGAATTCTTTATTCTAGTCTAAACATCTGAAGCATAATCAATGTTATTGTTGGGTTCGGAATTATAATGACTTTAAAGGATGACTTTTTAGATAATAGCGTTGTGATACATCAAAGCATAGACATAAGGCATGAAACAGTTATTATATTCCATATTTTCCCAAAGGAGAATAACTTCAAAATATTCGTCATATCCAATGCATATACGTTTTCATTACAAGAGGTAATGCAACACTAGATCTTATGATTTGTTTTAAATATATGTAAAGGCATTGCCAAAGAAACGTTCTTGCCCTTCTTTATTCTATACTCTCCCTTTTTCATTTCTTGAAGGAACAAATTCCGATGCTCCTATTACATTTCGTGACATGGGGGCAGAATCAGTGCATAAACATTGCACTAATGTTAATTTACTGGTATTGCATATCGCTGAGTAGAACGATGGATGAGCCCATGTGCTGGTCAGTAATACATTGAGGTAATGGATCATTCATTACAAAAGTAGCAAATATGTAAACTCAGTAATACTGACCTTGATGAAATTGATATTGAATAGTAATCTACGATATCAAAATGAAAATATATAATATAATACAGAAACACGAGAATCTACACACATTAAAATGTAGTAAATTTGTTTCCCACTCTACTTAGTAACAGCTGCATTGTCGTATTTTACAATGGACCCGAACAGACAGTATCTTGAATCATACGATTTGGTCCTAATCATTACCTGTCAGAGAGATTTACTTTTTTCTGATTTTTAAGGAAAGATCACACACCATAAAATATTAGCGTTACACACCTGGATGACAAGAAGTCTCATTATTGGTACACAACATGGTTTCCATTTTAGCTCCATGGCAGCCGGTCGCAGGTGTTTGGGATCCATTTGGATGATAATGAAAGCAATCTCGTGTCCTCTCTATTTCTCCATTGCAATTGCAATTACTCCATTCTGTCCAGTAACTCCAAGACTCTATTAACGTTTTGTAAAGTGAAAAATTATCGATTTGACAAAAGATAACTATCTCTTACAGTTCACAATGCAGTCTTACGATGATTCCTTACAAATACTGTTATAATATACGATCCTCCTAACTTATGAAAATGTAAAGAAGACAGTCCACACCTTTCCTTCACGTACGAATTAAATACTATAAATAAATATATAAATAACTAAATGATATATATATATATATATATATATATATATATATATATATATATATATATATATATATATGTGTGTGTGTGTGTGTGTGTGTGTTTTGTGCGAGTGTGTGCGAAATAATGAATATATACAGGTGCCGGATATTGCATTGAACAAAATTAGTTCAATAATTAGAAGATCAGAAAAATAACCTTGCCCTTGACATCAGTGGGACAGTCAAGAGGTTGCAGATTAGTGGAGAACTTACACAAGTTAATTGCGACTATGGAGGCATCCATAAATTAATCAGTAAAGAGAATATAAAGGCAATTCATTGAAAGTACAGAAATGCCATAACCTTGCTGGAACAAGCATGGCGTGCCAACAGCATAACATGAAAAGGCAGCTTCAAAGAAAAGAAAGCCTCAACAGAAATAATCGACAACTGCAAATTTAGTCAAGTAGAGGGAGTGTACCTCAAGAATGAAGCACTTGAATATGGAATGGTATAATTATTTGATGATTGAAAAGCAGCACAGCAACATGTGCACTTGTTCCGGTCGGTGATTGCATCGGCCAAGAGAGTAAGTACTGAAGGACGATTCAGCAAAATAGCAATTTACAACTTGTTCCAGTCAGTGAGAACACATGGAATTGTGGACAATATTGCTAATATCCAGTCCCCTTAATGACACTGATTTGAAATAAGATTAATGAATTACTCATGGATCCATCTAGATCAATCTCTTTTTGGCCGCGATTTAATGACCTTCTGAGAATTGAAAAGTTCACTCCATACAGGTAGAAAAGAAGGATCCTTTCTTCTGTGATATTACTTCAATTTTTTAAGGGCTGGAAACAATTGTTTAAAATGCCTGAATGTTTTCACTTTGGCTTGAACGCTATGTCTGTAGTAACATTATGAAAATAGCATTAAGTTGAACATAATTAAAAACATTCAATTTATTGGGTCCGACAGTCCTGCTGTTGTTTGATGAGATCTCAGAACACATATGTATTATGTACACATTTTTTTAGAGTAACAGATTGATAACATTGAATACTGGTCAGATCGATCCCAATTCCATTATATGACTTATCCACAGTTGGTCGTATGGCATAGACCAAATATAATGCAAATGGACATAATGCAATCAATAATCACCTTTGAATATGGTTTGCTTGGGTATCGCTTCGCCAATGGGTGAAATATAGACGTGATCCTCATGTTCTTTCTTCAAGATATTTATCCTGTCTTCGTATACTAGCAAGCAGTTGTGTGCAATGACCTAGTATGCTAGGCATTTACATTAACAGTTTCTAAGGGGTATATTCCTACCATCGCAAAATGTGTCATAAACTGCTCTGTCGTAAATAATATACGGATATTTAAATCTTTAAATGTCATTTATTGCTCGACGACTTGGTGATCTGTTAGAATGGTCAAGTTTGTGTGAGTGACGTTGCTGACAATATTCAGGTGTACAAGAAAGTTTTTATTTTGGCCTCGATCACTTTTCATTTCACCGTGTTACCGTTTAGAAAGGCTTAAGAATGCTGTATAAGTTAATTTACCAGGAGGTATCGTGGTCATTACTGAAACTGAAATGTTGGATGATGTGTATCAGATAAAATATAAACAATCAATAAAATCAAAGAAAAGTTGGTGCCATTATATTTCCTATCATTTTGGAGGCTTGTACTGTATACGTTGCTACAAAAGGACAAATACTTTCGTAAACTAATGTCTAGTAAATATTGTACCGACGTATTACACCTGAACAACACACTGACTGATACAGACTTTGGTATCTGTTGGAATTGTACTTTTCTAACAAAGCTGGTTATCAAAATATTCTATTTTAAAATAAAGTATTCATTGCGGTCTTCTCCTTTCTTCTTTTGAAATTTGGTACCTTATAGGAAGTCTGAGAATATTGGATAAGGTAAACTTACCAGTAGGTGCCGTGTTCGTCACTGAAATGTTGAATGATGCATATCAGTTCAAAATAAATATTGTAGAACGAGTAACGAATCGTTGGTGACATTCCCTTTCGTTTCGTGAGCTGGTTCCTAATTTGATCAATTACATTTACCAAGTATTCATTAATAATGTCAATCCTATCTTTTCGTGTTTTGTGAGCCTTCCCTGTGTACAAACTATGAACCTGACGTTGATTAAGTTTGAACGTATCTTGCACATCAACGAATGCTGACATTTTACATGATATCCGATTTTTTTCATTCCTAACATACAGAAGTTTGTACGTTTTTGGTGCAGTTTGTACAGTGATGTTACCTTGACTTAGGCAGTTGATTTCTTGGCATGACGTAGTCCCCACGCTGTGTTCCTAAAAAGAGTTTGTTTGTCTTGCGTATGCGACATTGGTATAGTTTCGCACCGTCTTAGAGTGATCATAATTCCAATATTTGCGTTACACATAATTGGTTATAAATCTAACAAATGGGCAGAAATTGAACTTGTGCACATCTCTAGCGTTTCAAATATAATCAGACTATAACCGGAGTTTTCATTTTCCTCGACCATACAGCACTGCAGGGCAGCATCTCCGCTGCCGAAGGAGAGGTAGACATAAAAAGATTAGAGTGAAAACATCCCAGAATGGACCAGGAAAGGTTTTGAGGAGACATGGCATTGGCAGTTGGTCGAGAAAAGTGGAGGAAACTGTTCAGATGTTCTGCACTGTGCCTCAAGGACGATACTATTTCTAGAGACTTATGACGATGATGATAATCCTACCAGAAAAAGACAAGTCCAATTTTGTAAGAAAAAAACAGCCCTCTACACAATAGTGTCACTCCTGATCTTTCGTTCCGATTGTTGGCGGTATCTGGTGATATTCCAACGAGTGTCTTACAAATTAATTTTGACCCTCAAGATCCACTATAAAGTATAAGAATTAGAAAGAAAAAACACACTTTTGTTTTGCCTGAACAATATTTGATTATTTGTTTTGTGCATGCGTACAGCGCTATTTGGGATGAACATGTTATTTTTTCCAGACGAGCGACGGAACTAACATATGTGTACTACTTGATGCTACGGACATCACAATCACGATATGCACGGGTACTTTACCCAGAATACTACTCACTGTCATATGAATTAAGCAAAATTAAGGTATAATCGACAGTGATCTTTTGGATATGGTGAGAAGAGAACGTATTTTTCACGTGATATTTCTAAAAACCATAGGGGTGGGTGTTAAATTTATATTTTTGTTTGATATGTGAAGTTAATTGAGTTTGTATTGCCATATCTTGTAATGATTAATTTATTACAACGCATATTTGAAACGTTGTGAACTGTGAATTTCAAGTTGTTTTTAAGACTTTAATATATTAGTATTTTTAGCACTCAGTATTATTACCAATCTTCTTTTATTGTAGCTTACGTGGTGGTTACGATGTGGTACCGACGTTACGTGGTTACGAGGTTACGAGGTTGTCTATATGTATGTACGTATGTCTGTACATGTGTTTAATCCACGACTGTAGACGTAGATAATTCAAGGGTGTTGTATGCTGTCTGAACGTGTATACGTATGACTGACTGTACAGGTAGTAGATCCGTGAAGGGTGTGAGCGGCCAATACAAGAGTGGGTCAACACGAGGAACGTGGTGAAAGTGTATGGTTTTCGGTGGATGAATCATGCGACAGTACAAGGGTCAAGAAGCATATGTTTATTCCAATTGTTGTTTAAATTGGTAGATTTGTATTTACATGAGATTATTTTGAATTTTAGTTGAATTCCAGAAGATCTGTGAATCTTACTGACAGTGCAGACAATTCGAAACGTATTTGAAAACTTTAGATTGTTTGAATCCCAGGGCTAGTCTATACGTGAAACTGTATTGATATTTCATTGTGTACTATTATTTTGAAACTTAGGTTTGTAGAAGCTATGTATCAGCGAGATATATTATTGGTTTATTTCAATGTGTGAATGTTAGTTTAGAGTGATTGGATCAATTGTATATTGAGAGTGTGAGAATCATTGTTTTTTTTACATCATACATTTGTCATTACTATTTAGGTTAATGCATTTTCATCTTTCACACATCGTGTTGAGTTATTCATTTAATCCAAAACCCACTCGGTTACAATTCTCCTACATTCTTATGCATATATAATTTTTTCAAGCCGCATAATGTGGCAATGTTTGGTGAAACAAGACCAGTAAGTTGACCCATATAATACCAAAGTAATGTTGTTGTCCTAAGTTAAGATAACCAAGCTACCACTATACAAAATTCAGCAGTGTCTATACAATTAGACATCGCCACCATGTGCAACCTAATTCAAAAAGAAATACAATTTGACAATATACCGTGTTTTTTAGCCCAGACTATACATTAAAAAGTGTTTGTGTAAATATCATACAATAAATTGTCTCCTTTAAAAGAACAAGGTATACAAGAACTTTCAACACAGACATGTCTCACTATGTGTCATAAAAGGCTACTGAACAGATGGAACCAGTTAGCCGTGGGGAGCATCAATTGGCGGTGGAGGAAATGATCCTTGTAGTTCGATGCAAGAAACTGCTTATGCCTGTACTTAAGCCTCGTCTCGACAAATCGGTTGTTCGTGCCGAGCCTTAGTAAGTCTTTGTTTACTTGTGCACCTTCTTTATGTTTCTTCTCCGTTACCCCTAGAGTCTATCCCTTAGCATTTCCTTTCCCAAGTCTTAGAAGACTTCCTAGAAGGAGATGGCCTCATTTTTCAATCAGTAGGTAATTTGAACGACTCTAGAAGGTGGTGACATCAAGGGTCAATCATAGGTAATGTTTTCGACTACGTATAACATCTTGTACCTCTGGCACTTGATAAGTGTCCCTTCGTTGGTTTCCGTGGTGGGCGGGGTCATTGGTGTTGAATGGTGAACAAACCATCATGTAAATTGGAAACAACATCAACTAAAACGAACGAAAACTCAATCTGACTCTGAGGGCGAACCATGTAGTGTGGTGTAATTTCCACGCTTTATGGTTATACATTCAAACTATGCGTCAAAACCTAATGCAAGATTGTTTCATTTTGTAATTGAGAAAACTATAACCCGATCTATCGGCACACCAAAAGTGTTAAAACGATGACATTATGCTGTTTTCTTGGTGAGCGTGAGTGACGAGGACAAACAGACAATATCAAGAAAATGAAAGAATTCGAATAAGACATACGTATAGAGCTACACCCACATACTAAAAAGTCAGGATCCACCAGAGCGCATTTCTTCCTATACAATATTCACTGGCAAGCACTTTGCGACTGAGTGTTTCGATTTGCAACCTACCCGTGTTAAGAATTATAATGAGCATGAAAAGAAGGAACATTTTGATACAATAAACATCGTTTGTATTCTTTAAGGAAGTAAACATTTATTCTAAGCTATAACTTGTCTGCCTTTTAAAGTTAGCTAAATACCATCCTTTTTTTTCAACATCTTTTCATATGTTGTCATTCAACATACCCCATTTACACCCCACCCCCCGTTGATCGGGAATGTTTATAGTTCACTGTTACCATTTTACCGTTTTATTTTCAACTATTTGGTGTTTGATTTCACTAGTCGATATCAACACATTTACTATTTTTAAACGTTTATGCATATAACCTATTGCATGTGGCTAAATAGCCTAAACATGTTAGTGGGTCGTTGAAATACCATCAATCAATCATTCAGTCATTTGTAATGGTAAACATGTTTAAATGAATATGGATTGATTATACAGTCTTGATTCTGACTTTAAAATTGTGTAGTATGGAATTATCATTAAGTTGGCAGAGTAATTTCAGAAAAAAGTATTGACAAATTAAGTCTAATGGAGGGGTATACAATCTTGTCTAACTAAGAATTCTTTATTCTAGTCTAAACATCTGAAGCATAATCAATGCTATTGTTGGGTTCGGAATTATAATGACTTTAAAGGATGACTTTTTGGATAATAGCATTGTGATACATCAAAGCATAGACATAAGGCATGAAACAGTTATTATATTCCATATTTTCCAACAGGAGAATAACTTCAAAATATTCGTCATATCCAATGCATATACGTTTTCATTACAAGTGGTAATGCAACACTAGATCTTATGATTTGTTTTAAATATATGTAAAGGCATTGCCAAAGAAACGTTCTTGCCCTTCTTTATTCTATACTCTCCCTTTTTCATTTCTTGAAGGAACAAATTCCGATGCTCCTATTACATTTCGTGACATGGGGGCAGAATCAGTGCATAAACATTGCACTAATGTTAATTTACTGGTATTGCATATCGCTGAGTAGAACGATGGATGAGCCCATGTGCTGGTCAGTAATACATTGAAGTAATGGATCATTCATTACAAAAGTAGCAAATATGTAAACTCAGTAATACTGACCTTGATGAAATTGATATTGAATAGTAATCTACGATATCAAAATGAAAATATATAATATAATACAGAAACACGAGAATCTACACACATTAAAATGTGGTAAATTTGTTTCCCACTCTACTTAGTAACAGCTGCATTGTCGTATTTTACAATGGACCCGAACAGACAGTATCTTGAATCATACGATTTGGTCCTAATCATTACCTGTCAGAGAGATTTACTTTTTCTGATTTTTAAGGAAAGATCACACACCATAAAATATTAGCGTTACACACCTGGATGACAAGAAGTCTCATTATTGGTACACAACATGGTTTCCATTTTAGCTCCATGGCAGCCGGTCGCAGGTGTTTGGGATCCATTTGGATGATAATGAAAGCAATCTCGTGTCCTCTCTATTTCTCCATTGCAATTGCAATTACTCCATTCTGTCCAGTAGCTCCAAGACTCTATTAACGTTTTGTAAAGTGAAAAATTATCGATTTGACAAAAGATAACCATCTCTTACAGTTCACAATGCAGTCTTACGATGATTCCTTGCAAATACTGTTATAATATACGATCCTCCTAACTTATGAAAATGTAAAGAAGACAGTCCACACCTTTCCTTCACGTACGAATTAAATACTATAAATAAATATATAAATAACTAAATTATATATATATATATATATATATATATACATATATATATATATATATATATATGTGTGTGTGTGTGTGTGTGTGTGTGTGTGTGTGTTTTGTGCGAGTGTGTGCGAAATAATGAATATATACAGGTGCCGGATATTGCATTGAACAATTAGTTCAATAAACAGAAGATCAGAAAAATAACCTTGCCCTTGACATCAGTGGGACAGTCAAGAGGTTGCAGATTAGTGGAGAACTTACACAAGTTAATTGCGACTATGGAGGCATCCATAAATTAATCAGTAAAGAGAATATAAAGGCAATTCATTGAAAGTACAGAAATGCCATAACCTTGCTGGAACAAGCATGGCGTGCCAACAGCATAACATGAAAAGGCAGCTTCAAAGAAAAGAAAGCCTCAACATAAATAATCGACAACTGCAAATTTAGTCTAGTAGAGGGAGTGTACCTCAAGAATGAAGCACTTGAATATGGAATGGTATAATTATTTGATGATTGAAAAGCAGCACAACAACATGTGCACTTGTTCCGGTCGGTGATTGCATCGGCCAAGAGAGTAAGTACTGAGGGACGATTCAGCAAAATAGCAATTTACAACTTGTTCCAGTCAGTGAGAACACATGGAATTGTGGACAATATTGCTAATATCCAGTCCCCTTAGTGACACTGATTTGAAATAAGATTAATGAATTACTCATGGATCCATCTAGATCAATCTCTTTTTGGCCGCGATTTAATGACCTTCTGAGAATTGAAAAGTTCACTCCATACAGGTGGAAAAGAAGGATCCTTTCTTCTGTGATATTACTTCAATTTTTTAAGGGCTGGAAACAATTGTTTAAAATGCCTGAATGTTTTCACTTTGGCTTGAACGCTATGTCTGTAGTAACATTATGAAAATAGCATTAAGCTGAACATAATTAAAAACATTCAATTTATTGGGTCCGACAGTCCTGCTGTTGTTTGATGAGATCTCAGAACACATATGTATTATGTACAAATTTTTTTAGAGTAACAGATTGATAACATTGAATACTGGTCAGATCGATCCCAATTCCATTATATGACTTATCCACAGTTGGTCGTATGGCATAGACCAAATATAATGCAAATGGACATAATGCAATCAATAATCACCTTTGAATATGGTTTGCTTGGGTGTCGCTTCGCCAATGGGTGAAATATAGACGTGATCCTCACGTTCTTTCTTCAAGATATTTATCCTGTCTTCGTATACTAGCAAGCAGTTGTGTGCAATGACCTAGTATGCTAGGCATTTACATTGACAGTTTCTAAAGGGTATATTCCTACCATCGCAAAATGTGTCATAAACTGCTCTGTCGTAAATAATATACGGATATTTAAATCTTTAAATGTCATTTATTGCTCGACGACTTGGTGATCTGTTAGAATGGTCAAGTTTGTGTGAGTGACGTTGCTGACAATATTCAAGTGTACAAGAAAGTATTTATTTTGGCCTTGATCACTTTTCATTTGACCGTGTTACCGTTTAGAAAGGCTCAAGAATGCTGCATAAGTTAATTTACCAGGAGGTATCGTGGTCATTACTGAAACTGAAATGTTGGATGATCAAAGAAAAGTTGGTGCCATTATATTTCCTATCATTTTGGAGGCTTGCACTGTATACGTTGCTACAAAAGGACAAATACTTTCGTAAACTAATGTCTAGTAAATATTGTACCGACGTATTACACCTGAACAACACACTGACTGATACAGACTTTGGTATCTGTTGGAATTGTACTTTTCTAACATAGCTAGTTATCAAAATATTCTATTTTAAAATAAAGTATTCATTGCGGTCTTCTCCTTTCTTCTTTTGAAATTTGGTACCTTATAGGAAGTCTGAGAATATTGGATAAGGTAAACTTACCAGGAGGTGCCGTGTTCGTCACTGAAATGTTGAATGATGCATATCAGTTCAAAATAAATATTGTAGAACGAGTAACGAATCGTTGGTGACATTCCCTTTCGTTTCGTGAGCTGGTTCCTAATTTGATCAATTACATTTACCAAGTATTCATTAATAATGTCAATCCTATCTTTTCGTGTTTTGTGAGTCTTCCCTGTGTACAAACTATGAACCTGACGTTGATTAAGTTTGAACGTATCTTGCACATCAACGAATGCTGACATTTTACATGATATCCGATTGTTTTCATTCCTAACATACAGAAGTTTGTACGTTTTTGGTGCAGTTTGTACAGTGATGTTACCTTGACTTAGGCAGTTGATTTCTTGGCATGACGTTGTTCCCACGCTGTGTTCCTAAAAAGAGTTTGTTTGTCTTGCATATCTCTAGCGTTTCAAATATAATCAGACTATAACCGGAGTTTTCATTTTACTCGACCATACATGCAAATTAAATAGTATGCGGTTGATACATTAAAATATCAAATGGGCTGTATCAATCCTGAAGGATAAATTTAGTTAGCCAGATAACACGCTCTAATTTTCCCCGAAGTACGTGTTTGCTTGCACCCGGATATAAGTCCGAAAAGTGGTGGCTACTGTTATCCACTTTACGAATATTAAAGAAATATTCTTTAAGTCTGTTAATGAAGCTTAAAAGGCCAACATTTGTTGGCCGTCAATAGCTGAGTAACGGAATGATTGATTGACCAGTCGTATCAATTTTCCGCAAGAAATGGTCACCTTGAAATAAAAACTACCGGACAACTGTTCGTTTTATACAGGTAAATTATTAAATATAATCCAAGCAATTTAAGGGATTAAAACTTGATAACCACGAAACTAGCTATAACTAGGGTCTCCTTTACTGAGCTATGAACTCTTGGATTGAGTGACTCTAACATCAGGCAAATTATGGCTCATAAAATCTACTTGACACATAGCTAAAATAAATAGACCGAATACATTATTTTGGTGCCCTCATATATCAATGTCAATGGAGAAGAAATGACAGTAAGAAAAGCCAAGAATTAGCCAAATGAATCTCAAATACATTAATTGGATCATAGCGTCCAGGAAACATTGCCTGAAATAGGCATGAGGAATGGACAACAACATTTTTGGCTGCATATTATACAATTTACAGACGGTAGTCCCTTAATATAGCATTGGCTTGCACTTTTGCTCATTTGTCATAAAAGTAATTAAAGATTTTAAAGCACTCTATGTCAACAGCTTTGTTAGGCCCATTCCAGATGTAATAAAAACAGGAATTAAGTTCCTCTTACAGCCCCAACCCATAAATATAAAGTCATAATTTCAGCGATTGTCCCAAATATTTTTACACAAAAATATTATTTTTAGACACCCCTCTCCCAGAGCAATTGAAAGCCTAGATATCCAAATTTCTAAAAAGCAACACACATTTCATCATTACGGTGTATGCAAATATCCTGGGGACATCTCTGATATTCGAAAGAGAGGAATACATAGTAAAACAAACACAAAAATAAGGAGAAAATAATAAACTATACACAAATAGTAACATATGAAACAGATCCTAGGTCTTACACAACGATAACAAAAGGACAACAAACATAACATTATTGCCATCGGCAAAACAACTAAAGAAGAAATTAATGCAAATTGCTTAACTATTGGCCAAGCAGCAGAGAGGGTGAACCCTACAACCTTATAGAGGCGTCGATTCGATGATCTGAGGCTTCTACCAAAAGTAGTAAAAAAATGACGTCTATTCGATAAAATAAGATTTCCTTATATACGCCAAACGTCGTTGTCATCCACCCTCTCTGCTGCTACAGGTTAATAATTCTTTTACGAGTTCAACCGAATATTTGATCCAGTTTTTAGGACTTCACAAACAGACTAATCGCTAACACCTCCTCTTGTAGATCAATTAGATTATTGGACTGATCTGTGAGTTTGAAATTAATTCTGGTTAATGAATCATTATGACACCGCATATAGACTGGATTAACCGGAGACTCGATTATTAAAAATCCTGGAGGGGCTGTTGGTGCAAACGAATAAAGAATATATCCTTGCTGAGCTTGATTTGATCGTTCGAGATTAATTTGATAGCTTCCTTCGATAACATCGCATACTAAATTGAGCGCAATCACCGATGAAATATTCACGTTGAACGTAGCGATATGCCTACCGCCACCATCTGGATCATTTTTATGTTTGAGGATTTTTATTTCCTGTGATGCTGTTTTTATCCACGTATCATGAATTATTTTAAAACCAACATCGATGGCATCACTGAGAAGTTTTTTTAGTTCTGGTACGTTATATCCTGGTAGTTTGACTGTTGGAATATCCTTGACGGGGATTTTATATTCTGATGCAAATCTTGTTCTCGATAGGGGATTATCGTCATCTAATATATCCTGAATAATTTTCAAATTAAATGTTTCCATATCGTCGATAATTTTATTGCATGTTTCTGCGACGCTGATAAATTCATCTCGGGTGAGAGAGCCGGATTTAAGAGATATTAACAACAGCGAAAAATCATTATTCATTGCTGTGAAATTTTTAATGATTTCAGGTTCGTCAACAAAATGATGTCCCTCTATTCTCTCCCCTGGCTTCTCGTTTCCAGTTGATCGGTATTCGATACCAAAAAAATCTATAGTAATTCTGTGATCTTTATAACTCCTTATTGGATTATCAGGTTTTATCACGTCGGTGATATAATCAGTTTTTTGTGGTTCTGGTAAATCAACGGTTTTCCCCCCTGGTGGTAATTCAGGCCATCCTAGTACGGTTCTAATAGAACTCTGATAGATATCTACGACGTATCCTTCTGTGCTTATCTCAATTGCGGATGATAGCGTCGGCTCATGAACTGTTATAGCGATTTTCGATTCTGTTCCAGTAATGGATTTTATTCTACGCGCGAATTCATTATTGATTTGTTCGATTTGGTATGACCCTGTTGGTATGGAAACAACGTTCCAGTCTGGGGTACCGTCGGGTTTATTCTTATACGAGAACACCAGTGAATTATTCGGTTGTTGACCACCAAATGCTACCGATCTGATATTAGGCCATCTGTGATACACTCGTAGTTTTGCTAGCGCTATCTCCTTCACGGGGACTGGGCTAGGGAAATTCACACTGAATTCAGGATTCGTTGATGTTATTGATATCATGCTTGTTTGTACTGGGTTCGTGTTCTCCACTATTTGTTGAAGTAATTCCATCGGTGTTGTCATTGTTATTATACTCATGATTTATTTCTAATTTTGATATCGCGGAATCATAAATACTGACCATCACTGAGAACTCACTATCTGATATCGTTGAGGTTATTGAGATCATTCTGGTTTTCGGGTTCGTGTTTTCTAATTCCATCGGTGTTGTCATTGTTATTATACTGTTGTTGTCGCTCTAATTTTGATATCGCGGAATCATAAATACTGACCATCGCTGAGAACTCACTATCTGATATAATTGTATTATCGAGTGACGACGATATCATCGAGGATAATTGCGAGTATGCGGTTGATACAATATGAAATTGAACTAAGTAATCCTGCAGTTTACTCTGGCTGCATGATGATATTTTTTTTGTTATCCCGGTTGATATACCCGCGATTGTAGCCGCCGCAGAAATACAAATTGGAACTACGACCGGGGCAATCATTGTAACCGATGCGAGTATTATTCCGGCGCCAGCGAGAACACTTGACACCGAGTACATAGTAATATCAATTGTGGTGATTCTTCGTCGGTATTGTTTTATTTTTATTTGATACTCCTCGGCGAGGGTTTTGAGTCTAGTCTGAAATTCTCTAACCTGATAATAGCGACACTGCGTTGATGAAATCATTTTTATTTTTAAAAACACTAGTGTTTTCAATTATTTGCCATCGTTAGCGGGAATTGCTAGTACTTCAGCCGGAAAAATCATTGACAAGTTCTATACACCAGGCTATTTTTGATCTAATGGTGGAGCTATCAACCGCGACGAAGTGAAAGGTTGGTGTTTTGCCAGTCTTGATAATGAACGTCGCGACGCCACCAGAGTAGGTTTTACCGCCCGCAATCATATTAAATTGATCGATAGAGGCCCACGTTAATCTATAGATACCATAAACCTTCGCTTCCTTACTCCACTCGAGAAGAATAGTAGTACTTGAAATATCTTCGTCTCGTATCCAATCCACGATTCCATGTTTGACCGTATACACGATATTTTTAAAGTCTTTGTGCGGACACCTTACCTTTTCAAGATTTTCTATTAGTTTAAAAATCTCGAGATAATTTGCCTTGATTTCTGAAGCAGTCATCATCCTTCCAGCTTCCTTGTTAGCGAAGAATGAATTTAACAAGTCTTTAATTTCAGCTAGAGTCATGCCAACCACAAGCGGGGTTCCAAAGAATTTATGTACAACATTTTTGCGAAAACTATTATAACCTCGTATAAGATCATTCAGTTCACGGCCGTGGGCGGCAATCTCGTTGCCGTGGGTAGCAATCGCGTCGGTGATCGTAGACACAAGTGCGCCTGGTTTAAGTCGTCCACTGTTGGAATATAGCGCAATAGAGTTTTCAGCGGCGTCGTGTTGTCGTTTTAAAATGTCATCCAATGACACATCACTGGTTTTCAATTTACCCTGATCGGAAAATAGCACAACGGTATCCTCGATTGCGTTTCGTTGTTTAACCAATATATCATCCAACGACACATCACTGCTTTTCAATTTACCCTGTTTGTCTTGAAATACAACTATTTCGTTCGGGTCAACACTTGTTAAGTTTAACGTCTCAGCTATTTCATCTTTATTTTTTTTTTATATCACCCGTCGCAGTGTCATCGGGTTTGGGTTTCAGAGGTCTTCCCCAAATATCAATCATGTTATTGTAAAAATCTTTCTCTCTCTAAAAAGCGATTACTAGTGTATTCATTTACGACAATGTGTGGTGGTTTTCTAGATGCTGAAATAGCATTAAGGACATTTAATACTTCGCTGCCACATATTGGTGGGTCAATCATCGTTTGTGTTGGTAGCGTAGAATACCAAGTCTTCATTGGAAGGGTTTTTATATAACGCATAAACTCGCTTGGCGGAGCTAACCCATATGAATCAAAATAGACAATCCCACGTGGATCAATCGCGTATGCAACCCAGTGAGTTCCTGATCCGCTGCTGTTATCAAGATTGATGATACCCGTTTCGACGCGTTTAGGTTTTTTCGGTAATTGATCTCTCATAAAAACCCCTCTGATTTTTTTATCGCTAGTTTTTTAGCAGCCTCAATTAAATCAAAATTGGACATGGGAACCATAGGTTCCTCAGTCATAGACTCCTCAACAATTGGGTTTTCAACTAATAAACCGTTCCTGGTATTCTTAGACCTGATCCGTTCACGGATCTCCCGCTGTACCATGAATACGGGGTTCCTGGTAGTCTTAGACCCTTTCCCTTTTTTATATCCTTTCCCAGTTGCCTTTTTCAACGCCATCCCTGCCGCGGTCCCAACGGCTCTCAACGCT
Organism: Unio pictorum; assembly: GCA_030141615.1. Taxonomy (NCBI): domain Eukaryota; kingdom Metazoa; phylum Mollusca; class Bivalvia; order Unionida; family Unionidae; genus Unio; species Unio pictorum. Next base: position 676,046 of record JARLTB010000129.1, on the reverse strand, counting down.
GCCGCTTTCGCCACTGCTGGGGCAGCCGCTGCAATCAATGCTGGTATTGCAGCTAACAATGGAAATATACCACCTGATTTTATAATGTTGGCGACTGCAGCCGCAGAAAGAGTAATCTGAACACCCTTTTTTGCTACAAGTGCATCATTGAAATGTTTCACTTGACGAGTTGTTAGCGATAATTTATTCGCCCCTCCAGTCATTTGATTAGGTTTCAACGTGATTGTGGTTCCACATTGCTTAGCTGATTTGGATTGTAGTTTTTTTAATTGACCGGGTGTCAAAGACACATTGATATTACTATACGACATTATACAATAACAGATTGATTCTAAATCGTTTACGATTTCAATGAAAAATTCATAGAATTTTCAATCATAGATTTTCTACTGGCGCATCTACCACTCTCATTCTTCCACCAACACCTTCGAGTAGCATTGATTTATCACTGAGAATGACAGCAACCGCTCTATAATTAGCAATAGCACCACGAAGCACATTAGCTCTAAAATGTATATCAACAACAGATTGTCTTGTTAAATCAAGATGTTCCAATGAAAAGTAATAGATTGGATATAGATTCTTAAAATCATATTGTGATATTTGTAGACCGGTATCAACATTTTGATCACGTGCCATAAATGACAACAATCTATGATACACACGTGCAATATGATTTTCACCGTAATTAAGTTGTATATCCTCGGATGGTTCCTGCTGGCCGTTTATTCTCAGTGAGACGTCTTTAACACCTAATTGATCAAATATCATATGGCTGGAGAGTTGATTGCCAACTCGTGTGTTATCCTGTAACGCTACGAATATATGACGTGGCGCAGAAACGCCTTGTTTTGATGCTAGGTTCCAAGTGAATAACCCGTTCAGATCTGATTGTTTAACATCTGTACTTACCGTTAGCCAACTTAGTAACGATTTTCCTCCTTGATCAATAAATGATAGTAACCGTTCTTCTGCGGTAATTGCTGGAGTCAACACTGGTATCCATAATGATAGTTTTGTTAAATTGACTTTACCGGCATCAGCATTGGGATTTGCATTGTCTGCTGGAATCCTCCAGATTGCGTCATTATGATCACTCTTTCGCACCAGTGCTACTGTATGCTTCGCTCCATAAATAACTTTTCTGACGTTTCTACAGAATCCAAATATGTGATGCAGTGGAATCGCGCATGAAAATGATTTACGCCCCCTCCCCAACATTGAAATACGTGTTGCAGCTCCTAGATTGAAATTATCATCTTTGTTTATAATCATATCCTCGATACCAGCATCACTATTATCACGTTTTGTTTGGTTGTCTTACAACAAATGGATTTCCTCCAGCGGTATTTGTAACATCTTTTGCAAACATCATAGAAGGACCCGCGGATTTTGTATAATCATCAGAATATCTCGCTAACCCGATTATTGTTGTAGCCACATCAACATCACGATCTATGGACTCAATTTCTTTTCCATCAATGAGATATCTAGCACTCTCAAATAGCGCCATGATACCATTATTGACAAACCCGACTTGAGTACCAGCTGGATAAGGTGCTGGTACAGCAGGAGTATCAGCAGCTGTTACAAGTTCTTCTTCTACTTCGATAAATGCTTCACATGGCAAAAAGTATTTAATGGTATCATGAACTTGAAGTTCAATTCTTCTTCGACTATTTGAGTCTATGGCATGATAGGCGTAATATTGATAATCGCGTACATAATCATCCTTGCGAACTGGGGCGTCTATATCAAACGCTGGATCAGGTGACCTTTTGAACATTTTATTCTATTTATCAGAGTCTAAATCGTGAAATCGTAAACGATTTTCATCGCGAAAGATTTTCATTGCTAATCGTAGGATTTCATCGTCGTGGTTTTTTAAAGCCACTCCCCGCTATCATGTTTGCTATCATGTTATTTTGGTCAGAGGTTGAAGTCAATTGCGCTAATTTTTCATCTACTGCGTTATTTATAATTTTACTAACACTTGCAGGCATTTCCGCTGTAGACGGTAACGGTTTCTTTTTTCGTCTCACTAATGATGTTATTTTATTCTTCGCAGCTGAAAACGCTTTTCCGGCGAGATCTCCAACAGCACCAATACCCATATCACCAATAACATCAATGGCCTTCATTGATAATTGTTTAGCTAACGGCGCCACTTTTGGGGCCATTCTTGTAAATAACCCCGCAATGGTATCACCGAGACCATCTCCGTAATATGCTCTATAAACTGGAAACCGTGAATTAACTACATAGACGGGGGTTGGTTTATCATGGTTGTAGTGTATAATCATCTTGTTATAAAACTAGTAATTTTTCAATTAGTGATCAATCGCTGTAATAACCATGGGTATCTTTGTGATTTTCAACTAATTCAGCAATGAGTTCTCGATATACATTAATGTCCATGATACCGCCGGCAAATAATCGTCTACAGATATCAGCGGCCTCATTAATTATTTCCGGTGAGTTGTTTCCGGCTCGCTTCCCCTCGATGAGAACCTCCAGTCGTGATATATCACTGAGAATGTTACCAGGACAAGTAACGCTAGTGTTTTCAACTATGCCGCTACCTAAATATCCATCTCCAGTTGACTCCTCTTCATCCTCTTCAACTAGATTCATTTTTTCTATTCTACTCAATACTTTGTCTTTAAAACTCTCAAAATCATTACGGTTACTGTCTGTGATTCTAAATCTACCACGGTTTGCCAGGTACATTTTTTTATCCAATTCTCGTCGTTTTTTATATACTCTTTATATCCTTTGTTTACCATTGCTGCTCTTTGATCGAGTGAAAAATTCTTCACGGTAAAGTCAATTAACTCATTGTCATTATAATGTTTAATTATGTTGTATATAACGTGTATAAATATATTTTGCGGTGAATATAGTTTTTCTATAGTAACGTCTTTTTTTTCTTTTGGTTTTCTTGCAGTAGCACCTAGTTCTTCTAGTACTTGCTTTTTTTTTTGTTGTTGCTGTGAAGTAGTTACTATATATACTGGAAGTGTTTCTAAAGACTTTTTTGTTTGTTCGGTCTCTGCTGCAATTTTTTCAAGCACACCAAGAACAGGCACTTCTCGTCGCTTGCCTTCCTCAGGAATATCCCCAAATATTGCTCGTTCAGTTGCTGTTTTCACATCGCTGGTCGCCTTAGTTACCGGGGCGAACAGTTGTTCACTTGACACAGAAAAGTCAGTCTGCGCTTGTTGTCGTTGTTGAAGTTTCTCACGAAGTCTGTCTCGAACCGGTATAAACTTTTTAATTGCTGATAGCCGCTCTCGGGCTAATCTAGTTGTAAGCGATTCACCTACCATATATTGTTTGTGAACTAATTTTTCAAATGTGAAACTATCACAATTAAAAGATGAGTTATTAAATAATGTACCGTCAAGCTAACGTATCCATCTCCGACAAGGTTAAACTGTACGACGCTATCCGCGAATGTTTCAGAAATAACATCGCTGGGGTTTTCAAAATTGTAATGTCTGAGAACGGAAATGAACGATTTTTGTTAACGACGCGGCAACAACAACAACTACGTGAAAATGGAGGCGTCGCGGTGATTACTTGCTACCACTACCAGATCATCCAGTACGCACATAACTGCATAAGCAGGCCCAAACTGCTGAGTATCCTTTCAGGAGAAAATCCCATGTGAGTGTTACAAAAAACGCTAAAAAAAATTTATTTTTTAAATTATTTACTGAAAGTCTATCACTCACGTGGTTAAGATACTGGTTTTTCCTCGGTTAACATTTTTCTAAGATCACGAACCTTAGAACTAATTTCAGCTCGTTTTTGATACTCTTGGCCGAGCTTTTGACGTATTGCTTCAACGGTGCTAAATAGCGTTATAAATACATCAATATCGTTACCGTACAAACAAGCATAGATGGACTTTTGAATTCCTTTCACGAGTCTGTACATTTTAGGTAAAACATAACGACCCTTACTAGACTGATACTCAATATCTTCATATTCCGAGGTAATCTTGTCACAGTCGAGACCTTCAGATAATACTTCCCCGTTATTTTTTAAATTTGAGATTTCGGCAATTATAGCATTTACATCTTTGATATCCATTATTCATATTTTTATATAAATATAGTATACTGTATCTCTAATTATTAAAAAAAATTTGGGGTCATTTTTGACCCGTTTTGTGAAGGACAGTACAATGCCGTATATCTCCACTCGAGTGTTGCGGCAGATTTTAGGCATACATAAATGGACAGTACAATGCCGTATATCTCCACTCGAGTGTTGCGGCAGATTTTAGGCATACACATACTTAATTAAGGATGGGATTTGCGATGTCCCCAAAGCATACATCTCCGGCGGGGAGGCCTAAGGTGACAAACATCATCTTAGACCGCCCAGAAGATATGCTTGGGAGGACATTCACAACCATATTCAATGAAACGATGATGGAATTTGTGATGTAATGATTTGGGACGGCACAAGACAGCACAAACATGAAACGACGGGGCGGATTTTCTACGGCCAACCAACCAATCAAAAGCAACCCAATTAAATTTACCCGGTTGCATGATTGTGAACAAAAGACAACCACACGCCCTGGTTAATGGCGTTGGTTAGTTTTGATCGGTCGCATTGGCCTTCGAAAGCCCCAGCTTTCTACCTTTCATATGCTAAATAAGGTGACTAATACAGCAGCGTTGATTCACGAGTGTGTTATTTTATTTCCTTGAATTACTTATTAATGCTGTTTCACAACATTTAAATGAGACAAAATATTTGAATAAAACATTAAACAAAAGAATATAGTTGTTAGATAACAGCGTGTATTTCATTGGTTTCATCGTAAAATGATTAATTAATCGTAATATTAATTGGACTCCAAGCAGAGCTTGGGGGAAGTAACTCTGTCATGCTATTTTATTATTGTACGATTTATCTCCCTTGATATATGAAAATTGTATCCTGTGTGCACGTAGTAGTAATTGAACTCCAAGCAGAGCTTGGGGGACGTAACTCTGTCATGCGACTTTATTATTGAACGATATATGAAAATTTTATTTTATGATCATTTTTCTTTGACAGAGTTAATTTTTGAATTCCTTCTGCTACTCTTTGTACTGAAGGACTACAAATATCGAAATATCTACTGGCTTCATTTATGGACTGAAATATTTTCTCCTCGTTGGTTTCTGTATCAAATGATTTGACGGATCTCTTTCCAACTGACTTACAGGTCCCTGTCCCGCCCCTTTTTGCATTCTGACTTTGTGAGACGGCTTGAAGATTCTCAAGACAATTATCAGCCTTGTTATTATTGATATGATCAATCACAAGGCCATCTTTGATCAATCCGTTGTGACATTCGTATACGAATCGATGACAATAATATCTCTTTTTCCCAGCTGTAAACGTCAAGTATCCTCTATTATTTACCCATCCAACCGGTTTTTTCAGTCTGCAATTTCTAATAACACCATCACGGGATGCTTCATAATTAATAAGCACTGGGTGAGGTCTGAAATCTTGGCTCATTTGTATAATAATACTATTTGTCTAATTTATTATTTGCTTTAATTATAAGTCTATCAATGTAGTCTTGAGGGTTTTTTATGATTTTGTCCTTGATTTTATCAAGGTCGTTGGGGTCAATGACTGCATTTTTTATTCGTTTGTCATAATAGCGTTTTAGTTCCCTGTATCGTTTGCCGCCGCAACTGAGACATAATTGTGATTTTCCCCTTACTCCAGCCCCACATTGGAGGCATGGGAGAGGACCAAAACTTCCTCGCCGAACGCTTTGTAAATGATGCCCACAGAATTCGCTTCTGCATGATTTGTTACACGGGGTTGTTGATCCAATCATAAGCCACTTGCAGTGATTCATTATACTATATTTTTCTATTTAAATACTTGTTTTAATTATAACATGGAAGAGTTCAAGAGATAATCGAAAATCGAACCTTGGAGAAATACTAAATTCAATCTCGATAGAGTCTCTGATACACCAAAACGTCTAATCGGTGACAGAACTATACTAATTAAAATCAAGGAGTGTTTTAATGAATTCTACCGAGACGGTGCAGCATACTGTTGGTCGACATTTCGAATTATACACGAGGATGTCAATGTACCTAACATCGATGCTACTATGAACGATGAAAGAGCAGCTGAGATAATTTCACACCTTGGCGTAAAATCCAAAGGATTTTCGTGGAAATCTAAAGATGGAAATCCAAAGGATTTCAAACAGAAGTATTTTTTCAGAATAAAATTCATTATCGAAGTCGAAGGCAAATGGATTATCAAGGATAAATTCGAACCAATCCTCAATGATAAAAAAACAATCACGCTGAGTAGAGATTCCAAACCAGGAATTCTAACTGGAATCGACAAACCATACTACGAGAGATCTTATCCTGTAACAGCAATCGTATATGGGATATACCCGCTAAATGATAAACCCAATATCGCAAAACTAGCTCCTATGAAATATTCTAGTTCACTGAATTGTGTAGCAACACGGGTAATGGAACACTTCACAAATGCATCCAGAGGAAATAAACTAACTGATCTGCGACGTAGGAAAATAACCGAATGGGAACTGACAGTGAAACAGCACGGTGCAAAGATTTCTGATATAGCTAAATTAGAAACATCATTAAGATTCCCAATATCAGTAATGACGATAACCGGAGAAGTTTTATACGAACCGAAATATAACAAAAATGGAGCTCCAATACAAATTATTGATCATAACGAACACGCGTGGACACCTGCAGTAACAATATTTCCACGAGATAGAACCGTGAGATATATCCCCCCGGAATTTTCCGGGGAGTTCGTCGGAGATGTTTTTTATAATGAGAAATTATTCGATGCTATTCATGCGTTGTGTAAAGATGATCCTGTGTCAGTGTGGTTACTTAGAAGTGATGAAGATCCCGAAATAGGATTTGATCAATTTGTAAGACCAAATGGTGAATTATATCGCGTTGAAGAATTAGATAACAGAATGAGAAAAATCGCTAATGATTTTTCACCGGAGAGTTTCCATGAAAAACTACTCACGGATAGTTTTACTATTCCATCAGTGGTAGCTCACTTCGCAAGAGAAAAAACTCATGGCGTCCAACACGAAGTGATTTTCTCGAGGATGTTCAATTGAGTTGCGTCGAATTTAGCCATAGAGGACTGTGGAATACAAAATACTCACGTGATGGTATGATTTCAATTGATATAGCTGCGTGTTATCCAGGGAGTTTTCTTGGATATGGAGAAGCCGCTGAATACTTTAAACGATTTGGACACCCCACGCATGAAATGACTCGTGTTGCGATTAATGGGCCATTACCTGATTTTGATTTAACCGGATTCGCTCGTGTGATATCATTTAAACTCGCTACAGGGTTACATCCGTGTAGTTATGTTTGGCTTGGTAGACATATATCTGAAAAGGCCTGGATGCCAATAGTGTTACTACGATATATGAATGATTGTGAGATGTTACAATCGTTGATTGTTTCCGAAGCTATTATATGCTATCGAGCTCAGAAAGAAGTTTGGCTACCACAACCCGATCTAGATCGTATAATTAGCGAACAGCGAAAACAGTTTCCAGATTTCAGCGAGGAAGAAGTCATGAATTGGTCTAAGAAGTTATTTGAAATTAAAAAAGAACAAGCAAAAGATTTTGGACGAAGAATAATCGGTAAATTTACCCAGGGTGGAAGATACGACAATGCAAAATATTCCTCGCGGTTGATCATAGACATCGCTGAATACGATTTTATTGTAACGGATTTAACGAAACAGGGAAAACTTGTAAATCGTAAAGACGCTTTTCTATCCAATGGTGAGAAATTGGGTACGGTTGTTACCTATTGTGATGGATATATTAAACAATATACACATCTGAGAAGTTCTATGCTAGCTTATGCTTCTATCAATTTATTTTCGATGATAAATACATTTCCTAATAACGCAGTTAGAGTAGCCACTGATTCTATTTATATCCACGAGAAATACAAATCAGATGTAGCTAAATTCACAGATCCCGAGGAAGCGTGGGGACGTTGGCGATTTAAAAAGGAAAAACTACATGAGTATTGTGAATCGGCAGATGTTACCATGGATGAAAAGTACTTAAAGTGTGATAAGATTCAATCAGAATTTTCTAATGCACCACCGGTATCTGATCCAATATGTAGATACAAGACAGTTTATTTAAACGGTTGTGGTGGGTCAGGAAAGACAACTCGTGCAATTGAATTATATCGTCGGTCAAATATGATTGTGTTAACACCTACTCACAGACTCGCCAGAGAGACGAAACAACGAGGGGTAAATGCCTGTACTTATCACAGTTTCTTTCGATGGAAAGGCGATGAATGGACTCCTGATCGAATGGGCGATAAATTCATTCCTGAAATCATGATTTGGGATGAAATATGCACGGTATCGTTGAGAGTATTACAAACATTTCTCGAATGGTTGTTAAACAAAAACACAAAAGTCGTCATGTGCGGTGATCACGGCCAACCACCACCATTTGTCGGTGCATCTCCACATGAATGGCTAAAGGGTTTTGTAGCCTACTATGAAGAAATTACTGTGAAATAGCGCCTGAAATAATTTCAGAAACTCCCATGAATGATTTTTGGGAAACGTGGAGACCAAATGATTTGATAGTAGCAAGTAGAAAAATAGTCAGAGACACACTTCAGATGAAGTTATTTGAAACGCATAAAGAAAAATTTGCAACACTTCCAGTACCGTTGTGTTATAGGCCTTCGGATACACGAAAGCAGAATATTGAAGTTGATATTCCAGGGAAGAGTGAAAAGCAGATTCTCGTGTTAAATGATATTGTGCTGGTTGATATCAGCGTCGTTGAAGATGCATTGCGTGCTAATAAATCCCCGTGGACGCTAGGATACGCAGCGACGATACATTCTTCACAGGGATTGACTATATCGGATACAATTGTTTGGATGGTAGATAATCGCATCGAATGGTCGAATTTAGTCTATCTTGCAGTATCCAGAGTGAGGAGATTAAATCAACTTCGAAGAGTTGTTTTCGATGATGAAATCATTGGTGACGATGATGACACTACAATGGATGATGCTAGCATCATTAATAAAAAACTCTCCGGTTATAAACAACAGGATAAAAAAAATAATAGAGAATTTGACATTGATGCTAAATTAATAATTACGCTGAAACAACAACAGAATAATCACTGCGCGAGTTGCAATTGTATAATGCGTTGGCAGTATTCGGATAAAGATCCTCGCCAATTTACCGTAGACAGAAAGAATAGCAGCATTGGTCATACCAACGATAATGTTATGCTGACTTGTCTTGAGTGCAACAGACGAAGGGGTGCTAGTTAAGACCATGAGGTGGCAATTGAGTATCGTCAGGAATCACTTGTAATTGTTCGCGTGTAAAACCCCGCTGAGGGGCAGTTGAATCCAGTTTATAGATTGGAGGTCTACCAGTTGATCGTGTTATAGTAGATATCTTGTGTGCAGTAACACTCCAAATAGGATCAGTAGCCCTTTTTCTGCCACCTTCAAGCTCTCCTGGTTCGTATAAATATCTCACAGTGACATTACTACCAAGAATTGGTTCTTTGAAATCTTTTGGTGAAATTCCTTGGATTTCCATTTTTGGTATGGACGCTTTCTTAATCGCGTTGACAGGTTTCATGTTAATTGTTCGAGTAATCTCGTTATTGAGCGCGGTAATCACAGCTGGTAATCTCTTAACCCATTCACGGGATCTTTTATCCTGAATAAACTCCTTCGCGTATTGATATCCAAATAACCGCTCAGCAAGAGTCCGATTAAATCGTTCAACAATTGCCTGATCGCGATGTAGCGCAGTACGCCCTCGTCTGATGGTGACATTATGATGTTTCATCGCTGATAACACTGCACCCTGAAATTCCTTGCCAGGATCAACTTGTAACAGATTCGGCCAACGCAGAGGACCCTTTCGATAAATCTTTTCAAATGCAGAAGCTACTTCAGTAGCTGACTTTGTTTTTAGCGGTTCTGCATGTTTGTATCGACTCGCAACGTCAACTACGGTTAGCGCGTATTTGTAACCGTTGTCATGTGGTAAAAACAATAAATCAGCTTGATGAACTTCATTGGGTCCGGTAACATCAAAATGCGAAAAATTGATTTGTTTAGGCGGTGGTAGATAAATCTGCCATAGTGCCTGTTTGGATAACCAATTAGCCGCAGTAGCCTTTTTCACTTTTGCGGCGTTGGCGAGTTTATTGATTGCAGCGTTACCCCTCCAGTATCCTTTTGGAGAATAATAAATAGATTCCATATTATTAATTACCAGCACCAATCATCAATTTGCCTTTCATAGCTGATTTTACCAACCACGAAGCCAATTTTTCTTTGAAAGATTTATCAGGAATAGCATTTAACGCATGAATTAATTTCACATCTGCGAGATGCCTGTGTTGCAGATTGCTGCTTTTATATGCAACATCATGAGCGTGACAGGCCTTATCAATGGCGTTTATCGGATACTCGCCGGATCTGGGTTGATTTTGAACATCAAGTCTGATATCTAATCGTGTCCCGGGGCCACAGTAGCTATATCCTGGAAGGTGCTTTTCTCCGGGGTACTTTGCCCATGGGGTTCCAGGGAGTTTTGCCAATTTGGCTGCGATATCACCTCCTCGTTTTTTTTAAAAACATTTTCGGATTGTAAAATCTTTGATTTTGTAGAAATAAATCTAAATTTTTTTATACCACATGTTGCACATCTACCAGTAAGTGCTGATCTGTTGTTGCTAGTTGTAATCGTCGCCACATCATTTGTGCCAGTACGCGTTTTACACTTCACACAATATAGATCCATAATTTATGTATAGAGATATGGATATAATTGATTTTTCAGCGACTAAAGCAAGAGAACCGGTTAAGCATCATGCAGCGCTACCAAACTCTATCCGGATGATTATAATCGGGCCATCTGGATCCGGCAAGACGCAATTGTTACTCAATTTAATAATGAGATGGATGAAGTGGGATAAGTTGTATTTAATTGCCCCTAGCGTAGATGATCAACGATGTTATGAAGTGTTAAAGGATTTTAACGAGAATGCATCAGAAATTAAGGGTGAGAACGCCATTGATTTTATAACTGATATTGACGAGGCACCATCCGTGGATGACCTTGATGGGAACATTAATAATTTAGTCGTATATGACGATGTGATGTTAGACAATCAAAAAAATCCTGCTAGGATCTTTTCCAGAGGCAGGCATAAAAACACCGATGTGATATATGTCACTCAACGATACACTCAGATTCCAAAAGTGATCAGAGATAACTGTAATATTCTTGCTGTGTTTAACGGCGTTGATACACATACGTTACGAAATATTTGGCAGACATGGTTCTCTGATATGGACTTCAATCAATTTAAAAATTTCTTTAGTAACGCTCTGTCAACCACGTATGGATTTATAACAATAAATTTACATGATCCTCGAACACGATATCGTATCGGACTGGAACAAATATTTGGTTAACCTGTAGCAGCAGAGAGGGTGGATGACAACGACGTTTGGCGTATATCAGGAAATCTTATTTTATCGAATAGACGTCATTTTTTTACTATTTGGTAGAAGCCTCAGATCATCGAATCGACGCCTCTATAAGGTTGTAGGGTTCACCCTCTCTGCTGCTGGCCAATTTAAAATGTCTTTGGGAACAGGAGAATAAGATCTCGCCATGAAGTGAATTAAGGAAGTGATAGACTGTGCCACTAACGCGAAGCAGCCCAGAACCCAATATCAGCAACATAAGAAAATATACAACACAATAATATGAAGACATTTACAAAAAAGCAAAAAATGTAACTGTATGTTTGAATTAACCGGACCAACCGGACCAACATCTCTAACTCTCAAGGTTTGGAGATGTTGACACACTGACAAAGTATTTTTGAACTTGTATCATACGACATTAGTAAGAAATAATCTCGGAAGAACAGGCAGGGTTCCGGAGTAGAAGAAGCGCAATATAACAAATATATAATATCAGGGGTCTGTGTGAAGAGTACTCGCAACATCAAAAAGACATATTTCATGTGTTCATAAATTTCAAAACGGCTTTTGACAGTGTGGCATGAAGCATTGTGGACCACAGTGAAGAAGTACAATATGGGTCAAACGTTGATCAATACCATCAAGCAGCTGTATACTAAAGCTAACAGTGCATTAATTGCTTACGGTTATGTGGGGTACTTGTTCATGACAACAGTTGGAGTACCTCAAGGCTCTCTCCTGTCACCCATGCTTTTCATCATCTACCAACGAATCATAAGCGAAGCCCTGGTAAACCATTGTTGGACAGTCAGCATTGGAGGGCGTAACATGACCAGCCAACACATTGCAGACGACATTGATGGGCAGGTAGGCAGTGATGACGAGCTTGCCACCTTAGTGACGAAACTCGATAAAACATCATCCAGATTTGACATGGAGATAAGAGCCGAGAAGACAAAGCTGACGACAAACAGTTACACACAAATCACAACCAAGATTAAAGTCAGAGGACAGGAACTGGATACAGAAGGCAATTTCAAATATATTGATTCTAATAACCGAAGAGGGATCAAAGGCAGAGATTTTGTCTCAATGAGCACACACAAAGGCAGCTATGATAAAGCTAATACCCATCAGCAGAGACAAGAATATCTGTCTTTAAACAAAAATCAGACTAATGAGTGCACTAACCATCTTCGTCCTTTTGTATTCATGTGAGACCTTGACCCTGACAGCATAATTACAATGAAGATTTCAGGCACATGAAATGAGAAGCTACAGAACAATCCTTTGTATCTCTTACATGGACCACATCACAAATGAAGAAGTGCGTAACACCATCAGGCACAAAGTATGCCATTGTGAATACCTCTTCACCACTATCAAAAAGAGAAAGCTAAAATGGCAATGTCACTAGAGCCAACAGTCTATCCACAACAGCACTGCATGGCAGCATCTCCGCTGCCGAAGGAGAGGTAGACAGAAAAAGATTAGAGTGAAAACATCCCAGAATGGACCAGGAAAGGTTTTGAGGAGACATGGCATTGGCACTTGGTCGAGAAAAGTGGAGGAAACTGTTTAGATGTTCTGCACTGTGCCTCAAGGACGATACTATTTCTAGAGACTTATGACGATGATGATAATCCTACCAGAAAAAGACAAGTCCAATTTTGTAAGAAAAAAACAGCCCTCTCCACAATAGTGTCACTCCTGATCTTTCGTTTTTTTTGTGCACGGGTACTTTACCCAGAATATTACTCACTGTCATATGAATTAAGCAAGAATAAGGTATAATCGACAGTGATCTTTTGGATCTGGTCAGAAGAGAAAGTATTTTTCACGTGAAATTTCTAAAAACCATAGGGGTGGGTGTTAAATTTATATTTTATTTGATATGCGAAGTTAATTAAGTCTGTATTGCCATATCTTGTAATGATTAATTTATTACAACGCATATTTGAAACGTTGTGAACTGTGAATTTCAAGTTGTTTTTAAGACTTTAATATATTAGTATTTTTAGCACTCAATATTATTACCAATCTTCTTTTATTGTAGCTTACGTGGTGGTTACGATGTGGTACCGACATTACGTGGTTACGAGGTTACGAGGTTGTCTATATGTATGTACGTATGTCTGTACATGTGTTTAATCCACAACTGTAGACGTAGATAATTCAAGGGTGTTGTATGCTGTCTGAACGTGTATACGTATGACTGACTGTACAGGTAGTGGATCCGTGAAGGGTGTGAGCGGCCAATACAAGAGTGGGTCAACACGAGGAACGTGGTGAAAGTGTACAGTTTTCGGTGGATGAATCATGCGACAGTACAAGGGTCAAGAAGCATATGTTTATTCCAATTGTAGTTTAAATTTGTAGATTTGTATTTGCATGAGATTATTTTGAATTTTAGTTTAATTCCAGAAGATCTGTGAATAATACTGACCGTGCAGACAATTCCAAACGTATTTGGAAACTTTAGATTGTTTGAATCCCAGGCCTAGTCTATACGTGAAACTGTATTGATATCTCAGTGTGTACTATTATTTTGAAACTTAGGTTTGTAGAAGCTGCGTATCAGCGAGATATATTATTGGTTTATTTCAATTTGTGAATGTTAGTTTAGAGTGATTGGATCAATTGTATATTGAGAGTGTGTGAGAATCATTGTTTTTTTTTTACATGATACATTTTTCATTACTATTTAGGTTAATACATTTTCATCTTTCACATATTGTGTTGAGTTATTCATTTAATCCAAAACCCACTCGGTTACAATTCTCCGACATTCTTATGCATATATAATTTTTTCAAGCCGCATAATGTGGCAATGTTTTGTGAAACAAGACCAGTAAGTTGATCCATATAAAACCAAATTAATGTTGTGGTCCTAAGTTAAGATAACCAAGCTACCACTATACAAAATTCAGCAGAGTCTATAAAATTAGACATCGCCACCATGTGCAACCTAATTCCATGAGAAATAGAATTTGACAATATACCGTGTTTATTAGCCCAGACTATACATAAAAAGTGTTTGTGTAAATACCATACAATAAATTGTCTCCTTTAAAAGAACAAGGTATACAAGAACTTTCAACACAGAAATGTCTCACTATGTGTCATAAAAGGCTACTGAACAGATGGAACCAGTTAGCCGTGGGGAGCATCAATTGGCGGTGGAGGAAATGATCCTTGTAGTTCGATGCAAGAAACTGCTTATGCCTGTACTTAAGCCTCGTCTCGACAAATCGGTTGATCGTACCGAGCATTAGTAAGTCTTTGTTTACTTGTGCACCTTCTTTATGTTTCTTCACCGTTACCCCTAGAGTCTATCCCTTAGCATTTCCTTTCCCAAGTCTTAGAAGACTTCCTAGAAAGAGGTGGCCTCATTTTTCAATCAGTGACGAGGACAAACAGACAATATCAAGAAAATGAAAGAATTCGAATAAGACATACGTATAGAGCCACACTCACATACTAAAAAGTGAGGATCCACCAGAGCGCATTTCTTCCTATAAAATATTCACTGGCAAGCACGTTATGACTGAGTGTTTCGATTTGCAACCTACCCGTGTTAAGTATTATAATGAGCATGACAAGAAGGAACATTTTATTACAATAAACATCGTTTGTATTCTTTAAGAAGTAAACATTTATTCTAAGCTATAACTTGTCTGCATTTTTACGTTAGCTAAATACCATCCTTTATTTTCAACATCTTTTCATATGTTGTCATTCAACATACCCCATTTACACCCCACCCACCCCACCCCCCGTTGATAGGGAATCTTCATAGTTCACTGTTACCATTTTACCGTTTTATTTTCAACTATTTGGTGTTTGATTTCGCTAGTCGATATTAACACATTTACCATTTTTAAACGTTTATGCATATAACCTATTGCATGCGTCTAAATAGCCTAAACATGTTGTTGCGTCGTTGAAATACCATCAATCAATCATTCAGTCATTTGTAATGGTAAACATGTTTGAATGAATATGGATTGATTATACAGTCTTGATTTTGACTTTAAAATCGTGTAGTATGGAATTATCATTAAGTTGGCAGAGTAATTTCAGAATATAGTATTGACGAGTTAAGTCTAATGGAGGGGGTATACAATCTTGTCTAACTAAGAATTCTTTATTCTAGTCTAAACATTTGAAGCATAATCAATGTTATTGTTGGGTTCGGAATTATAATGACTTTAAAGGATGACTTTTTGGATAATAGCATTGTGATACATCAAAGCATAGACATAAGGCATGAAACAATTATAATATTCCATATTTTCCCACAGGAGAATAACTTCAAAATATTCGTCATATCCAATGTATATACGTTTTCATTACAAGAGGTAATGCAACACTAGATCTTATGATTTGTTTTAAATATATGTAAAGGCATTGCCAAAGAAACGTTCTTGCCCTTCTTTATTGTATACTCTCCCATTTTCATTTCTTGAAGGAACAAATTCCGATGCTCCTATTACATTTCGTGACATGGGGGCAGTATCAGTGCATAAACATTGCACTAATGTTAATTTACTGGTATTGCATATCGCAGAGTAGAACGATGGATGAGCCCATGTGCTGGTCAGTAATACATTGAAGTAATGGATCATTCATTACAAAAGTAGCAAATATATAAACTCAGTAATACAGACCTTGATGAAATGGATATTGAATAGTAATCTACGAAATCAAAATGAAAATATATAATATAATACAGAAATACAGAAATCAACACACAGTAAAATGTAGTAAATTTGTTTCCCACTCTACTTAGTAACAGCTGCATTATCGTATTTAACAATGAACCAGAACAGACAGTATCTTGAACGATACGATTTAGTCCAAATCATTATCTGTCAGAGAGATTTATTTTTTTTGATTTTTAAGGAAAGATCACACACCATACAATATTAGCGTTACACACCTGGATGACAAGAAGTCTCATTATTGGTACACAACATGGTTTCCATTTTAGCTCCATGGCAGCCGGTCGCAGGTGTTTGGGATCCGTTTGGATGATAATGAAAGCAATCTCGTGTCCTCTCTATTTCTCCATTGCAATTGCAATTAGTCCATTCTGTCCAGTAACTCCAAGACTCTATTAACATTTTGTAAAGTAATACTTTATCGATTTGACAATCGCTAACGATCTCTTACAGTTCACAATGCAGTCTTACGATGATTCCTTACTAATTGTGTTATAATATACGATCCTCCTAACTTATGAAAATGTAAAGAAGACAGTCAACACCTATCCTTCACGTACGAATTAAATACCAAAAAAAAAATATATAAAAAACTAAATAATATATATATAAATATATATATATATATATATATATATATATATATATATATATATATATATATATATATATATATATATATATATATATATATATATATATATATATATCTGTGTGTCTGTGTGTATGTTTGTGCGAGTGTGTGCGAAATAATGAATATATACAGGTGCCGGATATTGCATTGAACAATTAGTTCAATAAACAGAAGATCAGAAAAATAACCTTGCCTTTTTCCTAGAAGCGCTTTCGTTTTTTCGTTATGTATGCTCTTCATGTTACGAATCATGTCTTTCAAGTGTTTGTGTGAATGAACAATATGACGTCATTGTAACAACAATAATTACGTAATTATATATCTACATATATATATATATATATATATATATATATATATATATATATATATATATATATATATATATATGTAGAGAGAGAGATGGAAGTGTTATTAAACCTTTAGAGAATTTTGAACCATGTAAAGTACTTTGCTGTGATCTCACTTGCGTTGCATAACACTCACATATTGTTCACTATGACCATTTTTACCAGGTGGCTGTTGGTTGGTCCGTAGCTAGTAAATTGCTATATATATATATCTTAATCAGAAATACGAGAATCAACAGACATCAAAATGTTGTAAATTTGTTTCCCACTCAACTTAGTAAAAATTGATTTTATCCTATTTATCAAATGAGCAGAACAGACAGTATCTTGAATCAAACGATTTAGTCCAAATCATTACCTGTCAGAGAGATTTTTTTTTTTTGATTTTTAAAAAAAGATCACACACCATACAATATTAGCGTTACACACCTGGATGACAAGAAGTCTCATTCTTGGTACACAACATGGTTTGCATTTTAGCTCCATGGCAGCCGGTCGCAGGTGTTTGGGATCCGTTTGGATGATAATGAAAGCAATCTCGTGTCCTCTCTATTTCTCCATTGCAATTGCAATTACTCCATTCTGTCCAGTAACTCCAAGACGCTATTAACGTTTTGTAAAGTAATACATTATCGATTTGACAAAAGATAACTATCTCTTACAGTTCACAATGCAGTATTACGATGATTCCTTACTAATTGTGTTATGATATACGATCCTCCTACTTTATGAAAATGTAAAAAAGACAGTCCACACCATTCCTTCACGTACGAATTAAATACCATAAAGAAATAAATAGTAAATTGTTATATCTATATATATAAATTGTTATATATATATATATGTATATATATATATATATATATATATATATATATATATATATATATATATATATATATATATATTGATATATATATATTGATATATATCAATATATATTATATTGATATTCCTAATCGAAACAACTCTTTGTCTATGGATAAGACAACGTTAAAACATATCTGTATAATGCATTTATTGGCTCTCAATTATTTGGCTCTGCACATGAATTTAATCAATCCTGTCCACATCATCTTTGTCATGTCATCACTTTGAATATATATTTTGAAGTAGAACATACGGGTGATACAAAATGAATGTCTATTTGAAGCTGACTGCAGTTGTAACGTGTTGTGCCATATAAAACGCATATTAAAGACCTCAATTATTATGTATAACAACTATAACATACTGTGGAGTGCGACCTTTTGTTACGTAGAATTTCCTTTTTTCCCTATTTCTATGTCTCTGTATCTTATTCTCTTTATATATATATATATACGAAAAAGGTAAAGCATATCATCTAGCAACAGTCACCATCCCTGATTTACATTTGTGGATAATTTATTAACTTCTGACTGACTGAATAATTTGCTTTAAGTGCTTCGTCCCGAAGGCTCTTGTCACTGTTTTATCCGTCAAAGGACGGTTATTTAATTTATCCTGAGGTTGGGAATGGAGCCACCACCCTGCAGGCGTTTATGTGTTCAAGGAACACTATTTAATTAGGCCGTCACATCTTAGTAACTATTGAGCTAATGCTGTGTGATTGTAGGGCCTGTTTATATATATATGAGTGGGAATAGTTCCAGCACACACTCATATTTAGCCATCCGATGTTGTTGGTTGTTAATGGACGTGCTAAGCACGTGAAGTTACTGTAGCAGGCGTGGGTGGTGGTAGGCGAGGCGAAGGGCCAGGCAAGATCGGCTTCCGTTCCTAATCCCTATTAGTATACCCTGTGCTGTTTTTGAGGTATAATACAACTTTTGTAATACAGTGTTTTTGTGGTGTTTTTTGTTGATGGTGCTCTGTGTGTTTTTATTGCTTTGTTATTTCCTGGTTGTATATTCTCTGGAACATTGTGTTGCTGTGTCTGATGACCTTGGATATTGGGTCACCTTATAGTCACTATTTGGGGCCCTATTTGTGTCTTATTTTCTGTGTATTTAGTTATATTTGCAGCCTTGTGCCGCTGGACCTGATAGTCTTGGTCTTGGACTACCTTATATGTTCTAATTTATGGGTCTTCTGGTATTTACTGACTTATGTTATTTAGTTTTGCGACCTTGTGTCGCTGGGCCTGATAGTCTTTGGGTTTTTAGACTACCTTATAGGTACTAATTTGGTCCTATCTTAATTTACTATCTAGTTTTTGTGCACTGGTCTCAGTGCACTGATTTGTTCTATTTAATTTACTTTAGTTTTAACCTAAATGTATAATTTTACACTCTATACTTGGTTGTATTTCTAGAGAAATAGATTCAGATGAAAGAAGGAAGCAGGGGGGTGGGGGTGGAGAGGAGAGTGTTAGTCCTATTTCCTATGTATGACACCCTATTACTGATGTCTGGATGGTATTTAAGATGGTTTTTTTTTCCATATCAATATGCAAGGTAATATTATGTTTGTTGGCACTATCGGGTTAAGAGTTCGGGTGGATGTCGATTTGCATTTGCAGAAGGTCAGTTGGAAACCTCTTGACGACATTTTCCCTTTCTCTTTTCCCTGGTAGCACTCTATATAGGTTAGTAGTTTACTTTCGTTCCTGCTACTATTTTTTAGTTGTTATTTATAATGTTCTCTATTTATGACCTTATTTTTGGTGATGGTTTGTTTTCCCTGTTTGTGAGCCTCGGTGAGTGTGGCCAAATTTATATAATAATTTTTCCTTTGTTTTAGGTCAGGTATGTGGGTCGGTGACTAAGTGATAACAAATGGGTCCTTGCCGCAAATAGCAGGGGCCGTTAAGCGACACGTCAAGGATTATCCACTGTCACACCCAAACACCGCACCACGGTCCGGACCGCGAGGCGCGGCGACCAGGTGACAACAAACGGACCTTTGCCGCAAATAGCAGGGGCCGTTAAGCGACACGTCAAAGGTATCCATTGTTACACCCAGCAACCGCACCACGGTCCTAACGGTTGCTTAGCTTTCCTGCCCTCAAAGGTTAAATTTTTGATTTATTTATCTTAGGGGCTTACACTACCTGGCTCTTTCAGTCTTTTAAGATGTTTACGGTGTTGTTTTTAGATATTTTCTATTTTCCCTATGTTTTTTAGAAATTCTAGCATATTTTTGTATGTTCCTAATATGTTAGTGTTTTTATTTTGTATAATTTCTGGGTATGTATAAGGGGCCTTCATATCTTGCTGTTGTGATCTAAATTTGTCCCTTTCTTTTTTGGTTTTAATACAATTGTTGAAAATATGGTGGAGATCTTCAGGGGTGTTACAATTGTAGCAGTTAATATTATGAGGAAAGGGTCCTATGTATTTCCCGTGGCTGTTTGCCAGCCTGGTTTTTCCTATAATTATCCTATTTATGATTGTTTGTTCTATAGGTGTGCCCTTGGGCGGTTTTCTATTCCTATTTACTTCCTTAACAGTAGTGTACAACACTCTCCCTATTGTACTTGTATCCCAATCATTTTGCCATATTTTGTCTATTTGGGTTCTATCCATTTGTAAGTTTTATTCGAGAGCTACCAGACCCCCATCGGGTTCGGGGTTGTAGAATTACCCCAACATACCTCACTACTTGTTGTAAGAGGCGACTATGTATAGGTAAAATGTTTGGCTGTTTTGCATGTAGTGTCGGGCGAGAAAAGGATCCTGGAAATTGAGCAGAAACTTTCCGATGCAATACGCTGCTTTGGCCTCTATTTTTTCTAGATAGGTGGTCGGGATGGGCACGGTCTCGACAAGTAGGCTTTTCACGTCAAGCCCTAGGAATCCTTTCTTTACTTGCTCACCGTTTTTATCTTCCTTCTCGTATCACTCTTGATACCACTGTTACCTCTACAGTCTCTCACTTTAGCTGTCCCTTTCTCAAGTCTTAGAAGACTTCATAGAAGTCGGAAGCTTAACTTATCAATCAAGAGGTAATGTTACCCACAATAGCAAATGGCAACTTCACAGGTCAATCATAGGTAATTGTATTGACTGATTATAGCATCTGTGTATCCTCGGCACTTGAAAATTGTCCCCTCAATGGGCTCCATGGTCGGAGGGGTGCATGGGCGCTGAATTTAAAACAAACAAACACGGAAATTGCCAATCAAATCAACTGAAACGAAACAGAACTCAATCTAACACTGCTGTCAAACCATGCAGTGTGGAGTCATTCTCACTCTTTATGGTTATACTGTCAAAAGATGCATCAAAAGCTAATGCAGCACTGTCTTCTTTTGTAATTGAGAAAACAATTACGGGATAAATCGGCACATCAACAAAGCGTTAAAACAATTGAAAGCGAGCTTCCTTCTTCTTGAATTTGAGCGTTAAGGTCAAACAGTCAATTTGAAGAAAATGAAAACTTTCTTGCATATTCCAGTTACCTCATTGGCTCACACGAGACTCTGTACGTCCAAAGGCGTGATACGCTGTCGTGACTTGCCTGGAGTCAGCGACTCATACATCATTGAAGGTATAAGAAATGAAGGTGTCACTACTGTCCGTAGAATACGTTTTAAACTTAATACCGATCTGCAGGACACCAACACAATTTTACTCACCTTCGATAAACGAAAAGGAGTCATGAAGTGGTCAAAGTTGGCTTTTTGTAAGTGAAGGTGGAGAAATAGATTCCTAATCTTCTTCGAGGCCTTACGTGTCAAAAATATGGAAATCATGAAAACAGCTGCTCATAAGTCAAAATAGTAAACTTGTACAGGAAAAACATTTCTTCCTGGCCCATCCTTCACCAATGTTTGAATAACAATCCCAATATTTCGAAGGACGCTCAAGTTCATATAGATTCACCTGATTCAACATCACTTACTAACATACCCCATTTAGCAACCACGGATAAGCACGGCATCTATTCAAACAACTTTCATCAACACCCCACAACCAAAATCACCAAGGTAAAAAAACAAGACCCGATAAAACGTTTGTACTAAGTTTAAATTTCTTTCATAAGTCGAGCGAGTGTCCCAAAACTTTATTTGAATTACCATTGTACGATGCCAAGTGAGAAGGTAGATATAAATCAACTTTGCATTGATAATCTATGCCAGGTTCTTTAGTTATACGACTGGAAAATATTTGTAGAATATGTTTTGGAAATGTGGATGTCGACTGTTCTTCCAAAATATCATTGCACATGTACTAAACGTACGTTTGATTTGACAGCACCATAAAATGTTGAGTTCTCGAAGCTGGCAGCAGGTATAATTGTAGTATAACTAAATCCAAATGGCCGTTTTAATTGCCACCCACATATAAACGAAAGATACAAGTACATTTTCCAACAATGGTTGTACTTGCATGTTTCGTACTTGTATGTTTATATTTTTCTGTGTCTATATTGACTACAACTAAAACTGAAAACCAGATAACATTGTCTTTTCGTTGCATGTTGGGGCTTCGTAGCGTGTCTAGAAACACTTTATACACTTCCTCGCTACGTTGTTATGCTCATATATGACCGTTTTGTATTCTTACCAAAAACTGCATTCCTGTTTGAACTATATGCTTGTTCGTTGCTGTTGTTTTTGCTACACATTAATACTGTAAACCGATGTACAAATTATAATGTTAGATTAATGACGATGCTCGAAAATGTTTCTTGTCTAAATGAAGTTTTTGGTGTGAAATGTATTCTCTGTGACGGATGCTTTTCTTCACATCCTGGCTTCAGTCATATAAATATAAGCTTTCCCAGTCCTACCAAGTTTTCGGATAACAGAGTGGTTATGAAGACACAGCAACAATGGTGCCACAAAATAGAAATGATGATTACTACGCAGACCCTGAATACAATCAAAGTCTTAGGCACCAAACCCGATGATTATAGTGGGACTGAAGTGGAAACCCCAAACAGCAATAGGTCAATCAAGATGACGAACATCTCCTTCCCCAGAGTAAAATTCGGACGTTCGAACCTGGACTCAAGTGTCATCTACACCACTGAGAGGAACTCCAGGTCATCAGTGGGACAGTCAAGAGGTTGCAGATTAGTGGAGAACTTACACAAGTTAATTGCGACTATGGAGGCATCCATAAATTAATCAGTATAGAGAATATAAAGGCAATTCATTGGAAGTACAGAAATGCCACAACCTTGCTGGAACAAGCATGGCGTGACAACAGCATAACGGGAAAAGGCAGCTTCAAAGAAAAGAAAGCCTCAACAGAAACAATCGACAACTGCAAATTTAGTCAAGTAGAGGGAGTGTACCTCAATAATGAAGAACTTGAATATGGAATGGTATAATTATGTGATGATTGAAAAGCAGCACAGCAACATGTGCACTTGTTCCGGTCGGTGATTGCATCGGCCAAGAGAGTAAGTACTGAGGGACGATTCAGCAAAATAGCAATTTACAACTTGTTCCAGTCAGTGAGAACACATGGAATTGTGGACAATATTGCTAATATCTAGTCCCCTTACTAACACTGATTTGAAATAAGCTCAATGAATTACTCAGGCATCCATCTAGATCAATCTCTTTTTGGCCGCGATTTAATGATCTTCTGAGAATTGAAAAGTTCACTCCATACAGGTGGAAAAGAAGGATCCTTCCTTCTGTGATATAACTTCAATTTTTTAAGGGCTGGAAACAATTGTTGAAATGCCTGAATGTTTTCACTTTGGCTTGAAGGCTATGTCTGTAGTAACATTACGAAAATAGCATTTATGTTAAACATAATTAAAAACGTTCAATTTATTGGGTCCCACAGTCCTGCTGTTGTTTGTTGAGATTTCAGAACACATATGTATTATGTACACAATTTGTAGAATAACAGATTGATAACATTGAATACTGGTCAGATCGATCCCAATTCCATTATATGACTTATCCACAGTTGGTCGTATGGTATAGACAAAAAAAAAAGCAAATGGACATAATGCAATCAATAATCATCTTTGATCATGGTTTGCTTGGGTATCGCTTCGCCAATGGGTGAAATATAGACGTGATCCTCATGTTCTTTCTTCAAGATATTTATCCTGTCTTCGTATACTAGCAAGCAGTTGTGTGCAATGACCTAGTATGCTAGGGATTTACATTGACAGTTTCCAAGGAGTATATTCCTACCATCGCAAAATGTGTCATAAACTTCTCTGTCGTAAATAATGTACGGATATTTAAATCTTTAAATGTCATTGATTGCTAGACGACTTGGTGACCTTTTAGAATGGTCAAGTTTGTGTGAGTGACGTTGCTGACAATATTCTAGTGTACAAAAAAGTATTTATTTTGGCCTTGGTCACTTTTCGTTTGACCGTGTTACCGTTTAGAAAGGCTTAAGAATGCTGCATAGGTTAATTTACCAGGAGGTATCGTGGTCATTACTGAAACTGAAATGTTGGATGATGTGTATCAGATAAAATATAAACAATCAATAAAATCAAAGAAAAGTTGGTGCCATTATATTTCCTATAATTTTGGAGGCTTGCACTGTATACGTTGCTACAAAAGGACAAATACTTTCGTAAACTAATGTCTAGTAAATATTGTACCGACGTATTACACCTGAACAACACACTGACTGATACAGACTTTGGTATCTGTTGGAATTGTACTTTTCTAACATAGCTAGTTATCAAAATATTCTATTTTAAAATAAAGTATTCATTGCGGTCTTCTCCTTTCTTCTTTTGAAATTTGGTACCTTATAGGAAGTCAGAGAATATTGGATAAGGTAAACTTACCAGGAGGTGCCGTGTTCGTCACTGAAATGTTGAATGATGCATATCAGTTCAAAATAAATATTGTAGAACGAGTAACGAATCGTTGGTAACATTCCCTTTCGTTTCGTGAGCTGGTTCCTAATTTGATCAATTACATTTACCAAGTATTCATTAATAATGTCATTCCTATCTTTTCTTGTTTTGTGAGCCTTCTCTATATACAAACTATGAAACTGACGCCGATTAAGTTTGAACGTGTTTTGCACATCAGCGAATGCTGACATTTTCAATCATATCTGATTGTTTTCATTCCTAACATACATACGTTTGTACAGTTTTGGTGCAGTTTGAACAATAATGTTGCTTTAACTTAGGCAGTTGATTTCGTGGCATGACGTAGTCTCCACGCTGTGTTCCTAAACATCGTTTGATTGTCTTGCGTACGCGACATTGGTACAGTTTTGCACCGTATTAGAGATTAAAGTAATCATTTTTTCAATCTATGTGTTAGACATAATTGGTTGTAAATCAGACACACGGACAGAAATTGAACGTGTGTACATCTCTTGCGTTTCAAGTAGAATCAGACTATAACCGGAGTTTTCATTTTCCTCGACCGTACATGCAAATTAAATAGTATGCGGTTGATACATTAAAAAATCAAATGGGCTGTTTCCATCCTGAAGGATTTATTTAGTTAGCCAAGCACGCTTTAATGTTCCCCAAAGTACGTGTTTGCTTGCAACCGGATATAAGTCCGAAAAGTGGTGTCTACTGTTATCCACTTCACGAATATTAAAGAAATATTCATTATGTCTGTTAAGGAAAAGTAAAAAGCCAATATGTGTTGGCCGTACATAACTGAATAACTGATTGATTGATTGATCAGTCGTATCAATTTACCGTAAGAAATGGTCACCCTGAAATCAAAATTTACCTGACAACTGTACCATTTATACAGGTAAATTATGAGGTATAATCCAAGCAATTTAAGGGATTAAAACTTGATAACCCCGAAACTAGTTATAACTAGAGTTTCCTTTCCTGAGCTGTAAACTCTTGGATTGAGTGGCTTTAACATCAGCCAAAATATTCCTCATAAAATCTACTTGACACATAACTAAAATAAACTGACCGAATTCATTATTTTGGTGCCCTCATGTATCAATGTTAATGGAGAAGAAATGACTTTCTAAAAAGCAGCACACATTTCATCAATACGGTGTATGCAAATATCCTGGGGACATCTCTGATATTGGAAAGAGAGGAATATTTAATCTCTACATAGTAAAATAAACATAGAAATAAGGACAAATTAATAAACTATTCACAAACAGTAACATCGGAAATAGGTCCCAGGTCTTACACAACAAAAACAAAAGCTAACATAACATTATTGCCATCGGCAAAACAACTGAAGAAGAAATTAATGCAAATTGCTTAACTATTGGCCAATTTAAAATGTCTTTGGGAACAGGATAGTAAGATCGCGACATGACGTGAATGAAGGAATTGATAGACTGTGCCACTAGGGGCGATAACGCGAAGCAACCCAGAACAAAATATCAACAACATAAGAAAGTATACTACACAATAATAGAAAGACATTTACGAAAAAGCCCGAAACGACCAGCATTGAAGTAGGTAGTTAAACAAAAAATAGTACGCATGCACTGGCAAAAACATTAATTAACATCACAATGTCCCAAACAAATACATATGTAACTGCATATTTATATTCACCGGACCAACATTTCTAACTCTTCAAAGTTAGGAGACGTATACACACTGACAAAGTTTTTATGAACTTTTATCCTACGAAATTATTTAGGAATAATCGCTGAAGTACATGCAGACTTCCGTAGTGGAAGAAGCGCAAGAAAACAAATATATAATAGCAGGGTTCTGTGTGAAAAAGTACTCGCAACATCAACAAGACATCTATAATGTGTTCATAAATTTCAAAACGGCTTTTGACAGTGTGGCATGAAGCATTGTGGGCCACACTGATGAAGTACAATATGAGTCAAACGTTGATCAATACCATCAAGCAGCTGTATACCAAAGCTAACAGTGCATTAATTGCTTACGGTTATGTGGGGTACTTGTTCATGACAACAGTTGGAGTACCTCAAGGCTCTTTCATGTCATCCTTGCTTTTCAACATCTACCAAGCGCATCATAAGCGAAGCCCTGGTAAACCATTGTTGGGCAGTCAGCATTGGAGGGCGTAACATGACCAACCAACACATTGCAGACGACATTGATGGGCAGGTTGGCAGTGAAGACGAGCTTGCCACCTTAGTGAAGAACCTGGATGAAATATCTTCCAGATTTGACATGGATAAGAGCCGAGAAGACAAAGCTGATGACAAATAGTTGCACACAAATCACAACCAAGATTAAGGTCAGAACACAGGAACTGGATACAGAGGGCCATTTCAAATATATTGATTCTAATAACCGAAGAGGGATCAAAAGCAGACATTTTGTCTCAATCAGAACACACAACGGCAGCTATGACAAATCTAATTCCCATCTGAAGAGACAAGAAAATATTTCTTAAAACAAAAATCAGAATCATGAGAGCACTAGCCATCTCCGTCCTTTTGTATTCATGTGAAACCTTGACCCTGACAGAATAATTACAATGAAGATTTCATGCACATGAAATGAGATGCTACAGAACCATTCTTTGTATCTTTTACATGGACCAGATCATAAATGAAGAAGTGCGTACAACCATCAGGCACAAAGTAGGAAATTGTGAATACAACTTCACCTCTGTCAAAAAGAGAAAGCTAAAATGGCATGGCCATGTCACTAGAGCCAACAGCCTATACACAACAGAACTACAGGGCAGCAGCTCCGCTGCCGAAGGAGAGGTAGACAGAAACAAAGTGGACTGAAAACATCCCATAATGGACCAGGAAAGGTTTTGAGGAGACATGGCATTGGCACATGGTCGAGAAAAGTGGAGGAAACTGGTCAAAAGTTCTGCACTGTGCCTCAAGGACCACACTATTTCTAGAGACGTATGACGATGATGATGATCCTACCACGAGAAGACAGGTCAAATTTTGTAAGGAAATAAAGAGCCCTCCCCACAATAGTGTCACTCCTATATTTCGTTCCGTTTGTTGGCGGTATCTGGTGAGATTCCAAGGAGTGTCGTACAAGTTAAGTTTGACCCTCAAGAACCACTATAAAGTAAGAATTAGAAAGAAAAACAAACTTTTGTTTGCCTGTTGTGCATGTGTACAGCGTTATCTGCGATGAACATTTGATTTTCTTCCAGACGAGCGACGGAACCAACATACGTCTCGCTGCCGTAAACTATTTGCAGCTACGGACATCATAATTACGATATGCACTGGTATTTTACCCTGAATATTACTCACTGTCCTATGAATTAAGGTATAATCGACAGTGATCTTTTGGATCTGGTGAAAGAGCACGTATTTTTACGTGATATTTCTAAACGCCATCGGGGTGAGTGTTGAATTTATATTTTATTTGATATGCGAAGTTAATTGAGTTTTTATTGCCATCTCTTGTAATGTTTAATTTATTACAACGCATATTTGAAACGTTGTGAACTGTGAATTTCAATTTGATTTTAAGACTTTAATGTATTAGTATTTTTAGAACTCAATATTATTACCAGTTTGGTTTCATTGTAGCATACGAGGTGGTTACGAGGTGGTTACGACATTAAGAGGTTACAAGGTTACGAGGTTGTCTATATGTATGTACGTATGTCTGTACATTTGGTGGATCCACGACTGTAGACGTAGATAATACAAGGGTGCTGTAGGCTGTCTGAACGTGTATACGTATGACTGACTGTACATGTAGTGGATCCAGGAAGGGTGTGAGCGTCCAATACAAGAGTGGGTCAACCAGAGGAACGTGATGAAACTGTACGGTTTATCGGTGGACGAATCATGCGACTCTATAAGATTCAGGAAACATATGTTTGTTCCAATTGTTGTTTAAATTGATATATTTGTATTTACATGAGATTATTTTGAATCTTAGTTGAATTCCAGAAGATTTGTGAATCTTACTGACAGTGTAGAAAATTTGAAACGTATTTGAAAACTTGAGATTGTTTGAATCCCAGGCCTAGTCTATACGTGAAACTATATTGATATCTCAGTGTGTACTATTATTTCAAACTGAGGTTTGTAGAAGCTCTCCAAAAGATTGATATATTATTGGTTTATTTCAATGTGTGAATGTTAGTATAGAGTAACTGGATCAATTGTATACTGAGAGTGTGTGATAGTCATTGTATTTTTACATCATACGTTTTCATTACTAATTAAGTTAATACATTTTCATCCTTCACACATTGTGCTGAGTTATTCATTTAATCCAATACCCACTCGGTTACAATTCTCCAACAGATTTTCACACACTCTCAATATACAATTGATCAAATCACTTTATACTAACATTCACATATTGAAATAAACCAACAAAATATCTCTCTGATGTACTGCTTCTACAAACCTCAGTTTCAAATAATGATACACACTGAGATATAAATATAGTTTCACATATATACAAGGCCTGGGATTCTTTGTTTACTTGTGCACCTTCTTTATTTTTTTCTTCTCCGTTACCCCTAGAGTCTATCCCTTAGCTTTTCCTTTCTAGGGTCTTATAAGACTTCCTAGAAAGAGGTGGCCTCATGGGTCAATCAGTAGGTAATTTGAACGACTCTAGAAGGTGGTGACATCAAGGGTCAATCAGAGGTAATGTTTTCGACTACGAATAGCATCTGTGTATCTCTGGCACTTGATATGTGTCCCCTCGTTGGTTTCCATGGTGGGCCGGGAGCATTGGTGCTGAATTGTGAACAAACCATCATATAAATTGGAAACAACATCAACTAAAACGAAGGAAAACTCAATCTGACTCTGAGGGCGAACCATGTAGTGTGGCGTAATTTGCACACTTTATGGTTATACATTCAAACTATGCGATAAAACCTAATGGAAGATTGTTTCATTTTGTAATTGAGAAAACTATAACCCAAAGTATCGGCACACCCAAAAGTGTTAAAACGATGACATTAGGCTGCCTTCTTGTTGAGCGTGAGTGACGAGATCCAACAAGCAATATCAAGAAAATGAAAGAATTCGAATTGGACATACGTATATAGACATTCCCACCTACAAAAAGTGAGGATCCATAACAGGGCGTTCCTTGTCATAAAATATTCATTGTCAAGCACTTTATCACTGAGTGTTTCGACATGCAATCTAATTGTGTTAAGTATTATAATGAGCATTTCTATTTTAGCTCCATGGCAGCCGTTCGCAGGTGTTTGGAAACCGTTTGGATGATAATGAAAACACACTCGTGTCTTCTCTATTTCTCCATTGTAATTGCAATTGCTCCATTCTGTCCCGTAACTCCAACACGATATCAACGTTTTATTAAGTAATACATTATCGATTTGACAAAAGATAACTATCTTTTACGGTTCACAATCCATTCTTTTGATGATTCTTTACTAATTGTGTTATAATATACGATCCTCCTAACCTAAGAAAATGTAAAGAAAACAGTCCACACTTTTCCTTCACGAGCTAATTAAATACTATACATAAATAAATAACTAAATAATATATTTATATATATTCCAGTTATCTCCCTTTCGCTCGTACGGATAAACAACGTAAACATTCTGCCGTTAATTTCAATAATCTAGTTCAAATTCCTCTTAAATCGTCAACTGTCCCAGGGATACCACTACGTATTGCATTATTCAACGCTCAGTCAGTAGGATCACCGGAAAAGCGCACAGAAATTGTTAATGTTATCAATGACCAGAATATTGATGTCTTCTTCCTGACAGAAACTTGGTTACTTTCGGTAGGTGATGAAAGTAACTGTGCGGATTAACACCCAGCAATTACTCCATCAGGTCTTTCCTCCGCAACTCTCGCGGAAGTGGAATTGCTGTAATTACAAAGAATTCCATGATCAAATACCTCAAGTACAACACAACCTTCAAATTCTGCCACACATCGTTTGAACTAGTCCAAACAAAACTCATTCTGGAACAAAGGTCAGACCATTTTTTTCTGTTTCTACTGTCCTCCTCCTAGTAGAAAAAACAATATGACTGAATCTCTTTTTGGAGCAGTTTCCAAATCGTCTAGAGTATGGAAATTCGATAGGTGGCAACCTAGTTATTCTTGGAGATTTCACTTTTCACTATGACTGTCCTGGTTAACCAAACACATCAAAACTCCTAGATTCCATTCATGTTTTCAATCTTAAACAGTCAGTTAACCAATCTACTTAAAAAAAGAAGACTTACCCACGATCGCAGCTATTCAGTAAAAAGAATACTGCACACTAATGTCATGGGCTTATTTGATCCAATTAGATTCACATAAATTAATCTGTACACGAATAAATGTTCACATATTATAATATCATACATATGAAACTGCACACAATATAGGCAAAATGTACCGACTATGTGATAAGTGCAAAATATTCGTCGGGTCACTCAGGATGGACTCTAAGCTGCCCTACCTTACCCTACTCCAACCTTTGAGCCCCGTAACCCTTACCCTACGACATCATTTTTTTTTGGGGGGGGCACCAGACAGATGCCACCCCCATTTCAAAAACTAAAAAAGTTGTGTTTCATATGTGTTGAGTTCCCCCAGATGTGTTGTTTATTTTGTTTATTTTTATTTCCGTTTAATTCTTTCTAACTTTATTTTTCCCATCGAGATTATATGATATTTTTGAAATGGGTAATTATTCATTTTCCCTAATGTTTCTATAGGGCGGTTCCTCAGAGTTGGTTTTGTCACCATTTCTGGGTTCCTTCCCTAATTTGTTGTTGTTAACCCGGCTAGGGGTCCCTTGTATCCAGTTAATGCTATTAGTGTTTTTGCTATTTGTCTGAGTGCTGATATATATATATATATATATATATATATATATATATATATATATATATATATATAACCTGAAACTTCAAAAAGTTCAAAACACAGCTGCACGGATCATCTTTAGTGTACCTCGATCAGAGCACACCTCACCACTGCTTTATACCCTACACTGGCTATCAATTCGATACAGAATCAAACACAAAATTTATTCTCTGTGCTATATTTCAATGACAGACTCCAGTCCAACATACCTATCCAGCCTCACCAATGTGTATACACCAGCTAGATCCTTACGCTCTTCTTCTGATAATCGTATACTCATTGTTCCCAAGGTGAAAACAAAGTCATATGGACAACGTTCGTTTGCATACCAGGGAGCGGCGACGTGGAACGAATTGCCCATTAGAAATTAGACATAAAGACAAAGTGGTCCCTTTTAAGAGTGCTCTCAAGACTCACCTGTTTCGACTTCAGGGATAAATTTAGCGACCTAAACATGTTTCGTATTATATATATTTTCAGCATGTTTTTATGTTCTCCAATTTCATTGTTTTTGTCATTTGTTGTTCTGTAGTGTAGTCATATCATTATTGATGGTGTAAAGCGCTTAGAGCTTTCAAAGATTAGGAGCTACACAAAGTCCTTATTATTATTATTATTATTATATATATATATATATATATATATATATATATATATATATATATATATATATATATATATATATATATATATACTTAAGCAAATCAACTCTTTGTCGCACTTCATCAATCATATTTGCTAACATTAATATTCTACCTCTTTAAGATAATCATGGATCATCAGTATTTTTATTGATAATCAAGTTAAGTGAGATATATGTGCCACTTGAAATTGAGCAGCAACTTTCCTATGCAATACGCTGATTTGGCCTCTATTTGTTCTAGACGGGTGGTCGGGATGGGCACAGTCTCGACATGTAAGCATTTCATGACATGGGGTGATAATGCTTTCTTTACATGCGCACCTTTTTTATCTTTCTTCTCGTATCTGTCTTGATACCACTGTTGCCCCTACAATATATGCCTTTAGCTGTCCCTTTCTCAAGTTTTAGAAGACTTCATAGAAGTCGGAAGCTTAACATGTCAATCAAGAAGTAATCCTAGCAAATGGCAAATTCACGGGTCACTCATAGATAATTGTATTGACTGATTATAGCATCTGTGTATCCCCGGCACTTGAAAAGTGTCCCCTGAATGGGCTCCATGGTCGGCGGGGAGCATGGGCGTTGAATTCAAAACAAACAAACACGGAAATT
This sequence comes from Unio pictorum, assembly GCA_030141615.1. Lineage (NCBI taxonomy): Eukaryota > Metazoa > Mollusca > Bivalvia > Unionida > Unionidae > Unio > Unio pictorum. The sequence goes on along the minus strand of JARLTB010000129.1, from coordinate 642,844 downwards.
GCCAAACAAATCAAATGAAACGAAACAGAACTCAATCTAACACTGCAATCAAACCATGCAGTGTGGAGTCATTCTCACGCTTTATTCTTATACAGTCAAAAGATGCCTCAAAACCTAATGAAGCACTGTCTTCTTTTGTTACTGAGAAAACAATTACGGGATTAATCCGCACACCAACAAAGCGTTAAAACAATTCAAAGCGAGCTTACTTGTTTTTGAATGTGAGCGGTAAGGTCAATCATACAATTTGAAGAAAATAAAAACTTTCTTCCATATTCTAGTCACCTCATTGGCTCACACGAGACTCTGTACGTATAAAGGCTTAATACGTTGTCGTGACATGGCTGGAGTCAGCGACTCATACATCATTGAAGGTATAAGAAATGAAGGTGTCACTACAGGCCGTAGAATACGTTTTAAACTTAATACCGATCTGCAGGAAACCAACATAATTTTACTCACCTTCGACAAACGAAAAGCACTCATAAGAGATCAAAGTTGGCTTTTTGTAAGTGAAGGTGGAGAAATAGATTCTACTCATAAGTCAAAATAGTAATCTTGTACAGGTAAAAACATTTCTTCCTGGCCCATCCTACTCCAATGTTTGAAAAATAATCCCAAAATTACGATGGACGCTTAAGTACATATAGATTCACCTGATTCAACATCACTTACTAACATACCACATTAGCAACCACGAATAAGCACGGCATATATTCAAACAACTTTCATCAACACCCCACAACCAAAATCACCAAGGAAAGAAAACCTGCTAAAACGTTTGTACTAAGTTTAAATTTCTTTCACAAGTCGAGCGAGTGTCCCAAAACTTTACTTGAATTACCTTTGCCAAGTGAGACGGTAGATATAAATCAACTTTCCGTTGATTATCTATGCCAGGTACTTGAGTTAGACGACTTGAAAATATTTGTTGAATATGTTTTTGAAATGTGGATGTCGACTTTCCTTCGTTGCACATGTGCTAAACGTACGTTTGATTTGGCAGCACCATAAATTGTTGAGTTGCCGAAGCTTGTAGCAGGTATAATTGTAGTATAACTAGTATCAAATGGCCGTTTTAATTGCCACCCACATAGAAACTAAAGATAAAAGTACATTTTCCAACAATGGTTGTACGTGCATGTTTCGTTCTTGTATGTATATATTTGTCTGTGTCTATATTAACTACAACTAAAACTGAAAACCGAATAACATTGTCTTTTCGTTGCATGTTGGGGACTCGTAGAGTATCTAGAAACACTTTATACACTTGTTCGCTACGTTGTTATGCTCATATATGACTGTTTTGTATCCTTACCAAAAACGTCATTCCTGTTTGAACTATATGCTTGTTCATTGCGGTTGTTTATGCTACACATTAATACTGTAAACCGATGTATAAATAATAACGTTAGATTAATGACGATGCTCGCGAAATGTGTCTTGTATATATGAAGTTTTTGGTGTGAAATGTATTCTCTGTGACGAATGCTTTTCTTCACATCCTAGCTTCAGTCATATAAATAAACGCGTTCCGAGTCGTACCAAGTCTTCGGATAACAGAGTGGATATGTAGACAAAGCAACAATGGTGCCACAGATGGAAATTAGGATTACTACGCAGACCCTGAATAGAATAAAAGTCTTAGGTACCAGACCCGATGATAATAGTGGACCTGAAGTGGAAACCCCTAAGAACATTACTTCAAACAAGATGAAGAACATCTCCATCTGCAGACTAAAATTAGGAAGTTCGTACCTGGACTCAAGTGTCATCTACAACACTGAGAGGAAATCCAGGTCATCAGTGGGACAGTCAAGAGGTTGCAGATTAGCGGAGATCTTACACAAGTTAATTGCGACTATGGAGGCATCCAGTAAAAAATCAGTATAGAGAAAATAAAGACAATTTATTGGAAGTACAGAAATGCCACAACTTTGCGGGAACAAGCATGGCGTGACGACAGCATAACGGGAAAAGGCAGATGCGACAAGAAAGCCTCAACAGAAACAATCGTCAAATGTAAACTTAATCAAGTAGAGGATGTATATGTATTCAAGATTGAGGCACTCGAATATGGAATGGGATAATTATGTGATGATTGAAAAGCAGCACAGCAACATGTGCACTTGTTCCGGTCGGTGATTGCAACTCCAGGAGAGTAAGTACTGAGGGACGATTCATCAAAATAGCAATTTACAACTTGTACCAGTCAGTGAGAAACACATGGAATTGGCGACAATATTGCTATTATCCATTCCCCTTAGTGACACTGATTTGAAATAATCTCATTGAAATAATCATTGATCCATCTTGATCAATCTCTGTTCGGCCGCGATTTAATGACCTTGTGAGAACTGTCCAGGTCACTCCAAACAGCTCGAAAGCAAGGGTCCTTTCTTCTGTGAAATCATTTCAGTTTCTTAAGGGCTGGAAACATTTATTTAAAATGCCTGAATGTTTTCACTTTGATTCGAACGCTTTGCCTGAAGTAACATTATGAAAAAAGCATTTAATTAAAACGTAATGAAAAACATACAATTTATTGGGTCCCTCAGTCCTGCTATTGTTTGATGCTATTTCATAACACATATGTATTATTTACACAAATTTTAGTGTAACACATTGATAACATTGAATACTGGTCAGATCGATCCTAATTCCGTTGTATGACTTATTCACAGTTGGTAGTATGGCATAGACCAAAAAAATGCCAATGTACATAATGCAAAAATTAATCTTCTTTTAACATCGTTTGCTTGGGTATCGCGTCAACAATGGGTGAAATATAGTCGTGATCCGCATGGTCTTTCTTCAAGATGTTTATCCTGTCTTCGTATACTAGCAAGCGTTTGTGTGCAATGACCTAGTATGCTTGGCAATTACATTGACAGTATCTAAGGGGCATATTCCTACCATCGCAAAATGTGTCATAAACTGCTCTGTGGTAAATAATGTAATGATATTTATTTAGGCTTTTCAGACCAAGATTTAGGAATCCTGTCTTTACTTGCACACCTTTCTCATCTTTGTTCACGTATCTCTCTTGATACCACTGTTGCCCCTACAGTCTATCTCTTTAGCAGTCCCTTTCTCAGGTCTTATAAGGCTTCATAGAAGTCGGTGGCTCAACTTTTCAATCGAGAGGTAATGTTTACAACAAACAAACACGGAAATTGCTAACAAAGTCAACTGAAACGAAACACAGCTAAAAGTAACACTGCTGTCAAACCATGCAGTGTGGAGTCTTTCTCACACTTTATGGTTATACAGTCAAAAGGTGCCTCAAAACCTATTCCTGCACTGTCTTCTTTTGTAATTGAGAAAACAATTACGGGATAAATCGGCACACCAACAAAGCGTTAAAACAATTGAAAGCGAGCTTCTTTCTTCTTGAATGTGAGTTGTAAGGTCAAACTGACAATTCGAAGAAAATGAAAACTGGCTCACACGAGACTCTGTAAGTCCAAAGGCGTGATACGTTGTCGTGACTTGGCTGGAGTCAGTGACACATACATCATTGAAGGTATAATAAATGAAGGTGTCACTACTGTCCGTAGAATACGTTTTAAACTTAATATCGATCTGCAGGACACCAACACAATTTTACACACCTTCGACAAGCTAAATGTACTCATAAGAGATCAAAGTTGGCTTTTTGTAAGTGAAGGTGGAGAAATAGATTCTGCTCATAAGTCAAAATTGTAAACTTTTACAGGCAAAAACATTCCTTCCTGGCCCATCCTTCTCCAATGTTTGAACAATCCCAAAATTACGACGGACGCTCAAGTATATATAGATTCACCTAATTCAACATCAATTACTAACATACCCCATTACCAATCACAGATAAGCACAGCATCTATTCCAACTGCTTTCATTAACACCCACAACCAAAATCACCAAGGAAAAATAAACAAATATCAAGGAAATAAGGAGCAATTTGGGTCAGATATCCCCATCAATCTCTCTAACCCTTTTAGAGACATTGAGAGTATGTATGCAGAAGAAACTGCGTTACGTACTCAAGTTAGCTCCAGACCTACCAACACAATAAAACCGTACATCCTTTAGAGAAACAACCACTTAGTTTGCCCTAGGAAAAGTCTAAAATGCTATTCGATCTTCAACTTATATTAAAATGAAGAAAGCTATCATGCAATGGAACTGTCTAGGACTTAATCAAACTAACACGATATTCCCTTGCTTTTAAACATGCACGATGCTGCTATGCCTTCAGGAAACTTTCTTGAAAGATGCGGATAACATCACACTTAAAATCTACCTTCTGTTTAACAGCTACTTTCAAAACGTTGACAGGGCCTCAGGAGGAGTTTCTCTTGTTCTGAACAATATAGCCCCTCAAGTCGTCATCCCTCTAAACACAAATTTGGAAGCCATTGCTGTAGTTGTCACCCAACATCGAGTGAAGACCTTTTGGTATATTTACATACCACCAAACGCCCTTTGTTTTTCTCAGGAATTGAAATGCTTATAATATTCTATGGGGATCAAATAACATAATGACTGAGGCCACAAAGTAGAATATATCACTGCTAGACACGATTTGTGTCTCCATAACACCAAATCGCCAACATATTTACACACAGAAATGGATACATACACATATCTAGATTTGACACTTGTGTCTCCTTCACTGCTATTGGACTATGAAGGTAAGGTCGCTTATGATCTTCACAACAATGATCACTTTATGTTCTCCCTTCACAATATGAACTTTACAAGTGATCACGCAATTCCACATTAGAATGTAAAGAAGGCCGACTGAACTACGTTTGAAACATTGTGTAAAACTAGACCTAATGAAGACACAGTTTTCAACGTTAATGACCCTATTCTGACTACTACTTCCATTCTAATCGGAATTTAAGAATAATATATTCCCAGGTCCACACTGAACTGAAACAAAACACAAACATTGGGAAACAAATGAATGTAAAGAAGCCCATATACAACACCTTGAAGCATTTGTATTTTTTAAACGTTCGTTTCCTTTTTAAGAAAGTTTGATTTCTATCCATAAAAACAATGAAAATATAAAATACGGTTCTCTACGACATATGAAACTAAACAATAACAATGTTAGTTCAATGCGTGACATAGAAAATATTATTACAGACAATTTGTCTTAACATTCCTCATCAACTAAATATTCAGAAGTCTTCCGAAGATTAAAAAATCAAAAAGAAAAGCCACCTTTAAAATTTACATCCAACAACTCTGAAAGCCATAACCAACTGTTTTGACAATTGGATGTTATGCATGCTTTAAACAATGTCCACAATACATCCGCTGGGCCCGATGACAAACATTACCAGTTCTTGAAACACCTCCCAGAATCATCTGTAACATCTCTTTTAAAATGGTTAATGATTTATGGATAGCTGGTAATGTACCTAAGATTTGGAATGAAGCAGCAGAAACACCACTTTCAAAACCAGTTAAAGACAGCGGAGATTCTAAAAATTATAGTCCCATTGCAATTATCAGCTATGTGTGCAAAACAATTAAATGATTGATTAATTCTCGGCTTGTATGGTACTTGGAAAGTATCAATTTAAAATCTCCTTTCCAAAGTGGCTTCCGTTCTGGTCGTATGGTTAGACTAGTAATATTTATTCGCGACGCATTTATCAACAAGGAACATTTAATAGCCTTTTGTATTTAGAAAAGGGATATGACACAACATGAAAGTGTGGGATACTAAATGTCAATCACGATCTTGGTCAAAAAGGCCGTCTGCCTTCTTTCATATAAATCTGTATCTAAAACAAAGAATTTAAAGTACGAGTGTGCTCTGCATTCTCAGATATGCACGAGCAAGAGATGGGTGTGCCTCCTAATAGTATTGTATTAGTGTTTCAATATTAAAATCAATAGCATCACCAAGTGTTTGGCTCTCGGTGTGGACTGCTCGTTGTACGTCAAATATTGTCTAATATGGTATCGATAATACATATGTATACATTTGAAAAACGCTACAACTGAATAACAACAATATTAAACATTGGGGCAGTATTAACGGTTTGAAATTCTCGAAATTGAAAAGGGTATGTATGTGTATCTGTCGGTTGCGAAGACAACATGATGACCTTAAACTCACGTAGGACGGAACACCTAATTCAGTTGTTGAGGGAAAAACGTTTTTTTTTTTGGTATTATCTTTGACAGAGCACTGACTTGTATTCCACACATCACGAACTTAAAAGCTAAATGTTGGAAGTCTTTAGATCATCTGCTTAAAGTAGTAGCGCCACTGATTTGCTGATAGAAATGTGATGCTCAATTCATGTTGAATGTATATCGGCTTCAAACTAAACTGTGTTGTTTATAGTTCAGCTTGGAAGTCATATTTGAAAATAAATTATCACTTTCTGCACAGTATGCTCTGTTATTATGATCAAACCGTCTGAATCATGCATGTTCGGCTGTTTGTCAACACCAATACAAAACCGAGGACCAAGTGGACAGTAACAAAATTGATCTTTAAAAAAATTCAGAAAACTTTTGTCTCCGAAACACCTCTATTGCTTCTTAAAGAAGCAAATGTACATGTCATCAAATATGATGAATACAAATCAGAGACAATCCCATCCATCTTTGATAACCTTTATTATGAACTTCTCACTGAATTTAAAAGCTACACAAGAATGTATACTGACAGATCAAAGGATGAGAGAAAGGCTGAAGCAGCCTTCGTTAGTGGCATTGACCACGTGTGTTACAATATTTGACACGGTATCAGATAAGGGAATATAGTTACAAACAATCATATATTTAGGCCAGTTGTCCTTAGATTAAGTTCGCTGAAGGGAAAGAGGCTATATAAGGTTGAGAGGATGATCAACTGTTAAAAATCTAAACTAATAAATAGAGGAATGTATTTCATCAGAAGTCTAGAACGTAGAATAAGATAGGAATAATACTTAAAAAGAGCTGATAACGCAAATCTGCCCATTAGTAGAATTAAGGCTGTGAATAAGGAAAATGATATTAATTTAAAGTCGAGAGAAAATTACAATAGAATTTGCAAGTAAACCGTTAGCATTATAAAGATATAATTATTTTATTTTATCATGTGACAATAGGAGACAAAGGTCGAATAAATAACAGCTAAACATGATATTAGCAATACTGTTATATAGAACTTGTGATGAACAGAAAATAACTAAAGCTAATACGTGTAGACCCCACAAAACAGCCACCAAAGAAAAACAGGTTTGTACTATTAATATTAATGACTAATGGGGTGTTGTATGGACTTCAATACAGAGTTGTTATAGTTTCTCATCTTATACTCCTGATTCCATGCAAACGTTTCATCGTGAAGAAAAATAATAATGTTCTAGGCGAAATAATTTGCTTTCCAAGAATACGTAATATAATGTGCATTACAAATGTTATGAACGCAAATCATCGCTATTAATGATATTGTAACGCTCGCAGAATTAATACAATAACCCACTAGTCCTCATAGACCCATATCACTGAGCGTAACACGAACTAGTTCGATATATCATATGCAATATAAAATTAGTCAAGCAAAAAACTAAGTTAAACCTTTGTTCCCCTGGAACATTTAGTGTTTTTAAAAATACCTTAATAGTTACATAAAATGTTATTCTGTTATGAACTATTACAATTTGTATCATATCAATTCATGCAAAATGAGCTTAATCAAGCTCTAATGTTGTCTTTGTTTAACTTGAAATTATTAAATTAGTACTTGATTTCTTTCAAAACGATTTTGTGACAAGTCGCTTTGTTACTAAACGCTGTAATTGTCTTGACCCTAAATTTGATATAATAGAATTTTTTTTGTAAAGGTGACAGTGTTTTGGTTTAGGTCTTCAAAAGCTGGATCCTATGCCAACCATGTTTCAGAATCTCTGTCTCACTAATTAATTAATTGCATACTAAAGAAGATTTCGAATGTCTAATAATTAAATTGGATACTATTTCGCTTTCATGCGTAAATTACAAGACTGTTTATGTGTCAATTATTGCAAGAAGACCAAAACATGTTATCTGTGATACATCTGTGAAACAGATCGGAACGCATGACCCGAATTTGTAATATTATATGAACAGTTTGTTTTAAAATAGCAATTTCTTAATTGTATACACATACTACAGGACGTTTAGACAGTGGGTGAGGTTTCAACGCTTAGATAATGTCTCTGATCCTGGATGACCGCTGATTAGAAAGGCATGACATATATGTTCACATTAGATCTTATTATGATAGTTCGGAGTTGCTTAACTTTTTATGATTTAGTCATTGTTTACACAGGAAGCATAGAGAACTAAACAGGAAATAGTTACTATGAGTAACAAATATAAATTCAATAATAGTTGAGAGAAAAATTGGAAAGAAACGACAAACATCGTCGCATAGTCGTGACTTAGTATTTGTAACGATCATGCGTAGGCTAATTTGTAGAGACCTGTATTATTTTGCCCTTCATGAGATTGGAGTATTATTGAAAATCCTTCTACCCATAACCACTCCTCTCTCTTCTTTATAGTTCCAATAGTGAATAGTATTTCTCGCGAAAACGAGGTCTATCAATTAAACTTACTTCTCCAAACGGACGAACGCCAAATAGTAACATTTCAGTTGACAGCATTATATATAAGTAAACCAGTTTCGATTTGGTACAGAGTTAGAACTGAATGCATTAGGCAAGTTCAAAGTAATGTTTGGAAATTTATAATCGTTATATACACTATAACCTTTATTTATTTGAGTGTACTAAGAAAGATCACCACGTTGTCCAGGAAGGATAACGAGGGAAAGCGGTAGTAAACTTCCACACAAGCCACGGAGTTAGTTTCTAAACATTTAACGTAATTCAGTATATTCTATATTGGTATCTTAATTATCCGTTTTGCACCTCTGATATCGCCTTAATGGTCTTTAATGTATGCTGCCATTTGTAATATCTCGTACAAACTCTGCATTCATTTGATACTGGCGCATGGGAATACAATCACAATATATAGGGTTTAACGACACTTTACCACCATCCTACCCGCGAAGAGCTGAAATTAAACGATAAAGTACATTTTGCAGGTATAATTCACTATATATAATTTAATAACTACGGCACAAACAAACAACAAAACACACCATAAAGGATTTGATAAAAATTGCTCAAATCAATGATATCATTATACATATGGCCGATCAATATGTAGATTATAAATATTTTTTATTTAGAAAAAAATCAAAATGTTCTCCCCGAAAATATTAAAAGAAAGAAAGGACAGGAAAATAAGGAATTAATTGCTTGCTTAATATATCACACACTCAATAAAACTTTATGTACTCACCTACAGTATATAATACATGTTTCGCCATGTTCAACAGTCCTAAGTCAGTATTAGTTGACGCTATTGATTGTATACGTAGGCACACAACTTTCAACTGATAAGGCAGACAGTAGGATTTCTATTTAGACCCCTTATGGCAGTTTATTATAACTAAAATACCGCCAAAGAAGGCTTACCAAATAATGAGGGTTTAATGGCAGTGTTGAAAAAGAAATCTTAAATTTCGATAAATTAAAGTGTGGCGAATTTTATCGCACATTAGTGGTTTAGTGTGAAACCTTAGCCTCAATGGGAAAATACATTACAGACCTATCTCAGGGAATCTCTAGCCTCAACGTTTTAAAAATTATCATGGAAAACTCTAGCCTCATGGGGAATTTAACAGGTGGGAATATTGGTGCTGAGTAACGTCATAGATGAGGTGATTTGACCTTACGGTACGGGAGATCGGCAACAATGTTGCAAGTCTGAACTGAATTGGGCTGAACAAGGACACACCTACACATGTAGGTATACGTGTATACGTAGATGCATGCATGCCTACCTACCTACACACACGCACGCACACACACACACAATCACACACACACAGACACACACACGCAAACACACACATACATACATGCATGCATGCATGCATGCATGCATGCATGCATGCATGCATACATACATACATACATACATACATACATACATACATACATACATACATACATACATACATACATACATACATACATACATACATACATACATACATACATACATATATACTATTTGTCTTTTTAGACCAGAAGAACGACGATTGTGGCGGTGCGCACTTCTTTGAGGTGACATATGTGGTTGTTCAGAAACACAACAATACAAGGAAGTCCATTGTTTGAATCATGTCTTTCATTTGATTTGTCTAAGAAGGTTACATAAATAAAACCATCTACTTTGCTTGACCCCTTTCTAAAACATTTTTGTTCTAGGTTTACTGTGAACTGATTGACCATATGATCTATTCCAAACATGATTCCCCTTTGCAGACTTATCATATTCTTTTGATCACTGCGTCTTTTCAGCGGGGGACGTCTATGTTTTTTTGGCTAAGCGTATTTTTGTATGACGGGACTGTCCTTGTCCTTTCCTTTCTGGATAGAAGAAAGACGATGGTGACGGCGTGCGCGTGTTTAAGCGGGTATTATTTGGGTCTTCAGGAGCACAGATGCACTGATTCCTATCAAATTCATAACAAGCACCGGAGAAGTGGAATAACCTGCTACTAATGGCAACGCAGACACCGTCGCTGCAGATCTTGGTTTGCGGATACAATATTGCGTTTGGGCCGAAGTCCCTCTCTTGTGTGTAGAATTTGTTTTTTGGGCGCTTTCATTATTAGTGGGGTTTTCTTTTTCTGTGACTTGTTCTTGACACTTCTGTAATTTTTATTTTTGGTGCGTTAGACTAATTTATTAGAGTTTCTTAATTCTTTGGGAAGACTTTGGAAGGATTGGGGTACTATTTTAAGAGAGTTAAAATGATGACACCTCATAGCGAACCACTACCTCCAGGTTTCAAAATGATTTGCTTTTTGGTTTGAATGCCGATGCGAGGACAGACCAGTTATGACAAAGCTACATTGTTTCGCTCAGGAAAACCGTTTGGCGTGATAAGGGATGTGATTAATGATTTGCCGTAATTCACGTGATGTCACCGCAAACTATTGTACGACTTATTTTGAGACTGGCTTCTACGACACCAGTATGTATTTGTGGTTGTATTATAATGATGGCGTACAAGGCACGAATCGATTTGATGGGGATATGAGACTGAAGGGACGTCATGTTGAAACTGAGACAGATCCAACATAATTGAGGTTTTTATATACATTTTTGTAGTTAAGTCGACCGATCAAATGATAGTTAACATATCAAGGGGATGACAAAGATAGAAGACCTTCTGACTGGCACGATCTAAGTGTATGATGATGACTTTGACAGTGGATGAAGATAGATTAGATACAGCAGAGGTTGCGATTGTGAAAGTGTTGACAATGTTGATACAAAATCAGATACGACAAGATTTGTTTTAATTAAAAAAACTGAACAACAGGGACGACAAAATAAATATAATCGAAATGGTTAAGTACAGCAATAGAAAACAGAATACAAAGATCAAAGTATAATATGAAGATATGTTTGGTAACAAAGGTGTCCTAGAGACAGCAGAGTGTAATGTTTTTAAATTCTCTACATTAGGTAAGGTCACACAGGAGTCCTCACGGAAGGGCCTTTCGGGAATTGATATGACATTAATGTCCAGAAGGGAGTGTTTGTCATCAATAACAGGTTCTACGTATGACATTGTCACTTACTAATGTTTAAAGGTACTTTTTTCGCTAGCCGTTTGAATTTATGATCACAACTTTAGGGCATAATTTGTCTTTGTATTGGTCCATGGATCAAACCCCAACATTTCCAGTCACGTACATCTGTCCATTAATAGTGTAAGTCATATGCTACACATACAGCGTGGTACACACCTTCTGTATCTAGAATAGTTTTAACATAATGAGTCTCTCGGTCACATTTAAAGGGACCGCTTTCAAATTTAATTTGGTGGTAAGTACTGTTTGTAAAGAGTCCGCAAGTAATCGGCTGGTAAACGAAATCCCATAAAGCAAGTCACTAAGACACAAACAACTCGCTGACCCTAACTCAAGGGGCACTGTTCTCGAAATAAGTGCTGGTAATCCTCCACAGTTTGAATATTCTGATTCCGTCCAAAGAAACGGTTGAAAATCACAAGATGTAAAAGTCGTAGTCTGGAAGAACGTTTTATACCTCTTTTGATTGGAGACAATAGGAGTTCGTTTTGCACAGACATGATTGTGATCGTTCTCCATTGGCAAATCTAAATGGTTTAGTCACCAACTTGCACATGACACTCTGTTCAAACGTTTACTCTGTAACTTAGTTTACATAACTCCTTTTTTTGAATTCGTTGCACTATGTCTACATTGTCGTAAAACGAGGCTGTCACAACAAAATAATCCTTTTGTCATATCCAGTTTAACAATATATGACCACTGTAACACTTTCATCAGAATTAGTCCTTTTGTTCCATTCATGCACCATGTTACGTATGCAGTTATTGTTTGCGTTTCACTTGTATTTTGACCAGCTATCAGTAAATGAGTTCTTTCAACTCCACAAGCAAACCACGAAAGTTCTCTTGTAAAGCATCGTTGCAAGAATCAGGGATCTCAATGTCATGGCCAATAGCCTCGTTTATATTTGCAACCGAAATAGTGTCCTCCCATAATCAGTCTTCGTTTGCTTTGGAAAGAGTGAATGATTCTTGAGTTTGCGTTTCACTTATAGTTTGACCAACTCCCGTGTGGCATCGCTTTGGCATACATCAGGTTTTCCACATATATCAACAGCTTTCAGGATAGATGTAGTGGTAGTAGTCATATTAAAATTCCCATTATGTGATACGAAAGCGCTACGGTCATATCGAACGACATCCCTGCAATCGAAAGATACAGCATCGCAGTCTACTTCAATGATGTTTGTTTAAATGTATTCATATTTCTCGCTTGGTCTTTGCAGTTACTGTTAGTCATGGATTTTATTCCTGTTTATACTATTCGCAATGAAGTATTGATCTTGTACATCTTTAGTTTTTTATGACTAGTTTTGGAAATCTTCCCTTTATCGTTTTGGACAGTGGTACTACCCACTCAAATGTACCGTCAAAACGTTACCGTAGTATGATGGGTGGAAAGGCCATATAAAGGTACGGACGGTGCTGATATCATCGATGATATTCCAGAATAGCTGAATCTTTATGTATATATCGATACATTCGTTGCTTCAGGCCACACCTAAAAAACTTGTATCTCAATTCGGTCTCAGATCACAGTAGACAAATCATGTTCTAGCTTAAATATTCACAGTAGGTAATTCCTCCCTATTGTAACAAGATAACCGGGTGAGATTAATGGATTCACAACATAACACTTTTGACGATGATACAGATACACTGTTTTAAAATGACTGACTGGAAAGAACAGTTAATTATAAATACTTTTATAAATATATATTACAAATAGGATTAATTACAATTAGGGAAAATATTAGATTAATTAACATAAGAACACACAAATGTAGTAATACAAAATAAAAATAAATTACTTTACAATAAACGAAAAATAAAACAAAACAATGAGTGAATTAGTCACAGTGATTCCACAATGCAAAAATGCAAAGATGGATATAGTCCACTTAGTTAACAATGCAGAAGACTTTGACTTATGTCGGAAAATGATTTCACTCAGAAAATGAAATTACTCAAATAGAAAAGGGAAATATATACATGTTATCTTTACAGTCCCAAAAGATCCAATGGGTTTTATGAACCCCACACTTAGCCTACGGCTAAGAGATTGTATGCAGAGAGATACACCCCGTCATCAGAACATAGTACGTCAGCTATACGACTGTTACAGGTATGCTTCACAGCTGCTACGATTAATTCATGTGGTTAGCTTAATAGCTTGCTTCACGTCGACCTTGATCACTCCTATAACTTTGAATGCTCGGATCACTTTGGACACTCTGGACATCGTATTAATCTACATAGCGCTACACAGCTATACATTGCTGTACATAGCTCTACACAGCTATACGCAGATGAAAATATATACAATACCGTGGACTATACATTACACGGGTATAATAATAATGATATAAGGGGGCAGTAAATGCAAAAATAACGAGTTCAGAAGTAAACCTAACCCTGCTCGATACGAATCCTACTGTATGCTAATCGTTTTTTAAAAAATGAAGCATTTTATTACTATAAAAATCCCTTCCCAATTCACAAACACGAATATAAATGTTTGTTATATAATGCGTAAACAAAAGCTATACAGCAAACATACCAAATACAAGTTGTAGTAAAAAAGTTATATCTTATATAAAAGTAATGAATAAAGCTACATACCTCTACAGCTGAAGATGTGCAAGTTCGTATAGTATACCAGCACGTATATCGTCGTCGGTTCGTCCCATCGAAAGTACTTCGCACATGACGCATTTGACTCACTATTTTGAAATACAACACAATACACATTAATCAATCTCGGGTATCGTTGTACGCCAAAACGGAAACTAGGGTAGATGTATTTAATAAAAAGAAAAGAGTTTACACAATTCCGTTAAACCTATCCGTGGGCCATTTTTGAAATGTCTCCAATCGACAAGCACAATCACAATGGTCAGGCAAAAAGACAGGAAAATGGTAAGGTTTGAACTTAAATTTCTAATCGGTTCTCTCACTTAATTATTGTCGCGTTGAAGAAATCTTTTGTGCTGGAGTCTATTCTCTTGGAACCATGTTTTATCTAGGCATGTCCATACGGTAACGGGAGGTAATTGGGAAGTTTCTTTTGCTTATGGTACACGATTTGATACACTTTTTCAGGAGGTGGACTGACGATTTGGTGTGTGGGTAAACATACAACCCTGTGTGGTTTAGAGGAGGTGATGTTAAAGTTCCCACCCTGTAAGGACTGCAATGTTTCTTTGAAAACGCCAGATTTCACCTTTCTACTGTTGTGTTAATTGAGAATCAACCCTTTCAATCCGTGTGCAGTTATCCTTGTGAGTCTCGGTATTGGTAGCCGTAACTTGTATGAACGACATGAGTCTTGTCGTCGGGATGATCGTCTGTCCGTGCTTCTAAACGGTCTCATTCAAGTGTAGAGTAACATGGGCCAAGGCAATATAGAATTTGTGTTCCATGTCCACGATTCAAAGATAAATACTTGGAGCAGAAAGGCATCACTTTAGACGACGTGGAAAATAACGAGTACAGGCCATCGTTTGCCAAGTGATGTTCAATTGCTTGTTTGGTCAAAATGTCAGAATGGCCGTGTTTAGCTAAGTTAATATTTGACAGAACATTCCGCTACAACCAGATGATTTAGAATAAAACACATCCATCAAACACGGGGACATCTTTTGTGAGGACCTGATTTTAGACAATTGCGAAAAAGAACTTGACGTTTTAGAAGACGATACATTTAGAACTATCATTGAGGCGTAGGTGACGTCGGACATTCTAGCTTAAAAATGTACAAAGTGTTACAACTGTTAGGAGATCACGAGTTATATATGGACACGAACAGCTGCATTTAAATTGATCTCCTTCATTACTGTTACCCCAAACTCGAATGAGAGCGTCTAGGACTCTAAACTGACAAGCTTTCCGACGACAATATTCTAAGTGTTTCTAGCTGCGATCCTAAAAGTTACGGCTACTAAAAGTTACGGCTACTAATAGTTACGGCTACTAATAACGAGACCCACAATTCAAAATGCATACGGAGTTAAAGTGAAAGTATTGACTCACACTTATAGCAAGGGTCGAGTGGTGAAAGAAGCCTTGCATTCTGGACTGGATGAAAACTTGAAAGTCAATTAAACATCACAAGATAGTTCGTTTAGCCACACACCGAATCGTCAGTCGACTTTTGGAAAAAGTGTTTAAAATCGTGTATCAGACCACGGTCCTCTAGTAGACGCCACCACTCGCTCCCTCTTAAAATGGGACCCCAATATTCCCAAAGTACTTACCAAGAAACAAAGCCATTACCAAAATAACTCAACGTAAAAATGCAGTGGTGTCAAGTCCAGCTCACATAAAAAAGCTCACTGAAAAATAAGACTACTCAGGAAATGAAAAGGGCAAGAGAGGCACTGTGGTCATGACCCAACCTTATATTTGCAAAAACTACCTGCAACGACGATGACAGGGTTTCCAGTAGCCTCAGGTTTTTACATTCCTCAGTTGCTGGTTATGCAAGACAAACCCAATTTGACATTCGTTCTTCCTCCTTTGACGAAACAATGGAAACTCCAATAACTTTTCTAACGGTGACTCCTCATCGTTAGTGGTAGTGACAGCTTTTCACAAATTATCTGCCCCAAAAATCAAAGTCCTAGAGAGATCGGGCATTTTACAGAGTTTACTAGATATGGCCAATGAAGTCCTGTCTCGTCCCGATCCAGTCCGTTGCAATCCCCTCCACAACGTGTGTTACCTGTCATCAGTGGCAACGCATTCCAATAAAATAAAGACATGTGATACACGTTGGCAATCAGTATGAATGCACTCCTGAACACCCAAAGATACAACGTGCTCACCGACACGATCGTCCTTCTCTTATCCAAAAGGGAAATTACAAGAACAGTCCGGTCATGCAAAAGGTAAACGCTTAGCCAAACATCGAGCGCACCATCTGAAACAAAGCAGTCGTCCAAAGAATACAAGTCTGCAATAGGGCAGATCTTTTGGCATTTCATATGATTAATCGAATTGCATTATATATCGAACAAAAACTTTTAAAAATAAAGAGGAGTAAGCAAACGGGAGGATTTTTTTCAAAACTTCTGAGACAAATGAAATACAGACATGTCTCAAACGATTTACTTCAGTGAATTGTTGTTTGTGATTCCGAACACCCACAGCTATCACCTCAAAGACGTGAAAACCGCCAACATCGTCGTTTTCCTCTCCAAAATGGAAACTGGAGAAGTCTCGTCATCCGAAAAAAACAATTAGCCGAGCCATGACTTTACCCTAGTGTCAGAAGATGAACATGGGTTGGGAGAGGATTAATGAAGACATCGAAATCGAACTGCGTTAATGAGATGTTGTTTATTATTAACGCAAATTAAATATGAACAAATCTAAACACCATTATAAACAAAAAGAAAAGGAAAATTATAAAGTTCCTAACAAGGAAATATCAGCAACAAGTAACTCAACGAATGGAATTTTAAGCAAACGTAAATAACGTCCTATCACCAATTAAAAAAAAAACATATATGATCTACACCCCAATATAAACAAAGTTTTGCTAAACAGTAAGAGTGACCAAAGCATGTGATTTAAGCACTTCTCATTATAATATTCACTTATTCATCAATTTATCAACTCATCAATTTATCAATTCATCAAGCGTTATTGGATTAGGTATGAATGTTCAAATAACGTTCATATAACGATATTGAAATGGGAATGCATGAAAGTATGAATCTATGGTTCAAATAAGGATATTAAAATGGGAATGCCATGTAATTGTGCTCACACTCTACTCCATGGTTAAAGAGGTCCCATGCATGGCCCACCCCTCGCTCTCTGTACTGAACGATCACTCGAAAGCCCTGAAATTCAATGCAGACCAGTTGGTCGCAAAGCCTTGGTCCCTCGCATTGGGAACACCAGTACACTCTTCCGAACCAAAAGTCACCAGACAAAGCGTACACGTCACAAGAAACCACACAGAATTATGTGACTCCACAACACCAAACCATATATAAGGCAGCTAAAATTATCAGAACTAAACAGTGTAGTACATATGACACGATTATGTGCTTCTGTTTTGATATGTTGCTCACGCGCGCATGAATTTGTTCCTCATTACATTAATTGTTCAATGCATGCAACGTATATTTAGATTCAATCTGTCTATTCAGTTACAACAAATAGCTATCTCGAACCAGTGTATATTATTCCTAATATCATGGCGTTGTATAGACTAGATATTGACTCTCTATAGAATTTAGAATTGATTCGAAACAATTTAAAATATGCAACAAGTCATATAAAATAAAAAGTGAGAACGAATCTTAACTTTCAATACCTCTACAACTGATGTTTCGCTCCCGTAAAGAGGTAAGCTTCCTAGTAAAACTCGTCGTGGTGTAATTTGTTTATAGAGCATTTGCTCTAGATGTATCATAGCTGTGATAGATTTGCGCAGCTAGGTACTTAGGTTTTCATTGCAGGCAAATTGCACGTACAGCATTGGTTGAGTGGCGCTCAGTAATTCCAAAATAACTAGAGCAAGGAAAACAAACACTCGTTGTGACGCTGTACGAGGCAACGATACCCTAGTACATTTACCATCACATATACATATTATTTTAGATCATACCCAATTCTGTGACTCCCAGAAACGACGCAGTTATCCAAAGAATGGAGGTGCCCCCAGAGAGGAGGATTCTTAGGCGATATTCGAAAACACATTGTCAGCTTGTTGAGAAAGCGATAGTACCAACATTATTAGAGGACGTGTGTCAAGTGTATTTTTGATGTGAGCCCCTGAATCTAAAAATCCAAGCAAAAAAAACCCCAAAGATATTCACTAATAGGACATCCTTCTTCTAAAGTCAACAATATGGACTAGCTGTCCGTCCTATCCAAAGCCTCTCCACCCGTCGGAAAACAAATAATTCAAACTACCTCCAAAGATGTCATAGATCGGTGTGGGAAAGTTTTGGAATGATATCGTTGTCTAAACATCAGACAAAAATGATTAGTCAATCATCGACACATTCCTCGCCAACTAGTTTAATGGAAAATATATATTCGTCAAAAGAAGCTGATATTGGTAAATTGCGAAGGAATTTACCAAGGTAAGGACTTCTAATTGAAGCAATAATCTGACCTAGGATGGGGCTCTTGGGAAGTGTATGACCCACGACAGCTGCAATATTAAATGTACATGAAGATTAAAGGGACCTCTGGGGTTAAAAAATCTCAGACGTGACCTTTGGAAACTGATGGATGGACGAAACTTTTAGTGTCGTACATGTGATAGATGGAAGACAATCGTTGGCAAGAACAAAGAACCTCTTATTTGCAGTCTACATTTGTCCGAGAGATACCAGTTATAACAACCGATGATTAATCGCAACGATTTGTGAGCAACAGAAGAATTACATGGATACGGTCAACTATTGCAACGATTGCAAATCTTTCACCAGAAATCTGTAGACTAAATAATTCAAACAGCCCTGAAATATTTTAAAACTGATGAAAAGTCCACCAACACTATTCCTAGTAACCAACACAGACAAGTTAGAAAAAGAAGGAAGAAGGGTTTCAAACTCCACCAGAAAAACCACGCATGTTAACAACACCACTATCGAAATGACGCGAGTTTACAACACCACCTATATTATAAAGATGATGGAAACCCCTACTTCCACATAAGAGAAAGGAAGTGTTAAGACAGAAGTGAAACAAGAACCGATTGCTCCTGTTGAGACATCCTCCTCCTCGACACCTGTCATTTGCCGTACATGCAAAGCATATAATCCAGGAAAATGCCATATGCAACGACGAGAAGCATCTGTGATGAGTGGGTGCCTTATTAACAAAAATTGAGAACGTGTTAAACAGCACATCCTACAGGTTATGGAGGAGTTCAGAAATTGTATGGTGCTATAAAAGCCAACTGAAAAGTCATCATTTAATTCGTTTCCAAAGATGGTTACAAGAACACGTACACTTTACACAAAATACTCGACGAAAATTTTCCAGAAGTATTGGTTGAGTGTCATCGACGTATTTGCTTAATTTGCATGGGTCGTGTCATTGACTTCCAAGTCAAGTGGTGAGTTAATGCGATCCATCAAACTGATCTTGAAACAATATCGATTTCATCCTCTTGGATGTCAAACCGACAAAGGCACCGAATGTGTGAACCATGCTTTCCGAAATAAATTAAAGAAACGAGATATTCATTATTTTACTGCAAAGAATCTCGAAACCAAAGCCAGCATCGTGGAAGGTTTTCAACGCGCTAGACAGAACGCATAAGTTAATATATTACAGATCAACACACTCTCGAATACATATACGTCTTGTTCAAACGTAAAAGCAATCTTACCATGGGAGTATCGGACGTGCCTTGCAAGGTATGAGTCCCAAGATCGAAGTCACCAATAAAGTTGAAATGTTGGCAGCATGGGTGCGCATGGTGAAAAACACATGCACTTTGGAGAAATGTTACTAACAAAACTGGACTCAAGAATAGTTTAATGTCGCTGGACGAGTGCTTTTCCGTCATCCTGCCGTCTATACATTAGAAAATATGAATGGGGTTTGTTTAAAGGAACTATTGCATGAACACGAAAAAGAGAAAGTGTGCGACATGGAAGGCATTCCCGAACAAAGAAGTAGAAAAATGGGTAAACGATTTGTCAAAAAATTGGAAAGCATATCATCCATGTTTTGATTCTTGGATCGATCCTTCGCAAGTCATGGACTATCAAAAGAAATGACCACCATACCTTTCAACAAAACCTTAGCCGCCACTACAACGGCAGTGATCACTGTTTCACCCAGTTCTACTCTGCAAGATGTACAATAGCAACTATTGTGGATGTAATGTGGGGTACGTGTGCCCAATATGCCAATTGTCTTTTTCTGCCAAATCTTTGTAGTGTATTCTGTCATCGGTGTTGCCATCGAAAATGCGAATTTGCAACAAGATGACAAACAACTGAGGGAAGAACAGAACATGTTTAAGGTCGACGTTTGTGCAAGATTGCTTGAGCAATCACCCAGTTTTTGTAATAGCAGTTGACACCAAGTTTGATCGAACGAACAAAACATTTAGATGGTACGCGAATGGGTTTTATATTTATGCAGACTATAATTTAAGTGGCTAACGCTTGGTGAATGTGATTGCTACCAAGGTTCCTGCTGTTTTTGGCAGATCCATGGACAAAGATATGATTCCACTAATTACCATCAAGTATCTCGTCTCCTACTGATGACATATCTGGGGGATAAAGTGCTAGCATTAGTTTTTGTACTGAATTGAATTACATTACCGAGACAACAGGATATTCTAGTATTGAGCCAAACTATCCATTTGCAACAATCTGGAGTTTTGAAAATATGTTCGTTCCCCGGAAGAACTGAACCAAGGACTGAATGTGATCATTGTGTACTCCGACGTTGTGTAGTATAATGTAGGACACACCACCGTATCTTTAATGCGCGTCATTCCTTTTATAATGGAATCTACCTCGAATGGTGACGATGAAAGTTGAAAAGCCTATCAAGTTCACAGCGAATGTATACATCTTCACCCGTCAGTAAGTAGGATATTGGCACTGTCAACATTACTATAAAAGAAGATGTGGGAAAAAATATTCCATTCATCAAATGTAAACGGACGGTGAAACTATAGTTTCGAAACTGATTCTCCAACAACTTGTGTGTCGTGTATCCAGTGCACTGAAGACTCGATCGACAGTGCGGCCATATATTTGGAGAGATGTTTCTTTTAAATCAATGAGATGTTATTCTACTTCGGTTGGAAGATTTGCAATTTCTTTGTTTACGAATGGATTGATTACCCATCCAGTTTCATCTCTTGTATGTAATGGGAAGCAGTGCTGCAATGCTGATTGTAGGTCTCTTTGTGTGTCCATAATTTCGGGGATGATTTTCTTGTTTGAATGAGATTCGTTGACAGTAGGAAATCAGTCGAGAACATAGTTTGCCACAGCGATAATTTTTCATCAAATGACCTTAGTTTTAATGTTGCAGTGATAATGTTATCCGATGTCAATTGAAGACTTACATTCAGAGAAGTTAGTTTGTCAAATAAATCGGAGATAAATTGAACTTTCATCCGCCACCAGATTTCGTCATGTAGACAGAATCCAAAGTGTGTTGTTTCTTCAAGAACGAAATCACTTCAATCTTGAGATGGACGAGACGCTTTAATATTTTTCCCATTGAAAGCCAACGAATGGAGGTATGTTACAGCAGGCATTTGTAGTCTGAATCCATCGCTCCACAGAGTTGAGAGAAAATTCGAGATTTAAGCGGTTGATATTTGACGAAGTTTACAACTTGAATGATTTGGTTCAGAGCAGACTAAAAAGCGTTCGACACATATTTAGAGTCGAGGGATTCTATGTTGATCATGCAGTGAACAACTAACACGTTTGGATTTTCTTGGCTCACGAGAGTGATGAATCCCTTCTTTATTCCCTGCCTTGAAGGACATCCATCGGTGCAAACGCTGACACAGTTTTTCCACTGTAGGCTGAAGAGCCAAATGTATTTTGTTGGGTCACCAATTAGAAAATGTTTCTCCTCTCATCGTTGTTTCCATATGCTAATGCTAGCGCAATGAGTTACTTGGCATCTATATGCTCTTTCTTTCGTTTTGCCAAATAAGAACGACCTTATAAATTGCAATGAATCCCTTTTCGGCAAAGTCATGTAGTTTGTACATGTCTTGGCTCGTTTATTTCGTTCATTGACGTGAACGGAGGCGGAGGGAAACCCCACCAGTCTATGAAAAAACTACCTCACCCCGACCAGGAGTTAGGTAGCTGGCCAGTCAAAATTCTACGGAAGCCACTGCAATTGAAACGGTAACTAGAACGGCTGCTCTTACTTTGCTAAAGGATAGGTTGTATTACCTCCAAATAATTCGCTTGTACTTGCAAACAATAATAAACCAGATGCAACCCCAGATTTGTTTGTTGTTTCTATCCGCACAGGTAGTTATCTGATTGAAAAAATCAACGATGAATTCCAGCTCAGAATCAAATCAGAAAAAAAAATAACTATTACTGTCACGAACCATCATTATCATCTGTGATTGAAGTAAAATCTGCCAATTACGTCGTAGATATGTATCGATCATCAATAAAAACTGTTCTAGGATGGCCTGATAAAGCTCCACCACATCCTGGTGATGTTCTCATATTTAATAATAATCCAGAACCTCAACTTTTGCATTCAAACTTGTATGGGATGTAATCGATGGTAGTTATAAAACAGATCTTGAGATATCAAATCAAGCTCAACCCGGATACGTTTTTTGCACATTTACTCCAATGGTTCCTCCTGGATCCTTGATCGTGCAGGAACCAATCAATCCAGTGTATCTACGCACGCATAATCAATACTTGTCAAGAATTAATAGTAAACTCACCGACCAGAGTGAACACTTGTTTGATTTACGTGGCGAGTTGTTGCTGATAAATCTCAATGTAAATTCGTAAACGAGTTTTTGATCCTGATTCACGAATTATTTGGATATATATTACATATTTACCAGCACGTAAAAGTTTTTATACACGACACAATGAAGCACCTGGAAATGCAATCAAATTAATATTTACACAGTCTTCATTCAACATCGTTGATATAGTCATTCATGAGTTCGGTGACGAAGATTTTTTACTAAAGCAATAACAGTAAGGTAGATTTCGGCGAGAACATATTTCTATTATCATGTGTGACCGAGATCATATTATAAACTACGTGCATTCCTGAATTAAACTTGATGAACTTAAGAAAATATTATATAGTTCTGAATAAAAAATCTAATTTCAGTTAAACAGAATATTTAATTTACAGATTTGATGAAATTTCATCATTTCTTATATCCATTTTAGTCACTTTTATCGTAGAAAATCTGTCAGATTTCTGACTTGTGTAGGTGAAAAACCCTAGCAATTCTCTAAATGATTTATCGATCAATCGTTAATTTCATTTTTGTTACCTATGTTTTGCATATTATTGTACAAATATATCCGATTTTAGTTGATTTGTGAGCAAAACAAGGCAAATTTAACGATTTATCGATAAATCATTTAGAGAATCGTTCGGGTTTCACCCTACAAATATTAGAATTTTGATAGATTTTACTATGATATTTCGACTAATATGCGTAAAAAAATGAAATTTTTGCTCAAAATTTACAAATCTGAATTAAAAAAATATTATTACGGAATAAATAAAATATTATAACATAAAAAAAAAATTATAACAGAATAAAACAAGACATTATAACAGAATAAAAAAATATTATAACATAATAAAAGAACAGAACTGTAGAGGAATTCATTCAAGCTGCCATCGGTAACAACGTTTTCATTTATAATCCTTTTTAGTTGTCTCACGCGTGTGTTTAAAGGTTTGTTTGTTTCATATTTGTGAGACAATTTTGATTTAATATTTTCTTCTGCGATAAAAAGTGGTAAAAACTTACCTACATCTGTATGTTTTACCATTGATAAAGACTGGAACATTATAGACTATGTTTTTTATCCGCCTATACTTCGTTGAAAGTGTATAACCAACTTCAAGATTTCGTTGTTGGATTGGCTCGAAATCACACATTATTGTTTCTGGATCGAGTTGTATATTATATTTTCATTTTTTATTTTTCTTACTGAAGATTTTAAAGCATTAATAAATAAAAAAAAATTGTTTTTGACGTTTAATCCCTTGGTCACCACCGTGTCCTGGCAGGTTCAAGTAATATTAAGGACATCACAACCTTTAACCCCTAGGTCACCACCGTGTCCTAGCATGTTTGAGGCACATGAAACATATAATCTTAATTCGTCGAATTGGATTTAAAGTGAAACCGGCCACTAGGGTCATATGTTCACTATTTTGTACTGCCTTTTGTTTATATGGTAGTGATTGAATTTAACCAGGAAGATGGAATGGTGCCACATCTTTCTGGCATTTATGCACACATAGTGTGCTATTTAATTAGGTCGTCGTGTAATGCCCCTAAGCTATTGACACAAATATTAGACCTGGGTGAGTGGGAATAGACCCATCACGCACTCAACCTATCAGCCAATCGAAAGTAAGTACCTTAACAGCGGTGCAATGGCACCATTAATGACGACAGAGAATTAGTTCTCTTATGTCGTCATAATGGATGTGTCCGGTGGAGGAAAAGGCGGAAAAGGTCCTAGACGGTGCACGAACACTGTCGTCAGACTTGAAACGCCATAGCCGTACTTATTTCACATTCAATCCAGTTTTCTTCTGGTGGATATCCCTATGCCAAAATTGTGTAAGCCACCTATGCAATTCATCAAATGGTAGAGTTCAAGAATTAAATTACGTTCCTAACTATGCCAATTTTCTAGTACAAAATTGTACATATTATATGTACCTAACAATTTCTTTTGCTAATATGACATAACGTCATTTGAAAGGTAGCCACTGTCTGAGAAAAATAGATTGTTCATTTTGATCGGTGGGTCCGAAAATGATCAAGTTATCTTGTCAAGGAGGGTTCCCGTAACCAAGTGGGAGACCCTATTAAGGCAATGAAAGGCTATAGCCATAAAAAGGGATGTTTTGGAGGATCTCATGATCACTTGTTAGTGACCGATTATCCCTCTGCTCATGTGGCTGGTCCCTGTATACTTCTTGAGTGCCTTGTTTTTCCCTCTACTCACTCAGTGATTCCCTGTATACATCTTGGGTGTCTTGTTTTGGATCCTCCATTTAAACATCCTTGCTCCTTCATCAATTTGCTTCTATATTTTCCATATAAATTTGGAATTCTTTGTGCTATTTTTGAGTAGAATATATAACCCAATATTACAGCTATTTGCATTGTTAGTTAATGCAGGATTCTAAGTGATTAAATTGCTGCTAGGCCTGATAGCTTTAGGGTTAACTATCTGATAGTGTTAAAATTTGAGATCATTTTTTAAATTAGCATGCTTTTGGTTGCAACTTTGTGTTGCTGGGCCTGATGGCCTTGGTTTTGAGATTACCGCATACGCTCTAGTTTGGACCATAGTTAGGGGCGCGTTTAAGTGGATGTACGTTAATCACAGCGGTATCGCGTTTTTTAAGGGCCTATAATACCATTGTAATATTAGACTCAGTTACAAGATGGTGTCAATTTGGTTATATAGAAGGAAGCAATTAGAAGCATAAGAGGAGGAAAGAGTTAAGAGGCTTGCCTTAGTGATTATATAACTGGTAGTTAATGTAACTTTTGATGTTAATACCGGATGTTTTTTCTTTATTTGAATTAAGGTGGGCATTAGCGTTTCTTTATCGTTAGTTCTTTTATTATGCGGTAACATTATATCATCCTATAAGGTTTGGTAGCACAGGTGCCGCCTAGAGAACGCTATACCCAGCGTAGTGTAGGTGGGTCACCTTTAAGGGAAATTTTGACAATGTTGTAATGTGTCCACCTTTTTTTGAGACAAAGGAAAATTTCTTTCTACCACATACGGAACATTTTCCACTGTATGCTACTCTTTTATTTTTGTTATATCCGTAGATAAATCAGTAGATGGAGTTTTAATTTTATAGCGTAAACAATATAAATACATGATATACTATTATACCAAGGATGTAATTGATTTTTCAGTGACACGAAAACGAGAACAGGTAACACATCATCCAGCGTTACAAAAGTCGATCAGAATGATACTAATAAGCTCGTCTGAATCTGGTAAAGCTCAATTAGTACTTAATTTGATAATGAGATGGTTGAAAAGGAATAAATTGTATTTAGTTGCACCATCTGTAGATGATCAGAGATGCTACGAAGTAATTAAGGAATTTAATGAAAACGCACGATTGCTGAGCGGTGACGATATTATTGATTTTATAACATAAATTTATGAAGTACCATCTGTCGATGATCTTGATGGATTCGTTAATAATTTAGTTGTGTATGATGACGTGATGCTAAATAAACAATCAAATCCGGCAAGAATATTTTCTCGAGGAAGACATACAGATACTGATGTTATTTACGTAACTCAGCGGTATACACAAATTACGAAAGTATTCAAAGATTATTGTAATATTTTAGCTGCATTTAATGGAATTGATACAAACACGCTAAGAAATATTCATCAGACCTGGTGTAGCGGGGATATGGATATAAATGAATTCAAAAATTTATTTTACGTGCGCAAGCAACACCGTATGGTTTTATAACACTAAATCTGCATGATCCCAGGACAAGATATCGTGTAGGTATCGATCAAATATTTAGCTAATTTTCAGCAGCAGAGAGGGGTGCACCAGAGTCAGATTGACAAAATAAAGATATCCTCTAACTAAATTAAATAGATACTATTTGATAGATGAAAATTTGTACATGGCTGCGTCAAGGGAGCACAGATAAATGTAATAAAAAATTCGTGGAGAATACTGCAAGAAACATAAATATATCCTATCAAACAATCCACATGCTGGTTCTCGACATTGTGTTGAATGCAATTTTAGCGTTCGAGGACAATTTGTAATGAATGTGGTGGAGATAAATACAGAACTTTGATGGCGTATTATCTTCGTATTATCAAGGAAGGGGTATTGAGACCAGGAAAAGAAACCCCTCCAACCGAGGAAGAACATTACTCAAAGTTCAAAAACGTCTCAGATTAATCGTTTGTCTGAATTATTCATTTTGTTTTATTATATACAAGATTTCTGTATCCTCAGATTGACAATTTAACACATGGAGAGAGAGAGCAGCAGAGCGGCTCGACTACAACATTTGTTTGGGTCAATTTAGGTGTTGTCATTGAACTGACTTCTATGTTAGTCACCATTAGTCGATTTGGTAATAAAAAAGGGTGGCGCTTCGATTTAGTCTGTTTACCCTCTCAGCTGCTAAGAATTAAAGACAAAAGTATTAGCTATAAAGAGTCCTGAATAAAACTCAAGTCGTGTACACTAGAGATCCAACATATAAGACCATGACGTGTCTTTTATGGCCTACAAAGTATGATGTATCAAATGTCTCTTCTTGAATCAAGGAAATATTATTTTAGGTTTGAATTCAGTATCTATTCAAATGCCTGTCTTGATCCAAAAATTGTATGAGATAACTTGTTTGCCTCCAGAGAAAATAATGACTTGAATTCAGTAATTTGACGAAAATATAATTCGGCCAAACTTATAACAATATATTATAACTGAAAGTGTCAGATATTAAAGTCTTCACAGTCACAAGATAATACAATGCTCTGGTTGACATCAGGTCACAATTAGCAGTTTCCAGAAACAACCATTATCTAATGGAAAATAACCTTCTAGTATGATCTAATGTGACTTGTGTTTTTGCAACACAATAGACTAAAACATATAAAGTTTGAACCTCCTAAACGATGCCTCTGGTCAACATATTTACTCCTTATTGGTTACTTTAATACTAATCCTGATTATAAGCACACACAAAGAGAATGATGAAGTTATTTTGATTTTTTTCCATATGTAAAATATGAAAAATTTCAATCATTGTCAATCAATTCAAACATAAATGAGCTCAATTTTTGACATGGTCACGTTAGTCAAATAATGTTACATTACGATACCATGTAATGAATTAAAAACAAATATAAAACGAACAAAAAGTTAAATTAAATGTCAATAATACTTCCCCTCATAAAGAAGAATATAGATTTGCAAAAGCATTTTTATCCGATAAGTCAAATATGGTAAAAGTAGATCAACTCCACCATAATCCATAATAATCTCTGATATTTGTTTTCCATCCTGCCGATGAACGTAACGTGGTTATGATCACTAACCATAATAATCGGTGAAAGAGCTAAACTAATGTAAACTACAGCGTTGTAGCGACAGCATCAAAGCCAAACATTCCTTCTCGAGTGTGGAATCATTTATGTTGTTAATATAAGTTCTTAGAAAAATGGGATACTATGATAACGACCATTTTTATCTTCTTGAATCAATACAGTGACAACCCCAACATAACTCGCATCAATATGCATTTTAAATGATTAGCTGCAGTTTGGAGCAGTAGATACAGGTGCACCATTAAGTATGAACCCTTACAAATCAATAGCCTCCTGAGATTGTTCAGTCCAAAGAAACTTGATTTTCTTGCTCAACAAATTTGCCAGGGGCTAACCAAGTATTGAACAATTGGAACACATTTTCGATAGTATTCAACCGTACGCAAAATCGCATGAGATGCGTTTTGGTGATATACAGAGTGGATTCAGAGATGGCATTGACCTTAGCATCTATACGTTTAACTTGTCTATGTCCCACAATATGTCCTAAAAACGTTACACCAGCACGACGAAACTCACTTTTGGAAATATTCATTAACAAAGAACATCTGAATTGTCGCTAAATGATCTTTCCAGATATTGTAGATAATAACATCATCGATGTAAGCACTTCAAGTACTTAGACCACATTTAATCATCTTGATTGCCCTTTGAAAATTATTTGGTGAAAATTTCATCCCAAACGGCATCATTTTATATTGGAAAAGTAAAAGCTAGAATCTTGAATGAAAAGTTTTTTTTTTCCCTTTCCGAAGAGTGGATATGGCCATATTTCTGTCAGAAGGCTATTTTAGTAACATACTTGGAATATCCAATTAAATCATTGCATGCATCGATTCTTGGAAATAGAAGTGAACCTGTTTTAGTCACGCTGTTTACCTTTCTATAATCAGTGCACATGAGGTTAGAATTATCTGGTTTAGGAACAAGTATAAACGGTGAACACCACTCACTTATACTCGGCTTTATCAAACCATTCTCCAGAAAATACTTAATTCATGTTTTTCAAGCATTCCTGTTTAAGACGAAACATTCAATATCAATTTGGGAGGATTAGCTTTATTAAAGTAATACATTTGCTACTTTTAAAATGATTTATCAAATATCTCCATTTGATATTTATCAAATATTCACCAGCCCATGACCTCATCCATGTTTCTACTCAGTGATATACTATGAAAATAAATTAACATCAGTGCATAGTTTACTCACTAACTCTGCCCACGTCAAGAAATGTCATAGAAGCATCGGAATATGTTCCTTTAACAAAGATAGCAAGAGAGCCAAATAGCCAAATCATTGGAAACCAATAAACGAAAATTACAGAACTGTTTTAAAATTAATATATTAATAAGCTATAATGTGTTAAGATTTTTGACTCCTTTCAAGTGTCACATATATCTCACTTAACAGGATTGTCAATAAAAATAGTAATCATCCAGGATTATCTTTAGCAGCAGAGAGGGTGAACCCTACAACGTTTTCAGACAAAATTTGATTGAAATCCTAAAACGAGCCGTCCTATAATCTCATTTTAACCAAAAAAAGGGCGAATCCTACAACGTTTTCAGACAAAAAAAATTGATTGAATCCTTAAAACGATCCGTAGGATTTCGTTGAAATCTACGAAATCTCATTTTAACTAAAAAAAATGAAAACGAAGATTTTTACGATTTCTTAATCAATTTTGGTCGCAACTTGTTGTCATCCACCCTCTCTGCTGCTATGGGTTAATAATTCTTTTACGATTTCAACCGAATATTTGATCCAGTCCGATACGATATCGTGTCCGAGGATCATGCAAATTTATTGTTGCGAATCCGTGCGGAGTCGACTGAGCATGACTAAAGAAATCTCGAAATTGATTGAAGTCCATATCAGAACACCATGTCTGCCATATATTTCTAAGAGTATGAGTATCAACGCCGTTGAATACAGAAAGAATATTGCAATTATCTCTGATGACTTTTGGAACCTGAGTGTAGCGTTGAGTGACATATATCACGTCAGTGTTTTTATGCCTGCCTCGGGAAAAGATCCTAGCAGGATTTTTTTGTTTATCCAACATTATATCGTCGTATACGACTAAATTGTTAATATCTCCATCAATATCATCAATACTCGGTGCTTCATCGATATCGGTTATAAAATCAATGGCGTTCTCACCGCTAATTTCTGATGCATTCTCGTTAAAATCTTTTAGCACTTCATAACATCGTTGATCATCTACGCTAGGAGCAATTAAATACAACTTATCCCACTTCATCCATCTCATTATTAAATTGAGCAACAATTGCGTTTTACCGGATCCAGATGGCCCGATTATAATCATCCGGATAGAGTTTGGTAGCGCTGCATGATGCTTAATTGGTTCTCTTCTTTTAGTCGCTGAAAAATCAATTATATCCATATTTCTATACATAAATTATGGATCTATATTGTGTGAAGTGCAAAACGCGTACTGGCACAGATGATGTGACGACAGTTACAACTAAAAATAACCGATCAGCGCTTTCTGGTAAATGCATGCAATGTGGTACAAAGAAATTTAGATTTGTGTCTATGAAATCTGATTTAAAAAAAAACGAGGAGGTGATATCGCAGCCAAATTGGCAAAGCTCCCTGGAACTCCATGGGCAAAGTACCCCGGAGAAAAGCACCTTCCAGGATATAGCTACTGTGGACCGGGAACCAGACTTGATATCAGACTCAATAATCAAAATCAACCCAACCCCGGTGAAGAACCAATAAACGCCATTGATAAGGCCTGTCACCTTCATGATGTTGCTTATAAAAGCAGCAATCTGCAACACAGGCATCTCGCAGATGTGAAATTAATTCATGCGTTAAATGCTATTCCTGATAAATCCTTCAAAGAAAAATTGGCTTCATTTTTAATAAAATCGGCTATGAAAAGTAAATTGATGTTAGGTGCCGGTAATTAATAATATGGAATCAATTTATTATTCCCCAAGAGGATACTGGAGGGGTAAATCAGCAGTCCATAAACTCGCTAGCGCTGCAAAAGTGAAAAAAACCACTGCGGCTAATTGGTTATCCAAACAGGCACTATGGCAAATTTATCTACCACCGCCTAAACAAATTCAATTCTCGCATTTTGATGTGACCGCTCCTAATGAAGTTCATCAGGCTGATATATTATTTCTGCCACATGATCGTGGTTACAAATACGCATTAACCGTAGTTGATATTGCAAGTCGATACAAAGAAGCAGAACCGTTAAAAACAAAATCAGCCACTGAAGTCGCTTCTGCATTTGAAAGGATTTATCGACGAGGTCCTCTGCACTGGCCAAATCTATTGCAGGTTGATCCTGGCAAGGAATTTCAGGGTGCAGTATTATCTACAATGAAACATCATAATGTCACCATACGACGAGGGCATACTGCGCTACATCGCGATCAGGCCATTGTAGAACGATTTAATCGGACGATTGCTGAGCGGTTATTTGGATATCAATACGCAAAAGAATTCATTCAAGAAAAGCGATCCCGTGAATGGGTTAAAAGATTACCATCTGTGATTACTGCACTGAATAACGAGATTACTAGAACAATCAACATGAAACCTATCAACGCGATTAAAAAGAAGTCAATACCCGCACAACCACAAAAAGATTTCAAAGAACCAATTCTTGGTAGTAATGTCATTGTGAGGTACTTATACGAACCAGGAGAGCTTGAAGGGGGTAGAAAAAGGGCTACTGATCCTATTTGGAGCGTCACTACGCATAAGATATCTAGTATAACACGATCTACGGGTAGACCTCCAGTCTATAAACTGGATTCAACTGCCCCTCAGCGGGGTTTTACTCGACAACAACTACAGGTAATTCCCGAGGATACTCAATTGCCACCGCATGGTCTTAACTAGCACCGTTGCGTCTATTGCACTCAAGACAAGTCAACATCACATTATTTCTGACATGACCGAGACTGTTATTTTTTCTGTCTACGGTGAATTGGCGAGGATCCTTATCCGAATACTGCCAACGCATTATACAATTGCAACTCGCGCAGTGATTATTCTGTTGTTTCTTCAGCGTAATTATTGATTCAGCATCAATATCAAATTCTCGTTGTTTTTTTTTGTCCTGTTGTTTGTAACCGGAGAGTTTTTTATTAATGATGCTAACATCAATATCACTTATTGTTGTGTCATTATCATCGAAAACAACTCTTCGAAGTTGATTTATTTTTCGTACTCTGGATACTGCGAGATAGACTAAATTCGACCATTCGATGTGATTATCCACCATCCAAACAATTGTATCCGATATAGTCAATCCCTGTGAAGAGTGTATTGTTGCTGCGTATCCTAGAGTCCACGGGGATTTATTAGCACGCAATGCATCTTCAACGACATTGATATCAACCAGCACAATATCATTTAATACGAGAATTTGTTTTTCACTCTGTCCTGGAATATCAACTTCAATATTCTGTTTTCGTGTATCCGATGGCCTATAACAAAGGGGTACTGGAAGCGTTGCAAATTTTTCTTTATGCAATTCAAATAACTTCATCTGAAGTGTATCCCTGACTATTTTTCTACTTGCAATTATCAAATCATTTGGTCTCCATGTTTCCCAGAAATCATTCATTGGAGTTTCTGAAATCACTTCACGCGCTATTTCGCACTGGATTCTATCCGGTTGTAATCTAATTAGTTTCTTAAATTCTCGTAATCGTTCATCAAGTGATCTATAATCAGTGGTGATTTCTTCATAGTAGTCTACAAAACCCCTTAGCCATTCATGTGGAGATGCACCGACAAATGGTGGTGGTTGGCCGTGATCACCGCACATGACGACTTTTGTGTTTTTGTTTAACAACCACTCGAGAAATATTTGTAATACATCTAATGACACTGTGCATATTTCATCCCAAATTATGATTTCAGGAATGAATTTATCACCCATACGCTCAGGAGTCCATTTGTCACCCTTCCATCGAAAGAAACTATGGTAAGTACAGGCATTTACCCCTCGCTGTATCATCTCTCTGGCGAGTCTGTGAGTCGGTGTTAGCACAATCATGTTAGTAGAAATACAAGTATTTCCACCACGACGAAATAATTCAATTGCACGAGTTGTCTTTCCTGACCCACCACAACCGTTTAAATAAACTGTTTTATATCTACAGATTGGATCAGATACCGGTGGTGCATTAGAAAATTCTGATTGATTTTCAATACGGTTACAACAAAGATATTTATCATCCATGGCAACGTCTGCGGATTCACAATACTCATGTAGCATCTCCTTTTTAAATCGCCAACACCCCCAATTTTCTTCGGGATCTGTGAATTTAGCTACAGCTGATTTGTACTTATTGTGTATATACATCGAATCAGTGGCCACTCTAACCGCGGTATTAGGAAATCTATTTATCATCGAAAATAGATTAATAGAAGCATAGGCTAGCATTGAACTTCTCAAATGTGTGTACTGGGAATTATATCCATCACAGTAGGTAACAACCGTACCCATTTTCTCACCATTGGATAGAAAAGCATCCTTACGGGATACAAGTTTTCCCTGTTTCATTAAATCCGCTACAATAAAATCGTATTCAGCGACGTCTATGATCAACCGCGAAGAATATTTTGCGTTGTCGTACCGTCCACCTTGAGTGAATTTACCGATTATTCTTCGTCCGAGATCTTTTGCTTGTTCTTTTTTAATTTCAAATAACTTCTTAGACCAATTTATGATTTCTTCTTCACTGAAATCAGGGAATTGTTTTCGCTGTTCGCTGATTATACGATCTAGATCGGGTTGTGGTAGCCAAACTTCTTTCTGAGCTCGATAGCATATAATCGCTTCACCGATGATCAACGATATTAGCATACCACAATCAATCATATATCTCAATAGCACTATTGGCATCCAGGCCTTTTCAGATAGGTGTCTACCGAGCCAAACATAACTACACGGATGTAACCCTGTAGCTAATTCGAATGATATCACACGAGCGAATCCGGTTAAATCAAAATCAGGTAATGGCCCATTAATCGCAACACGAGTCATTTCATGCGTGGGGTGTCCAAATCGTTTGAAGTATTCAGCGCATTCCCCATATCCGAGAAAACTTCCGGGATAACACGCGGATATATCAATTGAAATCATACCATCACGTGAGTATTTCGTATTCCACAGTCCTCCATGGGAATATTCGACGCAACTCGATTTAACATCCTCGAGAAAATCACTTCGTGTTGGACGCCATGAGTTTTTTTCTCTTGCGAAGTGAGCTACCACTGATGGAATAGTAAAACTATCCGTGAGTAGTTTTTCATGGGAATTCTCCGGTGAAAAATCACTAGCGATTTTTCTCATTCTATTATCTAATTCTTCAACGCGATATAATTCACCATTTGGTTTTACAAATTGATCGAATCCTATTTCGGGATCTTCATCACTTCTAAGTAACCACACTGACACAGGATCATCCTTACACAACGCATTAATAGCATCAAATAATCTCTCTTCATAGAAAACATCCCCGACTAATTCCCCGGAAAATTCCGGTGGGATATATTTCACGGTTCGTTCTCGTGGAAATACTGTTACCGCAGGTGTCCACGCGTGTTTGTTATGATCAATAATCTGTATTGGTGCTCCATTTTTGTTATATTTCGGTTCGTATAAAACCTCTCCGGTTATCGTCATAACTGTTATTGGAAATCTTAATGATGTTTCTAATTTAGCTATATCAGAAATCTTTGCACCATGCTGTTTCACTGTCAGTTCCCATTCGGTTATTTTCCTACGTCGCAGATCAGTTAGTTTATTTCCTCGGGATGCATTTGTGAAGTGCTCCATTACCCGTGTTGCTACACAATTAAGCCCTGACGAATATTTCATAGGAGCTAGTTTTGCGATATCGGGTTTATCATTTAACGGATATAGCCCATAAACCATTGCTGTTACGGGATAAGATCTTTCGTAGTATGGTTTGTCAATGCCGGTTAGAATTCCTGGTTTGGAATCTCTACTCACAATGACAGCTTTTTTATTCTTGAGGATTGGTTCAAATTTATCCCTAATAATCCATTTGCCATCGACTTCAATAATGAATTTGATTCGGAAAAAATACCGTTTTTCCCCAACACGTGAAATTATCACTGCTGCTTTTTCATCATTCATGGTAGCGTCAACAACACCATCAATTCGAAATGTTGACCAACAATAGGATGCTCCATCACGCTTAAATTCATTGAAACAATCTCTGATTTTACTAATCATGGCTTTATCAAGAATTGTATTCTTGGGTGTATTAGAAACTATATCGAGATTGAATTGAGCATCTTTCCAGGATAATTTCTTGGACGCTTTTGAAATCCGAAGGATTTTGGGTTTATCGAGATTAAATTTGTTACGTTTTTTGGGTCTATCGAGATTAAATCTAGGACTGATTTTCAATAATCTCTTAAACTCTTTCATGTTTCCGTCTCTTGGACGTTTGATACGTTTTTTGGGTCTATCGAGATTAAATCTAGGACTGATTTTCAATAATCTCTTAAACTCTTTCATGTTTCCGTCTCTTGGACGTTTGATACGTTTTTTGGGTCTATCGAGATTAAATCTAGGACTGATTTTCAATAATCTCTTAAACTCTTTCATGTTTCCGTCTCTTGGACGTTTGATACGTTTTTTGGGTCTATCGAGATTAAATCTAGGACTGATTTTCAATAATCTCTTAAACTCTTTCATGTTTCCGTCTCTTGGACGTTTGATACGTTTTTTGGGTCTATCGAGATTAAATCTAGGACTGATTTTCAATAATCTCTTAAACTCCTTATCAGCATTGAATTCAGCATTTTTCGAAGGCGTTTTCCTTAATTCCATCATTCTATAATTAAAACAAGCATTTAAATGAAAGATTTTTATATAATGAATCACTGTAAGTGGCTTATGATTGGATCAATAACCCCGTGTAACAAATCATGCAGAAATGAGTTCTGTGGGTATCATATGCAAAGCTTTCGTCGTGGAAGCCTTGGTCCGTTACCCTGTATTCGATGTGGGGTTGGGGTCAGGGGGAAATCTCAGTTGTGTTTGAATTGCGGTGGTAAGCGATACAGGGAGTTGAAGCGTTATTATGATAAAAGAATAAAAAATAGACAATCAATCAGAAATTATGACCCTGACGCTGACACTGATAAAGTCAGTATCCTTGACAGAGTCAGGGATAAAATCATAAGAACTCCTCAAGACTACATCGAAAGATTTATCATTAAACCAAACGATGAATTAGACAAACAATAGTATTATGTATACGAATGACCCAAGAATTCAGACAGCACCCTGTGAGTACAAATTATGAAGCATCCAGTGATGGTACTGTCAGAAACCGCAAACTGAAGAAACCAGTTGGTTCTGTGAATAATCAAGGGTACTTGATATTTACTGTTGGGAAGAAAACTTATCTCAATCATCGTTTCGCGTACGAGTGTTTTTATGGATTGATCGAGGATGGTTTTGTTATTGATCATATCGATTCTAATTCAATGAACAATTCTTTATCAAATTTACGAGTTGTTACACAGAGTGAAAATAATTCATCTGGAAGGACTGGGAAATACTCGAAAAAAGCGAGACCTGTGAAATCTTTGAATACGATAACTAACGAAGAAAAAATATTTCAATCAATGAATGAAGCCGGTAGGCACTTCGATATTTGTAGACCCTCAGTACGAAGAGTTGCAGAGGGGGTTTGTCGATCGGCTATTTCAAAAGGGACGGGACAAAAAATTCGATTTAGTTACGTCTAATGCTTCATATTTTTCATTTAGAGATATATCATTATTATAGAATAATGAATTCTGAAAACATGAATAGCATTTTATCCGAGATTTCAAAATTAAAAAGTTGGGATATTGAACTATCAGATGGGTTAAATCCTGATCAAATCATGTCTGATTTTCAGGATATTGAATACGGAGTTAACAACAATAAATATATGCTACCAAAGAAGTATGCGCTCATCAAAAGAATTCAGAATTCTATTAAGGACTCTCTCGCATTTTCCAGTGACGTAAGTGTGTTCGCTCCGTTGTATACCATCGTAGAACGAATACGAAAAGAATTGGGGTACGAATACGAATTGAAAAAAGAAGTCAACTCTAAAGTTAGAAACCTACGGGCGTTAATTCAAGAAAATGAACAATTTTGATTGACCATTTATCATTATTTGATTGTGACTGACCCTCAAAGAGAGATTTCATTTTTTTTTTAGCATTTTTTGATTAAAAATGTCAAAATCAGTGATGGGCCGTTAATGGATGATCAAAATAGAATGA
Source organism: Unio pictorum (assembly GCA_030141615.1). Classification (NCBI taxonomy): domain Eukaryota; kingdom Metazoa; phylum Mollusca; class Bivalvia; order Unionida; family Unionidae; genus Unio; species Unio pictorum. The sequence goes on along the minus strand of JARLTB010000129.1, from coordinate 604,949 downwards.
GGGAACTATCAATATTATTTATTTTTATAGCAATTATGATACTTCCCTCATCACTGATAACGCCCCTAACACTTTCATGATGCCGTTAGGTCGGGATTGAAAAATTGTTTTACAATTGAAAAATTGTTTCTGATTTCAAATAATGGTCAATGAAGCATTAACAACCCGATTGGCTCGTGAACGATTAGATGCAATTAAGAGATTTGTACCAATTCGTGACTCTGTACGGAATAAACTGCAACAACGACAGAGTTTTCAGACTGATTTTGCTGCGGGATCTGAAGAATTGTTTAAACCAGTAACAACAGCAACGAAAGGAGTAGAGCGCGCTTTACTGGGAGATGGTCCCGAGACGGGGAAATCTGTTATTGGTGAACTCGAAAAAATAGCAGCGAAAACTGAACAAACAGAACAGGCCGTACAAAAAATAGAATCAAAAAGAACAGTTGATGGTTTACGCGTGAGATTTAACGAGGAAGGGTTAGCAGCAATTGATGATACTAAACTAGCAGATATTCCTAAGCTTGTTGTTACGACTTATGAAAACAGGAAAAAAATGTTGAAACCAGAACAACATAAATATGTTACGAATATAACTCACTGGGCTGATATACTCTACAAAATCAAAACTGAACAAAATCAGGTTAAGAAAGATAGTGCATCATACATTGGATATATCAATGATGTGGGAAACGTGTATAATCAATACGAAGAGTTTAAACAACAACAAAAACCGCAAAAAACGCAAAGACGGCGACAGCAACCTGCAAAGAAAATATCTTTTTCACCTAAAAAACAACAACCTGCAAAGATATTTTTCTCGCCTGAAAAACAACAAATACCACGTTATGATGATGATGATTATGATCTTCTTGGTTATTTACAACCCATGGATGAAGAAGAAAAAATGGATGAAGCAATTGGTTATAGCGGAAGTGGATTAAGAGATTCCAGTGAGAATCCAAGGATTTCATGTCCTGGTAGTGTTCTCAGTGATATATCACGGTTAGAGGTTCTCATCGGAGGGAAACGAGCTGGAAATAACTCACCGGAAATAATTAATGAAGCAGCTGATATCTGTAGACGATTATTTCAGGGTGGTATCATGGATATCAGCACATATCGAGATTTCATTGACGAGTTAGCAAATGGGTATCACAGTGATTAATTGATAAATTGTTTTACAATTGAAAAATTGTTTCTGATTTCAAATAATGATCATACACTACAATCATGATAAACCAACCCCCGTCTACGTAGTTAATTCACGGTTTCCGGTTTATAGAGCATACTACGGAGATGGTTTAGGCAATACCATTTTAGGGTTATTTGCGAGAATGGCTCCAAAAGTGATGCCGTTGGCTAAACAATTAGGAATGAAAGCAATTGATGTTATTCGTGATAAGGGTATTGGTGCTGTTGGAGATCTTGCTGGAAAAGCGTTTTCAACTGCGAAGAATAAATTAACATCATTAGTGAAATCACGGATGAAATCCAAAGGATTTTCAAAACCGTTACCGTCTACAGCGGAAATGCCTGCAAGTGTTAGTAGAATTATAAATAACGCAGTAGATGAAAAATTAGCGTCGATGGTTTTAACCCCCGACCAAAGCAATATTGCAAACATGATAGCAGGAAGTGGCTTTAAAAAAACACGATGATGAAATGGGAAATCGCGATTTAGACTCTGATAAATAGAATAAAATGTTCAAACAGTCACGTGATCCAGCATTTGATATAGACGCCCCAGTTGGCAAGGATGATTCTGTACGCGATTATCAATATTACGCCTATCATGCCATAGACTCAAATAGTCGAGCAAGAATTGATCTTCAAGTCCATGATACCAGTAAATACTTTCTACCCTGTGAAGCGTTTATCGAAGTAGAAGGAGAACTTGTAACAGCTGCTGATACTCCTGCTGTACCAGCACCGTATCCAGCTGGTACTCAAGTCGGTTTTGTCAATAATGGTATCATGGCGCTATTTGAGAGTGCTAGATATCTCATTGATGGAAAAGAAATCGAGTCGATAGATCGCGATGTTGATGTGGCTACAACAATAATCGGGTTAGCGAGATATTCTGATGATTATACAAGATCAGCAGGACCCTCTATGATGTTTGCAAAAGATGGTAAGAATACCGCTGGAGGAAATCCATTTGTTGTAAGACGACCAAAGAATAATGCTGGCACCGCTAATATTGATGCCGAAGATATGATTATAAACAACGATGCTAATTTCAATCTAGGAGCTGCAACACGAAACTCAATGTTGGGAGTAGGGCGTAAATCATTTTCATGCGCGATTCCACTGCATCATATATTTGGATTCTGTAGAAACGTCAGAAAAGTTATCTATGGAGCGAAGCATACAGTATCGCTTGTACGAAAGAGTGATGATAATGACGCAATCTGGAGGATTCCAGCAGACAATGCAAATCCAAATACTGATGCCGGTAAAGTCAATTTAACAAAAATATCATTGTGGATGCCAGTGTTGACTCCAGCAATCACCGCAGAAGAACGATTGCTATCATTTATGGACCAAGGAGGAAAGTCGTTGTTGAGTTGGTTATCAGTGAGTACAGATGTGAAGCAATCAAATATCAACGGGTTATTCACGTGGAATCTAGCATCAAAACAAGGTGTTTCTGCGCCACGTCATATATTTATTGCGTTACAGGATAACTCACGAGTTGGCAATCAACTCTTCAGCCATATGATATTTGATCAATTAGGTGTGAAAGACGTCTCACTGAGAATAAACGGCCAACAGGAACCATCCGAGGATATACAACTTAATTACACAGAAAATCATATCGCACGAGTTTATCATCGTCTGTTGTCATTTATGGCACGCGACCAAAATGTGGATACTGGTTTGCAAATATCACAATACGACTTTAAAAATCTGTATCCGATCTATTACTTCTCACTGGAACATCTCGATTTGATGAGACAATCTGTCGTTGATATACATTTTAGAGCTAATGTGACTCGTGGTGCTATTGCTGATTATAGAGCGGTTGCTGTCATTCTCAGTGATAAATCAATGCTACTTGAAGGTGTTGGTGGAAGAATGAGAGTGGTAGATGCCCCAGTAGAAAATCTATGATTGAAAATCCTTCGGATTTTTCCAAAAAACATGTAATTGAAATCGTTTTACGATTTAGAATCAATCTATTATGTATAATGTCATATAGTGTTATTAGTGTTACGTTAACTCCCGGTCAATTAAAAAAATTGCAATCAGAATCGGCTAAGCGATGTGGAACCACAATCACGTTGAAACCCAACCAAATGACTGGTGGTGCAAATAAACTATCGCTGACAACTCGTCAGGTGAAACATTTCAATGATGCACTAGTAGCAAAAAAGGGTGTCCAGATTACTCTCTCTGCGGCTGCTATCAAAAATATGATTAAAACAGGCGGTATATTTCCGTTGTTAGCTGCGATTCCAGCATTGATTGCAGCAGCAGCCCCAGCGGTGGCTAAAGCGGCAGCGTTAGGAGCCGTTGGTACTGCAGCAGGAATGGCACTACAGAAAGCAACTGGGAAAGGATATAAAAAAAAGGGACGATCCGTTCACGGATTGGGTCTAAGACTACCAGGAACCCCGTATTCGTGGTACAGCGGAAAGGGTCTAAGACTACCAGGAACGATTTATTAATTGGAGAGTCTATGATGGTTCCCATGTCCAATTTTGATTTACTCGATGCCGCTAAAAAACTAGCGATTAAAAATTTTAGAGGTGTCTTTATGAAAGATCAATTACCACATCAACCAAACAGCGTTGAAACCGGAATCATTAATTTAGATAACAGCACCGGACCCGGAACTCACTGGGTTACATACGCTATTGATCCACGTGGGATTGTCTATTTTGATTCATATGGATTAGCCCCACCAAAAGAGTTTTTGCGTTATATAAAAACCCTTCCAATGAAGACTTGGTATTCTACGCTACCAACACAAACAATGATTGACCCACCGATATGTGGCAGCGAAGTATTAAATGTCCTTAACGCTATTTCTAACTCCTTGAGTAACCCAAGCGGAAAACCACCACATGTTGTCGTGAATGAATACACTAGTAATCGCTTTTTAGAGAGAGAAAGAGTTTTACAATAACATGATTGATATTTGGGGGAGATCTTTGAAACCCAAACCCGATGGCACTGCACCCCCTGATTCTCTCAAGGATATAAAAAAAACAATCAAAGATGAAATAGCTGAGACGTTGAACTTAACAAGTGTTGACCCGAACGAAATAGTTGTATTTCAAGACAAGCAGGGTAAATTGAAAAGCAGTGATGTGTCGTTGGATGATATTTTAGTTAAACAACGAAACGCAATCGAAAATACTATCGCGCTTTTCTCCGATCAGGGTAAACTCAAACCGGGTGTAATCGTTTCGACGATTACAGATCGATTAAAAACTCTCAACGATGAGTTAAACAATTCTCTGTTTGTACTAAAAACACTTGAATCTAAAATTGAAGAAAACGGAAAACAGTTTATATCATTTCGTAGAAATATCATTGATAAATTTATTGGAACCCCGTTGGATAAAATTGAAATAAAACTCCCTGATATTAAAAAATCCATCGATGAGACAAAAAACTTCATCGAAGCCGTCAAAGGTGATTTTTCGAGGATGATAACAATCATTGAAAAAACAAAAATTCCTCATGAGAAAACCAACAACGTGGTATACACAATCCAACACGGATCATTTGAGTGGACACCTACAAACAACAAATTAAATATCACTGCAACCGTTAAGGGTATTTATCGATTAACACTAGTAACACCATTAACTCAATTTAATATATCATCGTCGAGTTCATCCGGGGTTAATAATACGATTTCAACGATCATCGACAAGGATACAACTGAAAAGTTCACTATAACAGCTACTGATAAAAATTTGATTGGGGTTTCAGTAACCTGGTATGTGGAATTCGTAGCGGATTTAAGTAAATAACTAAATTGAAAGGATTTCACAATTGAAAACGCTAGCTTTTTTAAAATAACAATGATTTCATCAACTCAATGTCGCTATGATCAGGTCAGAGAATTTCAGAATAGACTCAAAACCCTCGCCGAGGAGTATCAAATAAAAATAAAAAAATACCGACGAAAAATCACTGCAATTGATGTTATTATATACTCGGTGTCAAGCGTTCTCACTGGCGCCGGAATAATACTTGCATCGGTTACAATGATTGCCCCGGTCGTAGTTCCAATTTGCATTTCTGCGGTGGCTACAATCGGGGGTATATCAACCGGGATAGCAAAAAAGATATCATGCAGCCAGAGTAAACTGCAGAATTACTTACTTCAATTTCATATTGCATCAACCGCATATTCGCAGTTATCCCTGATGATATCGTCGTCACTCGATAATACAATTATATCAGATAGTGAATTCTCAGAGATGGTCAGTATTTTTGATTCCGCGATATCGAAATTAGAGCGACAACATGAATATAATAACAATGACAACACCGATGGAATTAGAAAACACGAACCCAAAAAACAAAATGATCTCAATAATATCAACATTACCAGATTGTGAGTTCTCAGTGATGGTCAGTATTTATGATTCCTCGATACCAAAATTAGAAATACAACATGAGTATAATAACAATGACGACACCGCAGGAATTACTTCAACGAGTAGTGGAGAACACGAACCCAGTACAAACAAGTATGATATCAATAACATCAACGAATCCTGAATTCAGTGTGAATTTCCCTAGCCCAGTCCCCGTGAAGGAGATAGCGCTAGCAAAACTACGAGTGTATCACAGTTGGCCTAATATCAGATCAAAATCATTTGGTGGTCAACAACCCAATAATTCTTTAGTGTTTGCAAATAAGAATAAAGACGACGGGACTCCAGACTGGAACGTTGTTTCCATACCAACAGGGTCATACCAAATCGAACAAATCAATAATGAATTCGCGCGTAGAATAAAATCGATTACTGGAGTAGAGTCAAAAATCGCTATAACAGTTCATGAACCGACGCTATCATCCGCAATTGAGATAAACTCAGAAGGATATGTCGTAGATATATATCAGAGTTCTATTAGAACCGTACTAGGATGGCCTGAATTACCACCCCGGGGGGGAACAGTTAATATACCCGAACCACAAAAAAATGATTATATCACCGACAAAATAAACCCCGATAATCCAATAAAAAGTTATAAAGATTACCAATCCAGTGAAGATTTTTTTTATTTCTTCTACTCCCCAATTGAGGAAGATGAGGGGAGGGGTCAAGAGAGATATTATGTTGCTGACGATCTTAAAATTATGGAAAATTTTAGATCGATGGAATATGATTTTTTACTATTGTTAATATCCATTAAATCCGGCTCTCTCACCCGAGATGAATTTATCAGCGTTGTAAAAATATGTAACAAAATCATCAATGACATGGAAACATTTAATTCACAAATTATTCGAGTTATACTAGATGATAATCACCCCAAGTCGAGAACAGAATTTGCACTGATCTATAATATCCGCGTTGAAGATATTCCAACATTCAAACTACAAGGATATAACGTACCAGAACTAAAAAGACTTCTCAGTGATGCCATCGATGTTGGTTTCAAAATAATTCATGATACGTGGAAGAAAACATCATCACCGGAAATAAAAATCCTCAAACATAATAATGACCCAGATGGTGGCGGCAGGCATATCGCTCCGTTCAACGTAAATATATCCTCAGTGATTGCGCTCAATTTAGTATGTGATGTTATCGAAGGAAGCTATCAAATTAATCTCGAACGATCAAATCAAGCTCAGCAAGGATATATTCTTTATTCGTTTTCACCAACAGCTCCTCCAGGATACCTAATTATTGAAAACCCAATTAATCCTGTTTATATGCGATGCCATAATAATTCGTTAACGAGAATTAATTTCAAACTCACCGACCAGTCAAATAATCTGATTGATTTACAAGAAGAGGTGTTAGCGATTAGTTTGTTTGTGAGATCATAAATGATTTTCATCCTAAGAACTTTCATTATAAAAACTCGATCAAATCATTTATTATTTTTTGTCAACCCAGTGATGAAATCACTAAGCAGCAGAGAGGGTGGATGACAACAAGTTGCGACCAAAATTGATTAAGAAATCGTAAAAATCTTCGTTTTCATTTTTTTTAGTTAAAATGAGATTTCGTAGATTTCAACGAAATCCTACGGATCGTTTTAAGGATTCAATCAATTTTTTTTGTCTGAAAACGTTGTAGGATTCGCCCTTTTTTTGGTTAAAATGAGATTATAGGACGGCTCGTTTTAGGATTTCAATCAAATTTTGTCTAAAAACGTTGTAGGGTTCACCCTCTCTGCTGCTTCTTTAAGAGGTAGAAGACGCATGCTAACAGACAGGAATGAGGAATTGATGGATAGCGACAATGAGTTATTTTGATATATATATATATATATATATATATATATATATATATATATATATATATATATATATATATATATATATATATATATATATATACGTACATATGCGTAACTAATGTTACAATGACGTCATATGTTTCATTAACATAAATATTGTGAAGAGCATAAAAGAAGATCAAGCGAGAGCGCCCTGAGGAATAAGGCGTGATTATTTTTCTGATCTTCTGTTTATTGAACTAATTTTACTTTGTATTATCCGACACATGGATATATTTATTATTTCACACACACACGAACCGAATCGTTATTGGATTGGACAATGATGATGATGTTGTCATTAGTTTCCTCATTCCGACTGAACTAATCCTCATATTTTATCCTCTTAACCTTCTGAACTTTGCCCATATTTTACTTATTTTATAAAGTTATTTGATGCAGCAGACAATAATTAGGTTATAACTACATATCATCAGTTAGATATTTTAATGTATACTCAGCTTATTTCTCAATTGACCATGTCTGGAAGAGACAAAGTAGGAAAATATGCAGGAATGTTCCTCGCATTCTCCAAGGGTTTTGAAAAACTCTGTAATTGTGGCTGTTGTAGAAAGTTCATGTATACCTTGTAGTTCCGTGGATAAAATGTATTGTAAATACTTACAAATTACGTTTTAGTGTATTTTTTCACAATGTAACAAAACTGTTGTGCAGGTCTGATAGTAGGGTGTACTAGATACGGTATATAGTTTAATTTTCAATATTTTGGAAGTAGGTTGCACATGGTGGCTCTGTCAAATTTTAGATTTTGTTCAGTGTTATGAACCAGGTACCGCATCGTGAAGTGGGGACACAATGATCATAACTTAAGATAACTTTTTAACTTTGGTCCTATATTGGTCAACTTAGTGTTCATGTTTCACCAAATATTGCCAGATAGTGCGGCTTGGACTGATGATCTGTATATCGAATCAACTTGTATTTTATAGTTTTCTTTGAGGATCAAACCTAATTTGTATGAAATCTCTAGATTGTACCAAATAAAGCCACCAAAAAATAACGAAGAATAAGGAAAGATAATGGGGAGGGGTTGATTTTTCTTTAACATTTTGACTTGTATTGTAGTAGTAGAATGAACGTACTTTATCTGCGTTTCAACATGAAAGCTGAAAAGTAAAATATGGTGGTTCGGTGAATATATATATATATATATATATATATATATATATATATATATATATATATATATATATATATATATATATATATATATTCAGTTACATATGTATGTGTTGGGGATATTGTGATATTAATTAATGTTTTTGACAGTGCTTGGATAGCATATTTTGTTTAACTGGATACTTTAAAGTTTTTTGTTTAGGGCGTTTTCTTAAATGTCCTTAAATGATTGTGTGGTGTACTTCCCCATGCCCCTGATGTAATGCAATTTGCATTAATTTCTTCCTCAGTTGTTTTGTTGATATCATTAGTGTATTGTTTGTTCTCATTTGTGTTGTCTTTGGCCCTGTTTCATTTGTTATTGTTCGTTAAAATTTTAGTTTCTTTTCCGTCATTTTTCTGTGTTTGTCCCTATCTGGAGATTATATATTGCTCTCTTTCCAATATTAGAGATGTACCCTAGGGTATTGGTATACACGGTATTGAGGAAATATATCACGCGTTTAGGAAATCCCGATATATAGCATATACTTTCAATTGCTGAGATTTGGGAGGCGTACAAACCTTTTATTCTGCCCAGTTCTTTAATTACGGGAGATACGACTAATTGTGTAAGTTATATATTGCAATTGGGAACACTCTGACCGCTTGCTGCTGCTATTGGCATGTCATTTGTAATTGGAAAATGTATATTGTGTTTAAATCGTGCAAAAATAAAAATAAAAATAAAGCCACATAAATTTAGATTAAGCGAATGGTCATTTCTGTCTTGAAACATTTGTTGAATCGGCAGTATTTAGGCAATAACTATTGCTATGCTTTAATGTTCATTGATGATGTACTCTCTGTGCTATTTAATTCCACTTGTCAGCATCAAAACCGCAAATAGAAGAACTAAATGTAATAATAAAAGTCAATTATTAACAAGACATTTTATTTAGATTTGTAGCGGTTTGTTTAACGTAAATGTGACGTGCACTATACATTTGAGAAGTTGCTAGTGAGCCTCTACAATGTTGGGATGGAAAATGTAATCGATACATAAGCGTCTTTCTGCAGAATATGGGTGTTTGCTGTTCATTAAAGATGTTAGGATTTGATGTGCCACACACATGTGCATTAGCTAGATTAAGAAGAGGTACATAATGTAGCTACAATTGCCAGTCATGTACGAAAGATATGGTATGCCGTATAGGATTATAGCTCTTACACGATACTATATGCTATACAGTCGTATGGATTGGACGAGTTGCGCTGAATGATTCGCATGATAAACTGTACTAATGTCGACTACACACAAACTGCAGACGATTGCCAGGGACACAGCGTTGAGTCTTTGCCATGCCCGGAAATCATCTGCACTAGTCAAGGTAATATCATAGTACTAACTATTAGGGCATAACCGATTAGCATTTTTCTACCGATTTCCGATTCCGGATTTTGGGCATGAAATTTTTCCGATTCCGGATACGATTCAATTAATCGGAAATGCTAAATCCGTGTATCTTTTTTCTAAAAAAAAATTCATCTTCCGTTTCCGGGTTTCTGGTATCTGGTTTTGCCGTGTCTAGCATGTTACTTAGTACTTTACCATATCCGGCTTCATTTCCGGTTTTCACCCGCCAGTTGAAATAGATTGTCTCACAGCGTGGTTGTGTTGACCATATTGGACTTTTCTGACTTCTTATTTAACTTTATTAACGCACTATCGAATGACACGCAGTGTTAGACACAGTTCTATAGAAATTCAACTTTATTATTTTTATTATCCGAATCGGTCGTTCCTGCCTTGTCCGACTCCGATTAATCGGAAGTTCATACTATCCGGTGGAATCCGATTTCCGGATCAAAAGATATTTTCAACATTAATTGGAGTTAGTTCCATAGTTTGTATATATGGAAGTTTTGGAAAACAAAAAAAGAAATGACATTATCAATGAATACGTGACGTGATGGCTTTACGAATGCAATAGAAGGAATTTAGGAAACAATTCACGATATGAAAAATAATGTCTCCAACCGTCATTTTCCGTTTCCGATCTGATATGCATCATTCAGCATTTCAGTGACGAAGACGAATCCTATTGCTTAGTGTATCTTATACAGTATTGTATGACTTCTTATAAGGTTATATAGTTTGAAAGAAACATAGAAAAGACCGACGTCAATAATACATTCTAAAATTGAATATTTTCAGCAATATCTATGTCAGTAAAAGTACAATTCTGACATAGACCAAAGATTGTATCAGTCCATATGATGAAAAGGTGTAAAATGTCGGTACAATATTTAATATCTAAATCATCATATGGATTATACATGCTAATGGGCAACTAAATCATCATATTGATTATACAATACATGGCATTGGGTAACTAAAGGATCATATTAATTAAACATGGTATGGGCAACTAATGAAAAAGGCCATTTAAGACAGTATGTGAAAATAAAGTCACGAGGAGTCATGTAACGCGGACGTGGGCAAATACTGTTGCATATTTTTAAAAAATGGTTTGTACAAAATAAAGCAGTACATTATTAAATGATGCTCTGTCAAATAAAGTCTCTGTTCTTTAATTTTGGTAAGGTCAAATTAAGTCCCCGGTTATTTTAATTTGGTGTGGTCAAATAAAGTCCCTGGTGTTTTTAATTTGGTGCGGTCAAAAATTGTCCCAGGTTGTATCATTTTGTATGGTCAAATAATGTCCCAGGTTATTTAAATTTCATATGGTCAAATCATGTCTCAGGTCTGTGCTTGGTTTTTAAATTTGTTTTGGGCAATAAATATCCTAGGTTTTTTCCAGGTTATACATATTTGGTAGGGGGAAATGATGTCCCAGGTTATTTAAATTTGGTATGCGTAATTTAAATTTGGTATGGTCAAGTAATTCCCATGTTTGGTCCAGGTAATTTTAATTTGGTATGTAAAAAATTGTCCCAGCATATTCAAAGATGGTATGCATATAAAACACCAGTTATTTAAAGATTACTTTTTATTCGAAGTGTCTTGTTTTGATTCTTTTGAAGGAACGGGACACACATACAAACACGCCTATGAAGAAACAACCTAGATAAATACTAATGAAACATCATTTATGTCAATTAATCCAAACTTGTGTTTTTGCATTACTTTTCATTCCTTGCCAAGGACTTGAAAAGCTTAGTACAATACCTCTAAATTTTACAGCAATTACAGCAATTACAACTCCTGCACCCAGAGTGTTGGAACCCCCTGCAATCTACGGTATTGCTTCCATGGTGTCTGGTGATATTATTTCACTGCTGTGTTATACCATTATATCAAGTGTCTGTGTCAAGTGGCGCTATAAAAGAGGTATCTGTGTACGACATATTCTGACTTCGTATCTGTATAGTTCAACCTTAGCTGTAAATCATCTACACTTCGATCCAACCTATTTGTCAAGATGATCGAAATAATTTGAATGTGCTCATTCCAAGAGATACGAAAATGAAATATTGCATGTTATCTGTAAATTTTTGGGGGACCGTAAGGTAATTACTACCAGTATTGAAAATCATGCGCAATAATTCGTTTGATGCATGATATCAATATATATTATGTGCAGCTTATCTTATATAACGATTTGTTCTTGCCAGTGTTGCAAGCCTTTTGGATTTAAATTTTGATTTGTCGGTAATGACTTAACTTGAATTCATCAAAAAAAAGTTTTACTTTAGTCAAGTTATGATTTTTCCTAACTGATCACATGTAGTCATTTGCTAACACGAATCAAATAACCCAATGATTGATTGCTCATATAGACAAAGTTCCACAGCAGTGAACAATATGGATATATAATATTTTCAGTGAAACAGAAGTAAACATTGCCTCATTCTAATAATATTTTTCAATTGCTGTGTAATTGTTACTTATAAAATCCCAGTATTTAACACAATATATTATGTTATGTTATGTTATGTTATGTTATGTTATGTTATGTTATGTTATGTTGTTATGTTATGTTATGTTATGTTATGTTATGTTATGTTATGTTATGTTATGTTATGTTATGTTATGTTATGTTATGTTATGTTATTCTTACTATGAAAACAAACTCATCAGGACAACATTATTTTGCATACCAGGGCCCATCAACTTGTAATGAATTACCCAAATAAACGTAGACACAAAGACACAGTGATCCCTTTCAAAAGTGCCCTTAAACATTACCTTTCTGAACTGCAAGAAAAAAAGTTAAAGACCTAATAATGTTTCCTAACTTACATATTTTCAGCTTTTGTTATGTTTTCTAATTTCATTTTTGTTTTTGTAGTCATATATTTATGGATGTTGTAAAGCGCCTAGAGCTTCTAAAGATTATTCGCTATACAAAATCCTGATTATTAATATTGTGACATATATAAAATAACATAAACTGTTGGTATAAATCAGTGCTATCAGTATGTCAAATAGTGGTCCGCCCACTGAGGGCATACTGTTCAGAAAGCATTTCTCTACGATGTGATACAGATGGTTCGTTCGATTCAGCGAGAACACTTTCACATGGGATGTATTAAATGCTCTCAGCGCGAGACGTATTCCTTGGTTATGAGTAGGGTCAAGCATATTCAAATACGTCTCCCAAGCTAAACTATTAACAACGTAACCATAGTCTTGTTTTGAGCGGATAAATGTTGTGTATTAACTGAGAACAAACTTAAAGACCTAATAATGTTTCCTAATTACATGTTTTCGGTATGTGTTATGTTTCCTAATTTCATGTTTTTGGGGGGTTTGTTTGGTGTTTTTTGTAGTCATATATTTATTGATGTTGTAAAGAGCCTAGAGCTTCTAAAGATTAGGCGCTATACAAAGTCCTGATTGTTAGTATTGTTATATATAAAAATAACACAAAGTGTTGGTATAAATCAATATATACACTAAGCCACACTTAAGTTTCAAATATCATCACCCTGTGCTTCACCAAATGTACGCTGATGACACCCAATATATGAATATACGATTGTCAAAAGTGGATAGTAAGTATCTTACTGGACCGTTGTTACCACCCCCACCCCCAGTCAGTTTGCGGTACTACTTATGGTAGATCTAAAGATTTCAAGTATTTATCTCTCAAGGTCTTGATGTATGAAATACATGTCAGACTTCTGTCGAAGACAATACCCCAAAACTGTTTCCTCAATAACTAGAAAAAGTGTTCCGTTCAGCATGTGTTTCGGGCATTATGATGTCTTTGCAACTGACAGAAATGCATATATAACGTTTTCGATTTCGAGAATTTGAATCCGTTAAAACTGACTGAAGTTCGAATCTTGTGATATTTTGTTGTAGTTGTCTTTCAGTTGTATGCACGTGCTTTGATCGAGAGCATATTAGAAAATCGTCAACGGTGAACAATCCACACCGGTAATGAAACACAAGGTGATGCTATTGATGTTGATACTGAAATTGGGTCAAATATAAAATACTGACCTGGGGCGCACCCATCATATGTTCGTGCATATCTGAGACGGTAGAGGCCACTCGTACTTTTAATTCTCTGTCTGAGGGAATATTTTATATGTAAGACGGCAGAGCGTGCTCAACGGATGTATCACGGGCCTTGTTTAAAGCTTCCAGAATCTCCTATAGTGAATACATTTAATAATAACTTTCCGAGTTGTTGGATGTGAATTTTAAATGTGACTTTTTTGAATTTTTAATTTTCGGATGGCTTCTGAATAATTAGATGATAAGGAATTGTTAGAGATGCCGTCTGCAAGAATATTTGCTATGTCTTGTTTTGAACTAAAAATTGTATAGCGGCGGACATAATTGTGGTTTCTCGTTCCATTTAATGTGCAGATAGTGTCTCAGTCTTACCTAATAGAGGAACGAGAGTTAAAAGAAGAGATATATTTCGTCCATAATGCTCTTTTACCTTCTTTGAGTGTGCGGTGAGCTCTAGCTCAGAGCAAACGGTATTTATTAAAAGTTTCGGGCGTTGGACGATAGTAAATATTTTTCACTGCTTCCCGCCGTTGTCTAATGGCTTCTTTACATTTGTTAGCAACTCAATGTTTTGGGGCTATTTGACAGTTTAGTGAGGACATAGGAATATATGGTTCTGTAATCTCTATTCAAAATGTAATTATAATGCTGAATAGGGTCATTAACGTTGAATACATTGTTCTTATTAAGCCTAGTCTTACAGCGTGTTTCAAATGTAGCCCTTTCGGCCTTCTTATTTATTCCGTTGTAGAATTACGTCGTCAATTGTATAGTTCATATTGCAAGGGAGATTGGAAAGTGATTGTGAAGGTCATCAGTGACCTTTTATTCATAGTCCATAAGCAGCGAATGAGAAGCAATTGTCAAATATATAAACGTGTATGTGTCCGTTCCTGGGTGTAAACAAGTCGGTGATTTGATGTTTTACTACTCGTGTCTAGAAATGAAGTCTTCTTTGTGACCTCTGTCACTTATATGATTTGATTCCCATGGCATTTTATGGGCATTAAAATCCCCGAGTAAAACAGAGGGCGAGGGAAGGTATTGACCAAGACTGTATGATTCGTATGGTACTAGGTTGGTGTTTGTTCTTATGCAAATATAACGAAAGGTAACCACTCGATTTAGATTGACGCTTGCATCAATGGCTTACAAATTTGTGCTTAGACGGATGACGCTATGTTGGCCTATATCGTTAACAATATCAGAAACTCCTCCTGTAGCCATGTCACCACTTAGAAGGCGTTAAACTGGGGATACTTTTTGAGCTTGATGTTATCCGTTTATTTCAAGATCGTTGACTGAAGGTATATTAATGCAGGATTGTACTCGTTTAAAAGCAGGAGAATATCGTAGTAGTTAAATTCATTGTATGATTGTGTTCTTAATCATCAGATTAAAGCGAAGACTGTGTTGCTAGGTTAGACCTTTCGCTGAGGCAATCAGTGTTATTATTTCTTTGGAGGAAGTACGGGGGTGTATTGTGAGCTAGGTTAGACCTTTCGCTGACGCAATCTGTGTTATTGATTCTCTGGAGGACGTACGGGGTTCTATTGTTTGTTGGTAGGTTTATAAATATCTTGAGTACACGAAACAGTTTCTTCCTCATCCATGCTCTCAATGTCTCCAAACCTGTTATTAAGTTTGATGGGGTCATCTGACCCCTTCTGCTGCTTATTTTCTTGAGATTTCTTTATTCCTTGGTGATTTCGGTGGTGGGGTGTGTTTTGAAAGTTGTTTGTGTAAATGCCGCGCTTTTATGTGATTGATTATGCGTAATTTTAGTACTTGCTGTTGAATCGGGTGCATCTGTTTGTATCTGAGCGTCCTTCGTTGTTTTGGTATTGTATTTTCACGACAGTAGGGATGGATGGGGTAGGAGGGATGTTTTTGCCTGTACAAGTTTTCTGGCCTCTGGATAGAGAATGTTAGATGAGTATTGGTTACTTTACTCTCTTAATCTCTTTCTTTTGTTTCCACGTATAACAATCCTTGATTTTGGTGTGACACGAAGCGGATTCGCTCTATATTCACATTCTTGATCAGATTGATTTCCGCATCAGCTTCATCTTTGGTCTCTTGAGCTGCAGTCTTCATGATCGCTATATTTGTGATACTTATAGCATCGAAGAGAGAGAGAGAGAGAGAGAGAGAGAGAGAGAGAGAGAGAGAGAGAGAGAGAGAATCAAAGTAAAACCGACCATAGACAGACACTTGGTCAGAGCAAGACAAAGAGAGAATTTATGGTCGCTTGAATTGTTACTAAAAAGCAATAATAACTGAGATCAACTGTAAATAATTTCCTCTTGTTGGTTCCTCATTTATCTTAGTTTATATTCCTCAGTACTTTCCATGTGTATGTATGTTAATGGCTTAGCGAATGATTTAGCGTTCATGTGAATGTCATAGCTATCCAAGTGTTTGAAGTGCTTTACTTTTGCTATTTAAACTATCTTTCATGTTTAAATCATAAATGTGTATTATATTGATTTAATCACATTTAATCACTGTGAATAAAAGCAAAAACGTGAAAAGAAAACAATCAACTTATCAATATGCAAAGGTAATTGCAATTGGCCACAAAAGTTATAGAACTACATTTTATCGCGTACAGTTCACTAGGTTAATAAGGAGCTGCCTGTAGTAACTCCGAACTCCGTTGAAACGGGCAAATCTATGTATTTATGTGATATAAATAAAATATATGTACAATATGTTTGCCGTGTCAGTGATGTACCACTCATTGTATAAATTGTTCATTAAAAGGAAACTTCTGCAAGCTTCGTTTACTTTTAATGAAAAATGTATACATCTCGTGGTACACCATATATTCTATGTCTGTCTGTCTGACTGTCTCTCTCCCTCCCTCCCTCCCTATCTATCTATCTATCTATCTATCTATCTATCTATCTATCTATCTATCTATCTATCTATCTATCTATCTATCTATCTATCTATCTATCTATCTATCTATCTTATAAAAGAAAGAATCTTATATGATTTCCCAGCTACTGCGAAAATAATTTCACTGACTGCAAAACCGACACATATATCGGATGGGGCAACATTACAGCTTCAATGCAATGCTTTAGGTTACCCGCAACATATCATACGTTGGGGATATAAAGATGTAAGTTAATAATAATAATAATAATAATAATAATAATAATAATAATAATAATAATAATAAGTAATACTTTCATCATTATATAACGGTATGAATAAGATAATAAAAATTAAAAAAATTTGATATGATATATACCCGTTAATGACTTGCTTTAGACAAGCACATAAATACATGCATATAAAGACAGTGAAACTGTTATATAAGTAGGTAGGTAGTTCCAGCACGAGAAGGAAATATGTAGATATTACACAATGTTTGGAGGAACATTATTTTGAATGAAAATGAAAACAAATTCAAGAAGATAAACCTTGATAATTTGAAACGACATTATGAAGTCATCTTTTCTTTCAGACATTCGTAAACTCTTTTGTTCCGCCCCCAGTCAAATATACCGATGAAGGGAAGGCTGTTCTGATCACCTCGTATCAGAGCATTTAATAATATAGTGTGTTCGTAAAGATCAATAGTGTTGTCCAATGAACCAGTTGAAAAACACGTAAGGGGGGTGGTGTGTGTGTGTGTGTGGGGGGGGGGTGAATAGCGAGCATTAGTCCAAAGTGATGCAAAACATCAAATCTTACATCAGTAAGATAATCCAATGGAATAAAACAGCAATACGAAAGGAACAAGGAACACGTATAGAATTATAACCAAAATATCGCGACGTAACACATTTCTTAAATTTTTAATGCCGAAAACAAACCTCACTTGTTGCTGATTAAGGAAATAAGTTACAATAAAGCTTTTTTTGATAATAAAAACAATGATCTGAATAGTAAAAAATACTGTTTACTGGAACCTCAGTAATTTACAACCGATCGCGATAAGTTTCATTCGAGTAAAATCTTTCTATCTATCTATCTATCTATCTATCTATCTATCTATCTATCTATCTATCTATCTATCTATCTATCTATCTGTCTGTCTGTCTGTCTGTCTGTCTGTCTGTCTGTCTATCTATCTATCTCTATCTATCTATCTGTCTAACAGTCTGTCTGTCTCTATATCTTTATTTCTGTCTGTCTATCTATCCTAAATATATTTTCAAAGATGTTGATATAAATGGAGCATAACTATATATTTACAACAGTGGATCTGGACAGAGATCTTGGAAACTTGGACAAGATCATTAAAGTGTAGGAAAGATAAAATCATGCATGCGTCTCTATATAGACGTGTTATGATGTTGAACACATTCTGTACTTTGGATGCCTCTAAGAGTATTATATAATGTATATTTATCTAAGTATCTTTCATGGGGCCTCAAAAATCAATTTTCTTCTTAATTTAGAATGCCAAAAACAATTTTAGCACTGTATTTTACAAACAATTGAAATTGTAATATTTTCACGGTCCGTAGATAGGGTAATTGTATCTCTTTCGTTGACAATGTCATTTCATTTTATTGAAGAACCCTGTTGTTGAGATGTAGTTATTCCCTCTTTCGGTGGAGGGCAGTGTTTTGTTTGCTTCTACCTTTCAAAGCAGATCCCTTGTTTTGGCTATATGAAATGCGATAATATAATTCAAATGTGTACACCAGAACCATTCTTGCTTTTAAATCGTTGTGTTGGGTATAACTCATTACTGGGGATTGATTCATCTACATTCAACGCTTGTCATCCATGAATTGTACTGAAAAAATTCGACCGAAGAACAAACATTGCATTGTTGAATGTATCGTTGGATTTTCTTTTCAAATTATGCATACCATCTGAAATATTTCATGCTGAAGGGATGCAAAAAAGTACTTCAAATGATAGAGATAAGAATCTTTATGATTCATGTCATCTATCTATTTCCTAAGGATTTTGGCTAGGTGAGAATTATATTCCTGCGAAGAAGGAAGCGTGCAGACGAGTGTGTGTGCTCATGCTACCTCTCGTAGCTACACCACTTATTTCTTCATAGGAGGGTCCTACTTGTGTTATTGCAAGATTTATCATTACTAATAGCATGACTTTGCATTGGCAAAGTCCATTTGTAGCTACCTTTCCGTAAGTAGAATATGCCAGAATGCATTCAAAAGGTCGAACCTGGCGACATATTTGGCGATTCCAATAATATCGATACAGTCATCAATTCTAGGAATTGCAAACAAAATATGTCTTAACGACGCTGCTTAATCAGAATGCTGATTCTTTAATAAGTAAACATGTGTATAGTCTAATCGTCTTTTGACACTAGACTATAAAGTGAAATCCTGTCACTTTTACTTGGTCCAATGAAATCATTCTCTATCAAATACTAAACATGTTTCTTCCACAAGTCTCCTATGAGAGGATTTATCCTAAAACGATGTTCTATAACAGTGCTATAATATGTCAATGAACGTCGTAGAAAACTTTTTTGTTGGATTATTTGGAAATAAGTGCTCATATTCGTTTAGCAGCTGTTTCAGCTTGTTCATTTCGTATTGCATCACATGCGAAAGTTCTTGTCTAGATTGTCGAACCGTTCAGCATTGTGAAGTAATCATACTTCAAAATCACCAATATCCGATTTTCAATCTTCGTTCAAATGTGAGTGATACAGGAAACCCTTATTCAATTGAATAGTTTACAGGGCTATAAGTGACATCATTCTCGTAATATATTCACATATTACAATGACAAAATGAATCCTATCTTGCCACCCATTAGTAAGCCACTCAGTTTCTTCATACCTTTACAAGGATCAAAAATGCATTTTCTGAAAAGAATCTCCAACAGATAAAAACAGTAAAAATATGAACAGTTTTGTATATAACGTTGTCTGTATCTGAAGGTCAAAATGTATAAACAAAAGTTACCAAAACGTTTCTACTAAGGAATTAGTTTTAAGATTCCAGAAAGGAGTAGCTTCTCTAAAACTTTGGACGCACCCATAGTAGTCAGAAAAGATTTTTTGCCAAACGTACTTTCAGGTTAAAGGCCGAAACAGTCTATACTTATACTCCTAAATGGTTCGTCAAACGCAAGAATATGTGAATCATGACTTTTGAGTATCATCTGATTGGGAATTTGTAGCATTTGACAAGTATCAGAAGATCTACAAATAAAACAACAACGCACATTCAAAGATGGCGCATAAAATGATTTAATATCTTGGATTAAAGTTTTACGTCTCGTGTATCAGATTAACACTTTCCTGTCTATATGATCTAAGAAAAACAATTTGATATTCCACGGACAGCTCAACACAAAGACTGTCTCACGTGTCTATAATTGTTTCCTAAAGACCACATTCTACAAGATTAACAAGATCCTTCGTGTGTTGCATCAGTTTCACTAATAGCCCTCTAAAACATTCAGGATATATAGGGATCCTCTTCCTGTAAGACAGAATCTTTATAAATTGATCTTGTAACACTTCCCAAGGCGCAATAATGTGCATCTATAAACATCCCTGGAACTGAGTGATGTTGTGGCTATTTATATAGATCAGTGATGAATTTACACTCATTAAACGTTAGTGACATGCAAATTGTAACAAGAATCCTCGTTTTCAAAATGAAATTAATATGGTACACAATTTAACCGCAATCCTTTCTTATTTCGTTTCCCCTTCTCCTCTTATGCACAATGGACAACATATGCAGAAATCTGTAGTGTTAGAGAAAAATAAATTAGGCTGGCTACAAACATTGAAACTGAAATTGAACCAAGTAGCATACACTATCATTTTTCAAAACGATATGTTTACCCTTCCCTTGGGACCTCTCTAAAGAGTTCATAAAATCAATAGTACGACGTTGCAATTGCCTGTCGATATATTAATGTAAATGTCGTGGTTACGGGGTACACATATGTAACGTATTTTAGGCTTTGTTTATGTTTTTTTGTAAACCTATTATAAGCATCTGAAACTCGAATACGATAACTTTAATATGAAAATATCCAAAGACCACAACTTTCTTTCCATATATGGACCATCGTATAAAAATATGGCGAAAAACCACGAAAAGACAAGAAAAGATTATTGTCGCTTGTGCATTACTACAACGTCTCTTTAACAATGACTAATGACGGTAAATGTTAAGTCAGAGAGAGAGAGAGAGAGAGAGAGAGAGAGAGAGAGAGAGAGAGAGAGAGAGAGAGAGATTGATAGTTAGTAGTAATGTTAATTAAAATTGAATAATGACTTAGATCATTTTTAAATATATTAAAACATATTAGTTACCTCTTGTTCGTTTCACTTAGATTATCTTCCACGCAACGTTCATTGCGCCTGTACGTCCATGAATTAATGATCGTTAAGTGTTCAAGAATCTCTGTGTATGTAGACCTATTTCTCTACTTTCTTCATTAAAACCATTTTTCATGTACAAATTATAAGTGTAACATATCTCAATTTAATCAATATGAATACAAATAGAAACTAAAAAATGAAGAAATAAAACAACTTATCAATATGAAAATGTGATTGTGAATAGGCACAAAAAGACAAAACTACATTATTTTAGCAGACACCACACTCAGCAGGGATGTGAATTCATTCACCAAGTAAATACATGGTTGCCTCTCCTAAATCTAACTCCGATCAACTGGCAGATATATATATATTTGTATGTTATATACTTAAAATATATGTACTGCATGTAAGCTGTATCAATGATATATTACTCGTTGTATAAATGTTTCATTAATCGGAAACTGCTTGCAATTTTAGGTCATTGTGTGACAGACATAAATCACTCTTCAGCTTATCAAGTTTATTACGAGTCTGTTTCTAGCTTTAAAATAGCACGTTCCCGTGTGTTTCGTGACTTAATTTGACCTAATCTTTTAGTACTACTGTTATATCACTACTTTGCAAACCGGTTTTGAATGAAATAGGTAACTAGCAAGAGCCAGTCTTTTATTATGTCCCCATTGTGAACCTTTAGGACATTTATAGTTCCTGCAATGTTTGGGACTTTGTCTAAATAATAGTCCAAATGTTTAGTATATGGCTATTCTTATGTTCGTCTTCTAGAGGGGATCATTCTTATTTTTCATCCCTTGCTTTTATTGTTGGCAGCAAATCTTTACTACATGCATTGTGCATTGTTGCGCTCGAGATTGGATTGAGTGCAACGATTTATACTTTTTACAATGCCAACTCGTCACTCTTGAAACCAGAACCGAGTTTCGAACTTATCTATCGTGGCTCTTGTACATCTGTGGATATTTTCAACGTCTTAACCCAATTGATCTTCATTCAATGTTGTATTCAAACTGAAGACATGAAGTAAATAGGTTTCTATAAACTGCGAAATATTCTGACTTTGGAAGCTTTATAAAAAGTAACTCAACATTCAGAATGTTTATTCTTTAGTTTAATGATTATCGCCTTCTTTCCAATTAGGAAAGAAAAAGCTTTACAAAATAACATTATCAATTAGTCCTAGTTTTGAGTAGCAAACATCAACGTTAGCATCAGACATTAATTTAAATATCTGTATTAAACCTAAAATCATCACTTCTATCAATGATGGCAATAGGCATACTGGTACAATGCTCATAACTATTTGCATAACAAACAATACGTTAAAAAAACTCAGCTATATATACATTAAAATGTCGATATCTTATTAGTTTGAACTTTATTCAGTTATCAGACAATGTGCTTATTAATTTCATAATTACATTCTTGGGTTTAACGCAAGCGTTTCTTACATCTTCTTCGTTATAAAAATACGGTAATGCATTATAATTACTCATTTATCTACCCGCTGCGCACTTGTATTTGCCTGACTGTAATGTGTTATATTTAATGATAGTTTCGTCTTTGCGATCTCATAATCACGTTGTAAGCGACTGATGATTGAGTCTGCTGACAGTGTGAGTTACTAATGATCTTTCTGAGAAATTAGCATATTACAAAGCGTGCATTACCTATGCTCTCGGCTAGCCTTCGTTTGTCCTGGCTAAAAAGACCAGAGTTTGCTGAATCACATAAAAGACCCATTGCGGCCGTTACCTGCAATCGTTCGACCTTAATCGATCACAAGTACGGTTGTTATAATCATCCGCCTCAGATGCGGAAGGTCGCCGGGTTCTAATCGCAGCAGAGTCATACTATAGGCTTATAACAATGGCACGTTTTGGTGCCTCGCATATCATTAAATGGTTACTTTTCAAGTGTCAGGACAACGTGAATGGGTGGGACATGACTGATTGATTGATTGATTGTTTCTTGACGGTGCGCCACCACCTTTAATATATTTGGCGCCATACAATAGGTGATATGTATAACGTTTTAAAATGGTAAAATGTTTAATGTCAACCAGTGATATCAAAACCCAAATAGTTCAAAGTAAAACGGTATTATTGTAACAATATAATATCAAGCTCTCCGATCAACGGGAGATGTAAATGGTGTATGTTAATGAAGACATATGAAAAGATGTTGAAAATAAATTACGGGACTTATATTACATATAAATGCTCTAATGCTCTAGATGACTTAATACAAGGTTTAGTTTAAAATAAAGGTTTATTGCCTTCAAGAGATCTGATAATGATATTTATATTATTAAAATGTTCCTTAAAGTCATGCACAGTTTAATACTTATCACGCGTAGGTTGCAGGTCGAAGCAATCAGTCATTCAGTGCTTAACAGTGAATGGTTCATTTCAAGTAATCTAATTCAAAACGGAATATGTAGACGTCATTTAAATATAATAACCCTTTACTTTTTCAAAGAAAGATTTATATCACACAGCTTCTAACAAATTATTTCTATCGTTACAAACTTTGGTTAGATTGGAGGTATGCTGAAATACTTGAAATAGGCGACATTGAGGCTGTATAAGTAGCTAGATTCACAATAACGAATGAGCAAACAAACCGAAAGACAGTGTTTGATAGTAAATGGTCCATTTGAGTTTTTTAAAGGAAGCATGTGTATGTGGCAACCCTATATTTCTAATTTTTGGTTCAAATGATGGGTGGGAGGAAAATAATGCATTACCCCATATGTTACTAATAATATCCATTATTTATTGTTTCTGTTAGTATACAGGGTCCAATGGAACATTCATGCATATTCGTGTGTCATGACTAACTGTTTCATCTCGAAAGCGAGGATATTAGACAAAGCAAATACATATAAGATCTTATGTCCAAGTTAAAAAACGGACGCCCACAATTGGTCGGATAGAGAAAGGTCACAAATCAGTACTGATTCGTTCGTCATGAGTAAAAAGGTGATATGCGGAATGATGTATTCGTTTAGCATATCGGGAAATAATCCCGGATAAAATAAAACTGCTTAGCAGTTCGTCTTATTAAGGTAGGTCATCGCCACAAGCATAAGAAGTGTGGTATTCACTGCATCATTGCACGATGTCTACTTTTTCTGGCGTAAATACGTTTTGATAACCATCATCATCCTCCCCATTTAAATAAAAGTCATCATATGTCCTGATCATAAACTACATTCAACTGTTTCCGGCCGTCTCGACGTTGCTGTTCTGATAGACCAAGATGTCTTTGGGTGAGTGAGTGGGTCGACGAACTGCGCAACTCTTCTTCACATAAATCAAAGTCACCACGCAAGTCACTCATGTCATCTGCGCATCCCATTTCATCACCTACCGAATTCCTGTGCCGACAGGCAAGCTACCAAGCTAGAGGGACAAACCTTCACACAGGATTATCAGGAAATACAAGTCGTTCACCACTGAAAAGGAGCAGCAGCGGTGTCCGGCATCCTCCTAAGTGACTTAGCTTCCTACGTCAATAATGAATTGCTTACCTCCCTGGCATGAAGATGTTGCTAGAAAAGGTGCATTAAACATTGCATGCTCTAAACTTGCCTTGACAGCATACCACGACGGACGAGGACTCTACCCGAGGGGTCAAAGACAAAACAACAAATAAAAACGAAGATGAGGATTGTTCCTCTCACACTAGGTGCATGCAATGTGCGCAACTTAATGGATAGACCCCACGGGAGATCCGCCTTAATAGGAAAACAACTTGCCAGATAGAACGTCCACATTGCTGCCTTAAGCGACACCTTCATTGTAGAAGAAGGCAAACACTGACAGAGGCTTCGGATACACTTTCGTTTGTAGGGGCAGATGAATTTAAGAACACCAAGAGGCTAGTGTCGGCTTTGCAGTAATGACATCATTGATTGGCAGATTGACAGGACGTCCCAAGGGATTGAAATATAAACGACCTTAAAATCATCAATTGCTATGCTCCAAACATGACCATCGTAGATGCATTGATGATTATGTGAGGATCCTCACTACATCATTGCTGACGTTCAAATGCAGATAAGTTCGTCATTTCTGGAGATTCAAATGTAAGTGTAAGCTGTTGTCACGTTGCCTGGGATGGTGTGATAGGGAAGCACGGAGTGGGTTATTGTAACTGCATCGGTCATCCCTTGCTCCAAACATGCGCCCAGCATGAACTGTTGAACACCAATACAGACTTCTGCACCCACACTCTCTGCACTGGAAGCTCGACTACGTGATTATCAGGAAGAAGGACAGGCAGCATGTGCATGTGACCAAGTCCTTGTGTGGCGTATGACTGCTTGACAGAACACGGACTCATCATCAACAAGCTCAGGATCCGCATTCAGCCCCAAAAGACGCACACAGGAAAATAAGGCTCCTAAGCAACGACATAATATCACCAAGCTAAAAAGCCCGAGTACCAAACAGTCGCCCATGGATGCCCTGGAAGAACGTCCGAAATCCACCCAATTTGATAATCAAAATGGGGACACCGACTGGGCACCATTTATAGAGCTTCGGAAATTCTAGGACCCTCAACCAAAGTACATCAAAACTAGTTTAATTACAACTGCGACGAGCCAGGCAGTTGCTAAATCAAAAGCAACAGCTCCTTTAAAGCTACCTGAAACACCCCAAGTACACATCTAGAAAAACCCAAGTACACCTCTAGAAAAGATGCGTAGATCAACATACGCTGAACTGTACAACAGATGCTCAGTCACATGCGAGACTCATGGCTGAGCAGCAAAGGTGATGAATCCAGTGCTGGATCATTAGCCATTCTCAGCGTAGACGGGGACGCACTAATTACTGACAAAGAGATGATTCTTGAACGATGTCATGAACACTTTGACAGCAAGTTATATCGCCCTTCATCCATCAATGATCAAGTCAACAATAATATATCACCAATTACTCATCAACAAGGCACTGCATGACCCTAACACCTTGCGGGAGACACATAATACGATAGCTAAGCTCTTCAGTGGCCAAGCACCTGGTTCAGACTCCATTTCAGCTGAAGTCTACAAGGACGAGGGCACATCCCTGATGAAAGGCTCCACCAACTGTTTGGTTACTGATATGTCAGCAGGAGATGATCCCGCCGGAATTCAAAGACGCTTCTATAATCCACCTGTATAAGGGCAAAGGGAACCTGTAAGTCTGCATGAGCCTCTGGTGTATATGCATATTTTCAAATGCAGAAGAAAATACTCGCCAGAATCCTACTGAACCACCTCAATACACATCTTGGCCAATGACTAGTGACGGAAAATCAGTGTGGATTCAGAAGCGAACGCGGGACAATCGACATGATGTTTGCTGAGAGGCAGCTACAAGAGAAATATAAAAAACAAAACACTAATCTTTTCTCCATTTAAATCGATTTGACTAAGACCTTTGCTATTGATGCCCATGCAATTTTATATCTCTGGTGCAGAATTGACACAATGGCTTGCATGCCCGAGTCGAGGACAATGGGGATACATCTGAGCTATTCCCAGTAAACATCGGCGTTAACCAAGGTTGTGTTTCGACATTGTTCAGTATATTGTTCCCCGCAATGCTGCATAATACTGTCAGAGACAGAGAGGTTGGAGTCGGAATTATGTACAGCGCAGATGAAAAACCATGGTCATAACATACACCATCTCCGAGTAAAGAAAAGGCCATTGGACGTTGTTGAATAAGACAGTATAATTTGCTATGTCCTAGGTTATGTAAATGGAACAATTATTAATCAGTCGATGTAGTACGACACTCATAGCAATGGCTTGCAAAGTTGTGTTTAGACGGATGACGATATGAGGGGCTCCATTATTCACAAGAGGCCCTGTCAACATTTTGAAAGTAGGTGTTAACCAAGGAGTAGTTGCATGAGATGTATATATAGTTTACCTTCTTAGATTATTTTAAACTAATAAAATAAAACATTTTAGATGAACTGTACTTGTTTTGTAATAGTGGATTTTCTGTCTATCTGTATGTCTGTCTGTTTCTTTCTCTCTCACTCTGTCTCTCTGACTCTCCCTCTGCCTGTCTGTCTGTATGTCTCTCTCTCTGTCTGTCTGTCTCTCTCTCTGTCTGTCTGTCTCTCTCTCTCTCTCTCTCTCTCTCTATATATATATATATATATATATATATATATATATATATATATATATATATAGCTTTACACTCAAATACAGTATGAAAGATAAATGAAAACACAATACTTTGTTTTAATTATAGCAAAGATTTTTTCGTAGAAAAGAACATGGTACAGATGATAACTAGAACTT
This sequence comes from Unio pictorum, assembly GCA_030141615.1. NCBI lineage: Eukaryota > Metazoa > Mollusca > Bivalvia > Unionida > Unionidae > Unio > Unio pictorum. Next base: position 577,220 of record JARLTB010000129.1, on the reverse strand, counting down.
ATTTTTTAATGAGTAAAATCCAAAAATAACTCAAGAATAACTCAAGAAAAGAAAATCGAAGTACTGGTAACAAAATCTTTTAATAAATTTGATTTCGATTAGTGATCCAAAATGGAAGACGATGACGTATGATCTAGCCTGCAGATAACTGAAATGACAAAAGTTATTTGATGAACCACATATCCCGTATTTAAGTTCAGAATAAAATTTTAATCTATGTCTTTGCACAAGAACTATTTCCAAGTGCAGGTATTTTCTTTGTAAATTAATCTCTTCCGTTCCACAAGATTTGAAGAAAATTTAAAGGAAAAACAAAAAAACAAAAAACTGATTACAACTGAAGAAAACACTTAACGTCGATGTGTTTGTAATGCAACTCTAAAATATCTGTCTCATCACTACTATTAAACTTGACTACTGAGTAAAACCAGGGCCGGACCTGCTATTGGAGCCCAGGGGGCCTAGGCCACCCCCTGACCCCCCTTTAAAAAAGGTGTGTGTGTGTGTAGGAAGAAAAGAACGAAAGCCATACAGGCAGAAACCAACAAAGAAACAAAATCAACAAACGAACAAGCAAAGAATAATATTAGAAGCTAGTGTTTGATTTTATTCGTATCCTATTTTGCGGTCTCTGTAGTCGACTAGCTTATAGTAATAGTACGTATTCTATGTTAGGCCTACCGATATTTCGTTTGCAAATCGGTCGAAAGACGCTGGCTGACCTGCTGTGACGTAATCTCATTTCCGACTTTGGAAGCCTTTTTGCGCCGAAATTTTGACAACATGCCAAAAAAGGAAAGCGCTAAAACCTGTGGACGTCGCAGGTACAAAACGTCTCCAATCGTTTTGTCAAAAGTCAGGTAAATAAATAATGATTACTTTTGTTTTGTATACAGAATGAGTTCAGCATATATTGACAATGAGAAAGTACACTGTCTAGATCCAATACTGGATCAATGATATCACATAGCCTAAATGACGAGTGAAAACGACAATAAACTTGAAGAAATGAAAGAAAAGAAAATACAGAAAAAAACAAGATTATCTCAAACACGAGCGCCCACGCATAACTGATTCTGTTTATCTTTACCGCTATACTTTGACTGTGCATAAGCTGTCTGTGCTTAAAATCGCATGTTTTGTTCATTACAAGTGGCAATCGGACTTGCACCAATCTGAGTGTGTCACCCACTGCTTTTAATAAAAGATGCAAAGGGGTTTCCGAGTTTTTTAATTTTTTTTATTCATTTATTTTTTTAAATATTTTTTTAGTGTTTTTAAAACATTGCAGTTTTTAGTCACTTTTGTTAGATTCCTTTCGTAAGGTTTAGATAGCACCAGATTGCACCATTTTGCATCCTTGAAAAAAAAAATTTCAGGGGGGGGGGGCATGCCCACAGGACCCCTGCTAGAAGGTTCGGCGCTTCGCGCCCTCGCTTAACCCAATAACAAGTTTGCCCCCCCCCCCCCTGAAAAACTTTGGTCCGGCCCTGAAAACGTATCCTTTTTGCCAAAAGTGTAAAATGTCAACGCAAGCTATTGTAAAAACTGCTAAATGTTTCAAAACAACGTAGAAGCTATTTACGTTTAAAGTCACGTGCTTTACTACAGCCTTGCGTTGTTTACATCCAATCCAGTATCATTGCGACGAACTAGGTCAACTTGGATACAACGATCATAATTTTGGGTTTTCGAAAAACTGAATTGAATTCATGAAAAATATCTCCTGTAAATGAAATTACACTATACTACCGTGTAATTGAATATCAAAAGATATAAACGAGCAAAAAAAAAAACAAAAAAAAAAACAAATAAATCAAAAAAAAAAATAAATCAAATCCGATAAAAAAGACACTTCACCCATCAATAATCGGATAGATTTATATGATAAATCTTTTTTTTTTGCCATATTTTAAGTATACACCAGTTTCATGAAACCATAATAACTCTTTTGAATTATAAACCGTGTACATGAAAAAAGACATTTATGTACACGAGAACGTAATTATGTTATATATCTTTTTCTTTGATTTGCCTGTTGCCAAGATTTTATTCTTCTAACAATAAAAACCACCTTAGTAGTCTTTGCTTTAAATTTTTGTCATGCTGCTGAAAGTAAGCGGGTTGTGGTCACTTAACAAAATAATATAAGAAGGAACCGAACTAATGTAAATGTTGTAATGGTTATATCAAAGCCAAACATTTAGTCTCGATCGTTGACTAATGTCTTCAATGCTTATTAAATTTAAATATCAAGATATTGGTTGATTCATTTTTATGTGTCAATACTGCTCCAACCCCAACATTACTTGCATCAACAGACAGCTTACATGATGGCTGCGATTTGGAGCTGTAAGAAATGGCTAGGCCATAACTTATCAAAAGCCGCCTGACATTTCCCAGTCCTAAGACCCTTGTTTTTCCTGCAAAATATATTTGTTAGGTATTCAGCATATATGGAAAATGTGGAACAAACGTTCCGATACTATCCAGTCATACTTAAAATCACACCAGTAACCTTTTACTAACAAGCTTCGTCCATGTCTCACAAAATGTCCTTAAAGATGTATACTAGCGTTGCAGAACACACCTTTAGATAAATTAATTGTCAAAGTTTCCTCAGTGAATCTGTCAAAGAATTTCTGTTTTGCTGCTAATTGTTATTAAAGTTGTCGTTGTAAATGATGACATCTTCGACGATAACATCACGAGATATCTAGAGCAGTTGTGATCGTATTCATAAAGCGTTAGAAAAAATATTGACGACATCACTTTATATTGATAACGTCCATCTGGAGACACGAATGCCGAATTTTTTTTTACCTTTTCAACTTGTGGAACATGCCGAAATTCTATCTGATGTTCAGATTCAGTGACATACGTGTCATTTCCGATCTTATCAATACAGTCATCGATTCTTGGTAATTCAAATCATACTGTTTTTGTCACACTGTACATCATCATATAATCAGTGTACATAACCGAAAGTTTTATCTGGTTTCCTAATAAGTGAGCATGGTGAAATTTTACTAGGCTCCATAAAATCATTCTCCAGCTAATACTGAATTTCTATTTTAAAGTATTACTGTTTGAGAGGGTTCATCTTGTTCGGATGTTGTTTCGTACGTTCGGATTTGAACAAACAAAGTGATTTAACAACTTATGGGTAAACGTATGTTTCAACTATAGTCTGTGTCTACATCCCCGTTTGTTTGAAACCCCCTGCCAATTTCAGTAATGAGAAGCATAAACAAGATAAAAAGTCAATAAATCTTACTCAATTCGTTCATTTATTTATAATTTCTAACGCTATTACGACCAGGGTGTCCATAACACCTTTATCGTCTGTGCGTCTGATGCCATTCATTTGGAAGTTGATATGCTAACTGTAAGGCGGTAGAGTGTACTGAGTCACGTATGAAAGTTTAAAACACGCAAAGAATAATCGACTTATTCTCAATGTTAACATCCTACGTGAGAATAACAGCACTTGGAAACTAACTGAATCAGGGGCAATAAGCCGAGATAACGAAAATATGTTAATTCCGCTGGCTAAATGTACTGTCATACAGCAACTGATTTAGAATAATAGTTCAGCTGTTTGATTCAAGCGATTGATGACAAACAATGTATGATGCAGGTCATAGCTGGTGTCCCTCCATCAGTAAGTTTAAAACTAACAGGAAATTCACATGTCTTTATTATTGGTGACAGGAATTGTAATACACATACTTACAATTATAAATTTTAAATTTCCTCAAAATGTTCTTTCTTAGCTCTGCACATCCGAATGATATGATCTATTTATGGAAAACCTGATGCAGCCCAAAATTCTACCCTAATTTTGACGCCATGTCTTACTGAAATAACAGTCATTTTACTATAATAACATGAACCATAACATTCATCCTATAAACGTCAGAGAAGCACAAATTAGTTTGGAACAAAATGACAAAAGTCCATCCTTTCCAGACCAAATGGAAAATGCTTTTCAGTGCGCATTCACTCAAAATTTGAACATAAAGTTCACTTTTAAATACATCAAAACGATGATGTTTTAAACTAATATTCGCATTGCGATGAAGGTTACGATTGCTGGGCGGTGCTATGTGCTAATTAAAAGTCTGAATGTATATTCTTGAATCTACTGTTGTGTATGTTTTGGAAATATAGCATAACTACAATTACTTTGTTTCTTTGTTCTTTTACTGAATTCCCTTTTTATAATCCTTAGATAGGAATAAACATAGAGAAGATAGAAAGGAACTTATAAAGAACTACTCAGGAAAAACTCATTCATCTTTTTTTAAGTTCCAATTCAGTAACCTTTAAGTTCTTCTGCATGAATTTTCTTAACTGTTTAACCTATAAAAAATATTTGTCCTTCGGTCGAATCTTCTGTATGGAGGCAATACAAACTTGTATCGGATACTTATTTAGCTGATTTTGAATATTTGTTCATTTCTGCTCATATGATAAAGTCTAGTAACGTATCAGCTGGTATTCTAACCATATACACCATCAATCGGATTTCGTTTTAAGGATTGAGGTTCTTATTTAGTTTTTTTCCAATTTTGCTGATGCATGGGCATGAAATACGATAAATGTCCTCTATCAAACAGGGCTAGAGGGTCATTGTTACTAAGAGGTAGGTACTAATTGCTTATACAGCATTCGAATCGTCCACGAGAGGAACATGATCTGTTGATCTCATTTGTTAGAAACATTTTACTTTCTGACTAAAGTTAAAATATACCTGACTCGGACACTTACACATACAGTAAGTAAATTAAATATTTCTTGTTTAGTTCCATGTTTTTTGTCTAACTGTTTAAAAGTTAAAATTAATTTTGTCAGTACAATCAATGGATGACAAGAGTTGAATATAGATGAATCAATACTAAGAAAATAGTTGTACGCAACACAACGATTTAAACGCAAGAATTGTTATGGTGAACGAAAATTAGGAGAGTATTATGGGATCTCAACGAGTTATATAAACACAATAAAACTGCTTTTAAAAGTAGATAGAACAAACACAATGCCCTCCACCGCAAGGCGTCACAGTCGTATTACATGGATCTTAAATGAATTGAAACGGCATTGTTAGAGAAAGAGATACAGTCAACAATGCTACGGACGGTGAAAATATACCAATTCAAATCTTTGTAAAATACTGTGCAATAATTGGCATTCTACCTTCTGAAGAAAATTGATTTTTTTTCAGGACAGTTGTTGAATAATTAGTTTATAAACATTAATTACTAATCTTAGTATCATCCACAGATACAATGTCTTCATTATGATAACACGTCCACATAAAAACGCATGCACATATTTATATATATCTTTCCTGACCATAAATAATCTTGTCCGAGTTGCCAAAAAAAAACGATCGAAATCAGATATATATATATATATACGGTATATATATATATATATATATATATATATATATATATATATTGTTACGTATATTTGATATGTCATTTATATTTATTTTTATTGTTTGTTTGTTAGATTTATTTTTGGCATTTTAAGTTAAGATTCATTCATTGGGAGATTACCTGTACTTTACAAAATAAACACCAGGTGTTGACCTTATTTCTGACCTGGCTTCAGAGTTGTAAACAAGCTTAGAAAATGATTGGATGGTTCCAAGGACATTATGGAGCTTTGTATAAACATCATTCTATTTTTATTGGGTCATACGGTAGGTACCTGAGTTTTGTAAAGATAAATTTATTCAAAGATAATCTAGGAGATCATGTGAACACTTTCTTATTCACGTAAAAACAGATCTATCAACCATGTTTTGGAGCGATTTATTTAGTAGAAGTTGGGCTTTTAGAATACTAAATTGTGTGTCGTTTTGAGTTATTTTTAATAACCTTGTGCTGAAAATTATGTCAATTTGTTTGGATCAAGAGGAATTATTGTCTTATTTATCTGGAAAAGAATTTTGCTTATAGATTTTCGTACCAAGAACTGACTTCATCAAGTGACATCGTCTTCCATCTTGGATACTTCGTTGGGATTCGAACTTGGAATTATTTGGACATTTTATTACCAAGACTTTTGCAATTTCTCTAGTTTATAATATTTTGAATGATTTTTGGATTAATTTTGGAATTGATTTTTAAAACTATATATATATATATATATATATATATATATATATATATATATATATATATATATTCTTTTAATCGCGTGAAGCTGATCACGGTCGGTAGTGAGGAAGTGAGGATATAGTAAACGGTTCATATTCAGATCATTGTATTTTTATCAATATAAACTAAGCATAGTATCATAACGTTATGTCGTTAGTCAACAACACGTTATGTTTGTTTTGAGCATAAACAATTTAATTAAAGTTGGACGTGGCGATATTACAGTTATAATTCTATACGTTTTCCTTCTTCGTTTTCTATAGCTGTTTTCTTCAATGGACTTTTCATTATCATAGTGATGTATGCTTTGATGTTTCGCATCACCTTGGACTGATGTTCCTTATTTAGCCCTCCCACCCTCCCATGTCCATCAGCTGGGTGATTGTACAACACTATGGATCTTATACGGAGAACTTCATGCATCTGTTGCAGCAGCAGAGGGGGCAAATCCGACAACTTTTCAGAACGTCATTTTTTGCTAAATAATGTTTTCTCGAAATAAAAAAGACGTCATGGTCATTATCGCCCCCCCCCCCCTTCCTCTGCTGCTATGGGTAAAAATCTTTTTTACGATAAAAATCATTTTATGATTTTACAAACAGACTTATTTGTAAATCCTCACCTCGTAAATCAATTAGATTATTGGACTGGTCAGTGAGTCTGAAATTAATTCATCATTATGACATCGCATATAGACTGGATTAGTTGGATCCTCAATGATTAGAAACCCCGGAGGAGCTGTTGGTGCAAATGAATATAAAATATAGTCATGTTGGGCTTGATTTTATCGCTCGAGATTTTTTTTGGTAACTCCCTTCAATAACATCACATACTAAATTCATTGCTATCACCGTGTATATATTTACGTTGAGCGGAGCGATATGTCTACCGCTCCGTCTGGGTCATTATTATGTCTGAGGATTGTTGTTTGTGTTTTCCATGTGGCGACTATCAGAGAAAAGTTTTCTTGAATAATATCATTAACAGATTTTTTTTAGTTCATTTACATTATACCCAGGAAACTTGAAATCGGGTAAATCGGCCTTTGTTATATTCTAACTAGTTAGTAATTTTTGTTTATCTCCGTTCTTATCATGAATTATTACTTGACTTATTCGTTCGTTGATATATTCCGTGCCATATACAAGCTGATGTAATATCCTAATACATTTTATGATCTCATTAAGTGTTTATTTATATCAGAGAAATGTTCTTGGAAGCTCCGTCGTAGTCGTTCTAGTTGTGTTCTATGTAAATGATTAATCTCTTTAAAATAATCAATTTTGTTATTTAAAATGAATACAACGGTTATGGATAAATCAGGAGCTTTTTCAATAACAAAATCCAATTGCATGTTATTGTTATTGATAAATATAAATCTATCAGTTATACATGTATTTTTTATATCAGTTAAATCATTTCGATATGATGGAGTAATTTCGTGGTATGATTGTACATCTGTGAAATAATCGGATTTTTTAGGTTCGGGTATTTGATAAGATGTCTGAGGTAGGATATCAGGCCATCCTAATATAGTTCATATAGAGCTCTGATATAAATCTACGACATAGCTGGGTGAGTTTATCTCAATCGCGGAGGATAGTGTTGGTTCATGAACAGTTATAGCGATTTTCGATTCTGTTCCAGTAAATGATTTTATTCTACGCTGAAATCCATCATTGATCTGTTCATTTTGGTATGACCAAGATGGTATCGAAACAACGTTCCAGTCTGGTTCACCGTTGGCTTTATTCTTATTCGCAAACACCAATGAATTATTCGGTTGTTGACCGCCAGATGCTACTGACATAATGTTAGGTCAACTGTGATACACTCGTAACATTGCTAACGCTATCTCCTTCACATGAATCGCAGAACGGAAATTCACACTGAATTCAGGATTCGTTGAGGTTATTGAGATCATGCTTGTGTTCACCGGGATGATATTTTCTGCTATTCGTTGAAGTAGTTCTTGCAATGTTGCCATTGTTATTATACTCATGTTGTCGCTCTAATTTTGACATGGCGGAATCATAAACACGTACTATCGCTGAGAACTCACTATCTGATATTAATGTATCATCGAGTGACGATATCATTGAGGATAATTGGGAGTACGCGGTTGATACAACATGAAATTTGATTACGTAATCTTGCAGTTTACGCTGGCTGCATGATGATATACCTTTGTTATTATCGAAATAATTCCTGCGATTGTTGTTGCCGCGGATATACAAGTTGGAACAACTATCGTGGCAATCATTGTCACCGAGGAGAGTATTATACCGGCTCCTGTGAGTATACCACTTACCGAGTACACGGTAATATCAACTGCGGTGATTCTTCGTCGATATTTTTTTTGTTCGGTACTCTTCAGTGAGAGTTTTGAGTTTAGTTTAAAATTCTCTGGCCTGATCATAGCGATACTGTTGTGATGACATTTTGTTTTCACATCGTTTACGATTTCGATTTAGTTATTTACTTAAAATCGCTACGAATTCCACATACTGTTACTGAAACCCTAGCTAAATTATTATCAGTGGATATTATCGTGAACTGTTCAGTTGTATCCTTGTCGATGATTGTTGATATTGTATTGTTGGCCCCAAATTAACTCGTTGATGAAATATTAAATTCAGTTGGTGTCACTATTGTTAATCGATAAATACCCTTGACGGTTGCAGTGATATTTAATATGTTGTTTGTAGGTGTCCACGCAATTCATCGTGTACACGTTATTTATGATATTTTTGTGTACGTGAGAGATTTTTATTTTTTCAAGTTTTTCTGTCATCCTCGGTAGATCATCCTTGATGACATCTCCTATTCGCTGATTAATCGTTGTTATTTCATCGAGTTTCGTGATAATATCTGTTTTGATTTCTTTGGGTTTAGCATTTTTACCAAATAAATTACCGACGGCATCATCGGTGTTTTTAAAGTTTCTACGTAACGTAGTAAATTGTTCGATATGACTGTCATACTCGGATTGCCATTTTACCAAATTGTCGATAGCGGTTTTTACGTGTATGATATGCAACTCGGGTTGCGAACGTGGAATACTGAAAAAATTATTTATCGGGTTTTCGATGTTATCAATTATACTCTGTTGTAATCGACCAGAATTAATTATATGATCCTTGTATTCTGATTGTAGTTTTGCTGGTCATCCACAATAGTTGAAACTAGGACGACTGATTTGAGTTTACGCTGATCAGAAAACAACGCGATAGTATCTTCTACTGCGTCGCGTTGTTTAGCTTAAATATAATCAAGGGAAGTATTACTAGATTACAATTTACCCTGACGATCTTGAAATACAACTATTACATTGGGGTCAACACTTGCTAAGCTCAACATCTCGAATATTTCATCTGCGATTATTTTTTTATATCACCGGTTGCAGATGTTTCTGCGGTTGTTTTTTTCAGGCTTGATTAAGATCTCCCCGAAATATCATTCATGTGATTTTATATGATTTCTCTCTAAAAAGCGACTACTAGTAGATTCATTTACGACCCAATGAGGTAGTTTTCTTGATGATGAAATAGCGTCAAAAACATTTAATACTTCTAAGCCGCATATTGGTGATTCATTCATTTCCTGTGTTGGTGATGTAGAATACCAACGAGGGATGTTTAAGTGGTTTATATAACGCGTAAAGTTTTTAGGCGGCGCTAACCCATATGCATCGAAATAAACAATTGCACTCGGAGCAATCGCGTATGCATCCCAGTGGGTTCCGGGTCCGGTTCTGTTAAAAAAATTAATGATACCGGTTTCTACAATGTTTGGTTGTGCCGGTAACTGATCTTTCATAAAGATACCTCTGCAGTTTTTAATTGCTAGTTTTTTTGGCAGCATCGAATAAATCTTAATTTGACATGGGAGCTATTAAATTGTTCCTGGGATTCTCAGGCCGCTTCCTTTGTACCATGAATACGAGATTCCTGGTAGTCTTAGACCATTTCCTTTCTTTTTTTTATATCCTTTTCCGGTTGCTCTCTTTGGTGCCATCCCTGCTGGAATCGCAGCTAACAGTGGAAATATACCATCTGATTTTATTATGCTTGTGATCGCAGCTGCAGAGAGTGTGATCTGAAAACCCTTTTTATCTTTGAAAGCATCATTGAAGTATTTTATCTGACGGGTTGTCAGTGACAATTTATTCTGACCACCAGACATCTGATTGTGTTTCAACGTTATCTTGGTTCCACATTTTTTAGCTGATTCCGATTGCAATTTTTTAATTTGACTAGGAGTTAAAGTATCGCTAACAACACTGTATGTCATTTTATTAATAATAGATTGATCTAATTGCTACATTGGAAAAACACTAGTGTGAACAATCCGAAGGAGTTTCAATTACATATTTTCCACTGGTGTATCGACTACTTTCATTCGTCCACCAACACCTTCATGTACCATTGATTTGTCGCTGAGAATGACAGCAACCGCTCTGTAATTAGCAATAGCACCACGAAGCACAGTAGCTCTAAAATGTATATCAAAGACAGATTGTCTTGTTAAATAAAATGTTCCAACGAAAAGTAATAAATCGGATAAAGTTCCTTAAAATCTTATTGTGATATTTGCAGATCAGTATCAACATTTTGATCGCGTCCCATATATGACAACCAAAGATGATACATGCGTGCAATATGGTTTTGACCGTAATGAAGTTGTATATCCTCGGATGGTTCTTGCTGGCCATTTATTCTCAGTGAGACGTCAGTAACACCTAATCGATCAAATTTTCATATGGCTGTGTAATTGTGAACCATCCCTCGTCATATCCTGTCACGCAATAAATATATGACTTGGAGCTGAAACACTTTGTTGTGATGCCAGGTTCCATGTAAATATGCCGTTAACAGCTGATTGCTTAACATCTGTTTTGTTGTTAGCCAACTTAGCAATGATTTTCATCCTGTATCCATAAATGATAGTAATCGTTCTTCTGCGGCAAGTGATGGAGTAATTAGTGGCATCCACAGTGATAGTTTTGATAAAATGACTTACCGGCATCAGCATCTGGATTTGCAGCATCTGCTGGAATTATCCAAATTGCGTCATCGTCAGTACTTTTTCGCATAAGCAGCACATTATGCTTTGCTCTATAGATAACTTTAGGAACTTTTCTGCAGAATCCAAATATATGATGCAGCGGAATTGCGCATGAAAATGATTTACGCCCTCCTTGCAACATTGACAAGCGTGTTGCGGCTACTAGGTTGAAATTGGGATCATTGTTTATAATCATATTCTCAACATCAGCATTAGCATTACCAGTATTTTTTTTTGGTCGTCTTACAACAAATTGATTTCTTCCAGTAGTATTTTTAATATCCTTTGCAAACATCAAAGAAGGGCATGCCGATCTTGTATAATCATCGGAATATCTTGCTAGCTGTACTATTGTTGTGGCCACATCAACATCACGCTCAATAGACTCGATCTCTCTTCCATCAATCATATATCTTGCGCTCTCAAATAGCGCCATGATACCATTATTGACAAAACCGACTTGGATACCATCTGGATACGGTGCTGGTACAGCAGGAGGATCAATTAATTGCACGAGATCTCCTTCTACTTCGATAAACGCTGCAGATGGTAGAAAGTATTTACTGTTATCATGGAATTGAAGTTCAATTCTTGATCGAATATCTGGTTGTACTGCGTAATAGTTATAGAATTGATAATCGCGTACAGAATCATCCTTGCGCACTGGGGCGTCCACATCAAACGCTGGATCAAGTGTACGTTTCAACTTTTTATTATATATTCCTTGATCTAAATCGCGAATTCTGTTGGGACCTTCAGCCACTTTCCGCTATTATGTTTGCGATATCATCTGGGTTGCTGGTCGCCAATGATGCTAATTTCTGATCCACCGCGCTATTTATTCTTTTACAAACATTTGCAGGCATTACTTCCGTAGATGACAGCGACGATTTCATCAGTTGTTTCCTTCGCCGCCGAACTAATGCTACTAATTTGTCTTTAGCCGCGGAAAACGCTTTTCCAGCAACATCTCCAATAGTTTTAATACCCTTATAACGAATGACATCAATGGCTTTCATCGATAATTGTTTTTGCGATTGATGCTACTCTTGCAAATAACCCTGCAATGGTATCACCATCACCATAGTACGCTCTATAAACAGGCAATCATGAATTTACTACATAGACGCTGGTTGGTTTATCATGTTTATCATGGATCATCTTATTCAAATGATATTTGTTTAATATTGTAAATAATGGTACAATGGGGAGTTATCAATTATAAACCACGTACTAGATATTATAAAATATTAGGTTTTTATGTAGGAAGAGGTGGCCATATTTTAGAACTAGCATAGAATGATATTTGTTATTAGATAAAAATCAACAAACAAAATTATATACGTACATATTATTATATGTCCCGTGATGATAAAAAAAATCATAGATAGCATTTTAAGTTTAGCAATCAATAGTGTAAAGATTGAATCACATGAGTATAAAATAAAAATACATAAATGAGTTGATGATATAGATTATTATACACCATATTCGTATATGCCAAGTTTTCAAGGAATCTATAGCATCTTCAGATACTTTATTCATATAGTCATCTCTAATATTTTTTGGGAAATGAATCAGCAGCAAACTTAGCGAATTGTTTATCAATTTAAAATTGTTGAGTTCATCTAACACTTCACACTTAAATATTATTTTCAGGTTTATAGTCTCCACTCTCTTTTGAAGTTTTTTCTTCTTGTTGTTCTTGTTGTTCAGGTGGTGGAGAGCTAATATCAATATCACCTAATCGTTTAATTTCTTCTTGTTCAAGTCGTTCTTGTCGTTCTTGTTGTTTTTCAGCAGCAATTATATCACCATTAAGTGTTTTTAAAGATTCATTTGTTTGTCCAGTTTCCTGTGTAATTTGTTGAAGCACACCAGGAAGAGGCGTTTCTTTCCTTTTCCCTTCCTTGGTGATAACTCCATATATCGTTCTTTCAGTGGCTGATACGACCCCTTTGGTTGATGTGGTTATTGGTTTAAACAGGTGTTCAGCTCCTGTTATAAAATCAGTCTGAAGACTCTGTCTAGCTTGCAATTTCTCTCGGACATTGGTATAAACTTTTTAATTAACGCTAATCTTTCGCGCGCAATCTAGTCGTTAGTGCTTCGTTTACCATTATAAATTAATGTACGATCTAAATGCAGGTGATTTTGTCACCAGTGACAGAAGTCACCAGGCCATAAATAATATTTAATCGAAAGGGTGAGAAATTTATTACTGATGTCGTGATTTGGGATGAGATATGCACGGTATCGTTAGATGTATTACAAAGATTTATTGATTGGTAATTGCTAGCGAATACAAAAATGATAATGTGCGGCGATCATGGCCAACCACCACCATATGATGGTTTATCCCAACATGATTGGCTTAAGAATTTTATAGACTACTATGAAGAAATTAATACTGATCATAGAGCACTTGATGAACAATTACGCGAATTCAATAAACTAAGTAGATTACAACCGGATAAAATCGAATGTGAAAAAGCGCGTGAAATAATTTCGGAAACTCCATTAAATCATTTATGGGAAACGTGGAGACGAAACGATTTGATAGTGGCAAGTAGAAAATTTTTCAAAGATAATTTTCATATGAAATTATTTGACTTGCATAAAGAAAAATTTGCAACATTTCCAGTACCGCTGTGTTATAGACCCAATGATACACGAAGACAGTTTATCGAAATTGATATTCCTGGGCAAAGTGAGAAGCAAATTCTCGTATTAAATGATATTGTGCTGGTTGATATCAACGACGTCGAAGATGCATTGAGCGCTATCCAAAGCAGATGGAATGGCATTAATTACTTTCACAGTAGTAGTTTCACTTCCGTGGCAAGGGGGATATGTAGACTATACGTTACTAAAAAGACAGTTTAAATTCAGATGAGATACAAGTTGGGATAGAACAAACTTTTCTAAGATTTTTTTATATGTACGTTATATTATAAACTGGGCGGTATTTGTTTAAATTATTGTGGTCGAATGTTGTTTTCTTCAGCAGAGGCTTTATCGTCGCAGTTTCGAAAATTGATAGGAATTCCCAAAAGATCAGTTGCTCAAGGCAATATTGGATCTAAGCACTCAAGCAGCAGTAGTGATGTTGATATCGGATCAATTTCAAGTGATTTTGGTGCGCTCTTCGTCATGAGTGACCGTATTAAATCCATGGAGGGAGCCTCGAGTTGCCGAGTGGTCTAAAGTGCTCAAAGTTACGGATCACTACCATCTCAGCTCTGTCTGCGTGGGTTCGAGTCTCAGATTCATTGTGGGTAAGTGAGAAGCTTTCCAGGAGCTTCTTGTGGGTCGGTGGTTATATTTGGGGTTTTGCGGGTTCTTCCGCCACCATTAATACTAGCAGCCTATCGTCTGCTGAAAATGGCGTTAAACTCTTCAATAACATAAAAGCTATATACACAGGTTCATAATGCTGCCAACAGTTGTCACTGAATGTCTATTTCGCAACTATGTGGTGACGATGAGTGAATTGAAATTATGAAGCCCAACTAATTTCTACTGGTATGTACTTTGACACGGAATATATTTGCAAACCAGTCCAGAAGGTCTGCTGAAGTGAAGGCAGTAGGCAGTTGTGTAAAATTAGTATATATAATGACATTAGGATATGCCGCCTAGATATTCTTGATTACAACTAAAGTAAGCATATATGTCTGTGTGTGTGTCACAGAGAGAGAGAGAGAGAGAGAGAGAGAGAGAGAGAGAGAGAGAGATAGACACAGAGAGAGAGAGAGAGAGTGAGAGAGAGAAAGAAAGATGAAAATAGACAAATTACAATAGAATACAGCCAATAATGCAGTAAAGGCAGTAGGCAGTTGTGCAAAATTAGTATATATTATGACATTCCGTTTGGATATGCCGCCTAGATATTCTTGATAACAACTAAAGTAAGCATATATGTCTGTTTGTGTATGTGTCACAGAGAGAGAGAGAGAGAGAGAGAGAGAGAGAGAGAGAGAGAGAGAGACAGAGAGAGAGAGTGAGAGAGAGAGAAAGAAAGATGAAAATAGACAAATTACAATAGAATACAGCCAATAATGCAGTAAACATTTGTATGGTTAACGTTATGCCATTAACGTACAATTTCTTTTCTTATCAACATGCAAGGGGGTAGAGTGTATAGTGGGTATGAATACTTTATCCGAAAATTGCAAATTAATCGATGTATATAATATACTGATAATTATGCCATTAGCTTTAAAACATACTTAAATCTTTATGAGTTTTTTTAACTGTTTGCAGCGACATCTGGGGTCAAATTGATGTTTTCTTGAAAGGTAAGTGCGTAAGGTACCTCAAAGGTTCATAAGAAAATTTCATCGGTGATGTATAAAATGTAGTTTATCATATCGTAATGTCCCTATGATCTGCTCCCAACTTATTGACTGCATTACATGTCCAAGTGCCGCCGTATAAAATGCTCTGATACGAAGCGATCAGAATAGTCTTCCCTTCATCGATATATTTGACTGGAGGCGGAACGTAGGGGTTTCCGAATGTCTGAAAGAGAAAGAAGACTTCAAAATGTACATTCACATTATAAAGGTTTATTTCTTGAATTTGTTTTAATTTTCATTCAATAAACTGTTCCTCCAAACAGTGCGTAATATCAACATATTTCCTTCTCGTGCTCTAACAAGATGCCTATGTATATAACATTTTTTCTTTCATTATATGCATGTATTTATGTTCATCTCTTCATCATGTACTAAACATATATATTTTCTATAAAACTTTGTTTTAATTTGGATTATCTTATTCATACAGTTAAATGTGATGAAATAATACTAATCATTATTATTATTATTATTATTATTATTATTATTATTATTATTATTATTATTATTATTATTAACTTACATCTTTATATCCCCAACGTATGATAGGCTCCGGGTAACCTAAAGCATTGCACTGAAGCTGTATGGTTGCCCCATCCGATATATATGTCGGTCTTGCGGTCAGTGAAATTATCTTCGCAGCCGCTGGAAAATCATAAGATAATGAGCGAACAGACGTGTGCTACAATCTTTTTGATAAAATGATACGCACACACACACACTCTCACACATATATATCGATATATATATATATATATATATATATATATATATATATAAGTATATATATAGTAAATAAGCTATATCAATGATATATAAGGAGATGTATACACTTTTATGAAAAGGAAACCAGGCTTAATGAAAAGTTGATGCAATGAAATGTATATCAATATAACAAAAAGATGATGCACAACGTGTATGTAATAAATACGGCGTACATACTGTACATATATTTTATTTAAATTACATAAAAATCTAATATCTTTGCCCTTTTAAACCAAGTACATATTTGTAACATAATTGTTACCGAGTGGATGGTGGATTAAATGAACAACAAAATCACACTATGTGAAAGAAAATATAAATTTATGAAATAAATTATTAATGAAAAATAATGATGTATCAACACAATAACTCATGCGTTCAACCCACAATTACACTCACAACCATTTATGAATAAATTAAATATTAATACAATATAAAACACAGATACAAAGGAATCTCTTGGACTATACACAGATCCAAGAAACCTTTACAAAAGTTATATTACCGCAAGTATAAATTGCGATAACAAATACAAAACATCAAACTATACTATCGCACGTATGGATTGCGACAACTAGCACGAACATATACATGTATTTAATCAAGTTGCTAACTTTTATTGAGATTCTAATCAAGCTGCTAACTTTTATTGAGATTGATGTAATCCCTTGAAATACTATTGTGATTTGAAGTAACTATGTAAATATAACAAGTTATTCAATTGTACTACAATTGCAACACACACATGTGTCTTGACCCTGTATAACCGTACGATTCACCAACTGTTGAATTGCCGCCCAGTTTCCCCGAATACCTAGGGTTGACCAATACTTTTATCGGCCGTTTGCCCTTCACGGATCCACTACAGTTATACGTACAGACAGCATACAGCATCTAGTAGAACCAACGTTCCCAAATACCTAGATGCCTCCCCGGATATTTACACCTCTAGACAGCTCCGACACTCAGACTTCTAGATTTCCGGATATTTACACATCACGACAGATGTAGACGGACAGACAATCCGACAGACAAACAGTCAGATACCTCATTCGATCGCAAAATTAAACCGCACAATCACGGCACAATCAATCACATTCAGTTACAATTCAGAGACATTCAGAGACGTTCAGAGACGTTCAGCTACAATTCAGAGACGTTCAGCTACAATATCAGCAACAATTTCGGAGATGCTCCGCTACAATATAAGAGATGCTCCGCTACAATATCAGCTACAATAAAGAGACCAAACTAATAATAGTTTTTTCTAAAACGATCTACAACGTAGATTACGCTATTGCATTTAAAGTCTAATAGTGACTAGTAATTCCAAATATTCCACGTTTAAATCTGCATTGTAATAAAGGCATCATTACATGAAATGATAAACTGAATAAAATACGTGATACTATGAACATGGTGTTTGCTGTAAGGCAGCCACATGAGCAATGTCAAGAGCAAAACACCCACCTTTCCTATATCTGCGCCGAAATAGAAATTGACAAGGGCCTTTAATACTGCCAGCAGAGAGGGATTGTTGAAGTTAATTGCAAAGTATGGATGCACAAGACAATTTATATATATGGTGCAATATTTGAGCGATGGCATGTAGACATGAGTCTTGGACAATTGAGAAACAGCTGAGGCATTACCAGTACTAAAATATCAACAAGCTGTGTCGTGTTCCGTTTGGTCACTGTTCAGTATATTGTTCTCCGCTATGCTGACAAACGATTTTAGAGATGGAGAGGTTGTAGTCAGAATCAGGTACCGTACAGCATCAACCGGCCCCTCGAAAGCCCTATGTTGAGCCCAACATTACAGTCAATTGCCACAAAGTCAACATAGTGAATCGCTTCACCTACCTTGGCAGTACACTGTCACAGAACGTCACTATTGACGACGAGGTGAACCTTCGTATTCCCAGAGCCAGAACAACCTTTGGCAGATTGTATGCCAACGTCTGGAATAGAATAGGCATCATCATCTAGACCATACTATAGGTCTATACGGCAGCTGTGCTTTTGACACTATTTTACGCATATGTAAGTATGGACGGTATGCAATCGCCACGTCAGGAAGCTGAACCACATTCCAAACTACAAGTTTCAGGCAATTCCTCAACACCAAATGACATGACAAGGTTTCAGACTACAGGGGACAAACCTTTAGACGCTTTTAGGGACCAGGAAATGCTATCAGTGCTGTGGTTCGAGTTTCTGGGAGACAAAAGATAAGAAGTTTGAGGTACCAGAGGGAATTACCCCATGAGTTTGTCCGAGTCTCTGGGAGACTAAAAAGAGAAAGGACAGAGGGAGAAGTTGAAGGGTGAACATAGAGCGATAAAAGGAAAGAGACGACACATAGAGATGAATAGGACTCAGGACAGAAGTAAAAACTTCAAACACTAATTCAATAGATGAACTAAGCGTTCACTTGGTTAAGAAAATGATATTAGCTTAATTGTATTGAAGAGATTAATGTTTGATTTATATTAAATTGTTGTTATTTAAAATTTCAATTTGTGTATTCATTTTTTAACTGTCGGCACCGCTGACTGGTGGCTCAGAACTTTGCATCTCTCTATCACTACTTGAATTTCTTTCAAAAATGAAATAAGCTGGGTCTTAAGTGTTAATTTAAATAATTTCGAGCACCCCACCCCACAAAAGGAAGCAACGTAACCATTACTAGACACAACAAGAAAATTACACTCAATATATCACATTATGCGTACCACGTAACCAAGACATTTACTATATATTGTTGATATGGTTTGCAACTTTGTATCCCTTATAAACAGTGTAGATAGATTCCAGCACTTTAAATGTCATGTTAATGCTACTAACAGCTGCCTCAAACGAACAGAAAGTTAGCGTTATTGATAAAGACCGAAGCTAAAACACTGTAACGAATTGCTTGATGCATATGTGATCAAATTCCTTGTTGAACAAAATTTTATCACCACAGTATGTGTACCATGTGGCCTATACATTTGCTCTATAATGCTGATATGGTTTGATTTGTTTATTTGATTGCATTATGTTTTATGTTTAGTATGCCCTGTTGTAGACGATATCTTTGGATCTGTGTGTTATTTGGATTTTTAATGTAGCTTTAACATTACTTTTAGTCCCATCACTATGGGCAGTGACAGATATTTTATCTGGCTTGGAAATGGACGAACCCGCCCTTATACGAGTCTCCTGCTGCCTTACAGGTCGTCTTTGGTTAGTCAAAGGCTAAGTCAGTAAACCCTAAAAGAAACTCCGGAGCGGAGACCCTAAGACAGTATGGAGAAAGATGGTCTCTGCCAGAGGACTTGTGCCTAAGACACACTGATAATGCTGGACAAATCTGAAATTGCCATAACGATTTGGTCGTCGCCCGGGTCAACATGGACTGCACCTGCCATTGTCCACCAGGACGGAGGTGACAAGTGTGCTACTGGTACTTTTCATAGAATCAGAACGAGAGACAACATTGCCATCGCCACCTGGAACATTAAAACTCTGGCGCAAACTGGACGAATCCAAGAGTTGACACATGAGATGGAACAGTACACATGGCACATTCTCGGACGCTCTGAAATAAGACAGAAAGCCCTAAGAGAACACTAAACGGAAGATGGACATATATTAGAATATTATAATATAGCGGAGAGTTGGATACGTCCATACATGGAGTTGGCTTCCTTGTAAACAATGCCATCAAAGGATATGTGATTGAATGTTGCACCAAACCTAGCAGAAACATCATTATTTCTCTGAAAACATCTCTATTTAACATCACAAATATCCAAGTATTTGCACCAACCACTGATCATCATGAGGACGAAATAGAGGAGTTTTACAACAAACTACAGGGTATAATAAACATGGTAATTTAAAAAAAGACATCCTCGTCATCCAAGGAGACTGAAATGCCAAAATTGGCAAAGATGCTCTAAAAGACTGGGATGGTCATTGTGGACCTTCTTGCAATGATATTACCAATGAAAGAGGAAAATGGATGCTCGAGTTTGTAAGCTACAACAACTTGGTACTAGTGAAAACGCTAGGCCAGCATAAAGTTTCAATATGCTGGACGTGGCAGGCACCAAATGGAACCCATCATAACCGGATCGACTACATACTGGTTTAAAACCGTTACTGATCTGGCATCAATAGAGCCAAAACAGGAACATTGCCAGGTGCTAATGTTGGGAATGATCACGACCTAGTTTATGAACGTCTGAGTGAGACTCAAGACAATAAACAAACCAATGACAATCCGGCTTAACTTCAACCTTGAACAACTGAAATACACTAACATTTGCAAGTCATTACAAGCCACAACTGGAGGAAAATGTACTTCACTTCCTGTGATGGAATTTGATGTTAAAGGGATGACATACATTTTAAACACAGTCATGACAAAACCTGCCAAGGATATTGTTGGACTCTATCGTCGAAAGAAGAAAAAGGGTTACAGAAGCCAATAATATCAGAAAAATAACTTGAAGAAAGCAAAAGAAGATTGGATTGGACAAAAGTGCACAGAAATAAAGAGCAGTCGGAAAAAGAATAACAGCAAAACAGCATTCGAAATTGTGAAAGACCTCACCAGATAGAAGCAACCAAGAGTCAGTACCATTCAAAACGAAACTGGAAAAGAAAATGTCTCACAGACGCAAGTGACATTGCATAAAGATGGACTGAGTATTGTAAGGAACTCTACAACCAGTCGTCCATATGAGAACCAGAGTTGCCTGATGTTCCAAATTCCATAAATGATGATGATTTCCCTATTCTCAAAGAAGAGGTGCAGTCCGAAATAAAATCACTCAGGAATGAGAAGGCAGCTGGAGTAGACAACACCATAGCTAATCTTATCAAGATTGGTGGGGAATCAGTGATAGAGCTACTAACAAAAATCTGCAAAAATATCTTGCAGACAGGCGAATGGCCGGCACAGTGTACTCGATCACTGATTATAAAACTCCCAATAAAAAGGCAATCTGCAGCTGCGCCAAAATTACAGAACTATCAGTTTGATCATCCATGCTAGTAAGGTGATGCTGAATATCATCTTGAAAAGACTGAACCCAGAAGCATAAGAAATAATCGCCGAAGAACAGGTAGGGATCCAGAGTTGAAGAAGGACGACAGAACAAACATTCGATCTTAGAGCTCTATGTCAAAAGTCCTCACAACATCAACAAGACCTCTATCACGTGTTCATATATTTCAAATAGACTTAAACAGAATGTGGCATGAGGCATTGTGGGCCACAATGAAGAAGTACACCATGTGTCAAACGTTGACCAATAACATCAAGCAGCTATATGCCAATGCTACCAATGCATGAATTGCTCAAGGTTCTTTGGGGGGCTGGTTCAAGACAACAGTTGGAGTACGGCAAGGCTGTCTTCCGTCACCCACGGTTTCAAACATGTACTTAAAGCACATCATGAGCAAATATCTAGACAACCATTGAAAGACAGTCAGCATTGGAGGGCTTAACATCACCAACCTACGCTTTGAAGACGACATTGATAAGCTGGAAATCAGTTAAGATGAGCTTGCCACCATAGTGGAGAACCTGGTTGAAACATCGTCCAGATTTGACATGGAGATAAGCGTCGAGATGTCAAAACTGATAACAAATAGAAGCAAATAAATCTCAAACAAGATTTAAGTTAGAGGATAGGAACTTGAAACACTGGGCAAATTCAATAATTATGTTCAATAATCACCAAAGAGGGATCAAGAGAAGAAATTTTGTGACGAGTAGCACAAACAACGGCGGCTATGTCAAAGCTAAGACCCATCTGCATGGAGGAAGCCGTATAAATATATAATACATACGAATATATGAAAGAGGAGGATTGCGGATTTCCTAGGTGTACGTGCTAAAAAGGTATAGTAAGATTCGGTTCAATAATTTTTACACTTACTGTTTTGCTACAAAATACAGGTAGTTCATTTATTCATGTTGTATTTATCTTGACAAAAAAAATCCGACATCTCTTGGTTCCATTATATACAGATAATTTATTTGAAAGACGCAAAAACAATGAGAATGTATATCTTAAAAAGGTTCTTACATTCTTTCATGGTTACTTCTTGATGGGCCTTTGACGAAAGTTGATTGTCTGTGATAACGCACGTATAATTGCCAATGTTTTGCAAATTGGCACCCAGGATTATCAAATATGTCGTGCCTTCTGGCTGGACCGCGTGAGGTGGCAAAGTTTCATTCTATAGGGTGAGGGATAATTTGCAATAATGTCAATATAATATAATATAATATAATATAATATAATATAATATAATATAATATAATATAATATAATATAATATAATATAATATAATATAATATAATATAATATAATATAATATAATATAATATAATATAATATAATATAATATAATATAATATAATATAATATAATATAATTTAATATAATATAATATAATATAATATAATATAATATAATATAATATAATATAATATAATATAATATAATATAATATAATATAATATAATATAATATAATATAATATAATATAATATAATATAATATAATATAATATAATATAATATAATATAATATAATACAATATAACGAACTAACATATCATAACATGAGATAAAATAATATAACATAACATAACATCAACATAACATAACATATCAGAACATAACATAATATACCATACCATAACATAACATAACATAACATAACATAACATAACATAACATAACATAATATAACATAACATAACAAACATAACATAACATAACATAACATAACATAACATAACATAACATAACATAACATAACAAACATACGATAAGGTAAGGTAAGATAAGATAAGATAAGATTAGATAAGATAAGATAAGATAAGATAAGATAAGATAAGATCAGATAAGATAAGATAAGATAAGATAAGATAAGATAAGATAAGATAAGATAAGATAAAATAAGATAAAATAAGATAAGATAAGATAAGATAAGATAAGATAAGATAAGATAAGATAAGATAAGATAAGATAAGATAAGATAAGATAAGATAAGATAAGATAAGATAAGATAAGATATGATAAGATAAGATAAGATAAGATAAGATAAGATAAGATAAGATAAGATAAGATAAGATAAGATAAGATAAGATAAGATAAGATAAGATAAGATAAGATAAGATAAGATAAGATACGGTAAGATAAGGTAAGGTTAGTGTAAGTTAAGGTAAGGTATGGTAAGGTAAGTAAGGTAAGGTAAGGTAAGGTAATGTAAGGTAAGGTTAGGTAAGGTAAGGTAAGGTAAGGTAAGGTAAGGTAAGGTAAGGTAAGGTAAGGTAAGGTAAGGTAAGGTAAGGTAAGGTAAGGTAAGGTAAGGTAGGGTAAGGTAAGGTAAGGTAAGGTAGGGTAGGGTAGGGTAGGGTAGGGTAGGGTAGGGTAGGGTAGGGTAGGGTAGGGTAGGGTAGGGTAGGGTAGGGTAGGTAGGGTAATAATATAACATAACATAACATCAACATAACATAACATATCAGAACATAATATAATATACCATAACATAACATAACATAACATAACATAACATAACGTAACATAACATAACATAACACAACACAACACAACACTACATAACATAACACAACACAACACAACACAACACAACACTACATAACATAACATAACATAACATAACATAACATAACATAACATAACATAACATAACATAACATAACATAACATAACATAACATAACAAATATACGATAAGGTAAGATAAGAATAAGATAAGATAAGAGAAGAGAAGAGAAGATAAGATAAGATAAGATAAGATAAGATAAGATAAGATAAGATAAGATAAGATAAGATAAGATAAGATAAGATAAGATAAGATAAGATAAGATAAGATAAGATAAGATAAGATAAGATAAGATAAGATAAGATAAGATAAGATAAGATAAGATACGGTAAGGTAAGGTAAGGTTAGTGTAAGGTAAGATAAGGTAAGGTATGGTATGGTAAGGTAAGGTATGGTAAGGTAAGGTAAATTAAGGTAAGGTAAGGTTAGGTAAGGTAAGGTAAGGTAAGGTAAGGTAAGGTAAGGTAAGGTAAGGTAAGGTAAGGTGAGTGAGGTGAGGTGAGGTGAGGTGAGGTGAGGTGAGGTGAGGTGAGGTGAGGTGAGGTGAGGTGAGGTGAGGTGAGGTGAGGTGAGGTGAGGTGAGGTGAGGTGAGGTGAGGTGAGGTGAGGTGAGGTGAGGTGAGGTGAGGTGAGGTGAGGTGAGGTGAGGTGAGGTGAGGTGAGGTGAGGTGAGGTGAGGTGAGGTGAGGTGAGGTAAGGTAAGGTAAGGTAAGGTAAGGTAAGGTAAGGTAAGGTAAGGTAAGGTAAGGTAAGGTAAGGTAAGGTAAGGTAAGGTAAGGTAAGGTAAGGTAAGGTAAGGTAAGGTAAGGTAAGGTAAGGTGGGATGGGATGGGATGGGATGGGATGGGATGGGATGGGATGGGATGGGATGGGATGGGATGGGATGGGATGGGATGGGATGGGATGGGATGGGATGGGATGGGATGGGATGGGATGGGATGGGATGGGATGGGATGGGATGGGATGGGATGGGATGGGATGGGATGGGATGGGATGGGATGGGATGGGATGGGATGGGATGGGATGGGATGGGATGGGATGGGATAGGATGGGATGGGATAGGATAGGATAGGATAGGATAGGATAGGATAGGATAGGATAGGATAGGATAGGATAGGATAGGATAGGATAGGATAAGATAAGATAAGATAAGATAAGATAAGATAAGATAAGATAAGATAAGAGAAGATAAGAGAAGAGAAGATAACATAAGATATGATAAGATTTGATAAGGTAAGATATTGTAATATAATGTATAATATAATATAATATAATATAATATAATATAATATAATATGATATGATATGATATGATATGATATGATATGATATGATATGATATGATATGATATGATATGATATGATATGATATGATATGATATGATATGATATGATATAATATAATATAATATAATATAATATAATATAATATAATATAATATAATATAATATAATATATAAAAAAAGATCATTAGTTTAAAAATTGGTCTTTCATAAGTAGGATTTATAAGGCAATTGAAATATTTCGTTGGAATGAGGCAATATTTACTTCTCCTTCACTGAAAATATTAAATTTCTCTATAGTTCATTTCTGTGTGACTTGTGCATTTTTCTAAATGGGTAATCATTGTTTTATTTGATTAATGTTAGCAAATCACTTCATGCAACCTGTTCGGAAAGTAAACCATAACTTGACTAATGTAAAACATTATTTCATGGACAACACTAAATTTGAATCCAAATGGATTGGGACACTATATGGTTATGTGAGATACGCTGCGCATCATACATATTGGCGATATTCATCATACAGAAGTATTGCGTATAATGTTCATTACTGGTAGTAATTACGTAACGGTCTCCCTAAAGTTATTAGGCAACTTGCGAGATTTCATTTTCGTATTTTTTGGGATAAACCACATTCAAATTGTTTCAATCCATTTGACAAAGTGGTTGGATCGAAGTGTAGATAATTTACAGCAAAGGTTGAACTTTACAACTAAAAACTCAGAATATGTCGTACACAGATACCTCTTTATAGTACCACTTGACACTGACACCTGCTATAGTGGTCAAACACACCAGTGAAACATTTCCACCGGACATCGTGGAAGCATTACCGTAGATTTTCGGGGGTTCCAACACTCTGGGTGAAGGAGTGGTGATTACTGTAATATATAGAGAAATTTTGTTAGAAGCCTTTCTAGCCCTTGGCACGGTATGAAAAGTAATGCAAATTCCATGGACATAAAGTTTCGAATAATTGACAAAATTGATTTTTCATAAGTGTTTGTCATGTTTATTAATTCCTGTACTTGTGTGTATGTGTGAATTTCCTTCTAAAGAATCAAAACAGCACACCTCAAATTAAAAGTAATTTTCACATAACTGGTGTTTTTTTGGCACATACCATCTTTAATTATCCTGGGATATTATTTTCCCATACCGAATTTACATAACCTCGGACATCATTTGCTCATTCCAAATTTAAATAACCTGGGATAAACATGTGACATGGTTTTACTATACCAAACTGAATTAAAATAAGACCTTATTTCCGCACACCAAATATAAATGACCTGGGGTATATTTTGACCTGACCAAATTTTACTAACCTAGAATATAATTAGACCTTACCAATTTTAATTAACCTGGGGAATTATTTGACCATACCAAAATTGAAATAACCTGACATTTTTTGACCTAACTAATTTTAAATATCTAGCATTATCTAAATTTAAATGAACTTGAACATTGCGTGACCTTAAACAATTTAAAAAACCTGGGGCGTTCCTTGACCTTACCAAATGTATATAACTGGGACTTTATTTAACCATACCAAATTTTAAAAAAAAACAATAACATAGACGTTAATTGCAAAGGCATCTGTAAATAAGTTGCTGCTTTCTTTTGCACAAACCATTTAAAAATAAATGCAACAGTATTTGCCCAAGCCAGCGGCAAATAACTCTTCGGTACTTTTTTTCACATGCTATCTTATAGAACCAAATCATTAGTAGTTTCCCATTACCATGTTTATTTACTATGATGATTAGTTGACCATTAATATGTTTTTTCTAATATGATGCTTCAGTTGATCAATTACCAAGTTTAATTAATTTGATGCTTTAGTTGCCCATTACCATGTTTATTTAATATGATGATTTAGTTGCCCATTACCATGTTTATTTACTATGATGATTTAGTTACCCATTACATTGTTTGTTTTAATATGATGTTTTAGTTGTCCATTACCATGTTTATTTAATATGATGATTTAATTGTCCATTACCATGTTTATGTAATATGATGATTTAGTTGCCCATTACCATGTTTATGTAATATGATGCTTTAGTTGCCCATTACCATGTTTATTTAATATGATGATTTAGTTGCCCATTACCATGTGTATTTACTATGATGATTTAGTTGCCCATTACATTGTTTTTTTTAATATGATGTTTTAGTTGTCCATTACCATGTTTATGTAATATGATGATTTAGTTGCCCATTACCATGTTTATTTATTATGATTTAGTTGCCCATTACCGTGTATAATTAATATAATGATTTAATTGCCCATTACCATGTTTATGTAATATGATGATTTAGTTGCCCATTACCATGTTTATGTAATATGATGATTCAGTTGCCCATTACCATGTTTATGTAATATGATGATTTAGTTGCCCATTACCATGTTCTTTTAATATAATGATTTAATTGCCCATTACCATGTGTATTTACTATGATGATTTAGTTGCCCATTACATTGTTTATGTAATATGATGATTTAGTTGCCCATTACCATGTTCTTTTAATATAATTATTTAATTGCCCATTACCATGTGTATTTACTATTATGATTTAGTTGCCCATTACCGTGTATAATTAATATAATGATTTAGTTGCCCATTACCATGTTTATGTAATATGATGATTTAATTGCCCATTACCATGTTTATGTAATATGATGATTTAGTTGCCCATTACCATGTTCTTTTAATATAATGATTTAATTGCCCATTACCATGTGTATTTACTATGATGATTTAGTTGCCCATTACATTGTTTTTTTTAATATGATGTTTTAGTTGTCCATTACCATGTTTATGTAATATGATGCTTTAGTTGCCCATTACCATGTTTATGTAATATGATGATTTAGTTGCCCATTACATTGTTTTTTTAATATGATGCTTTAGTTGCCCATTACCATGTTTATGTAATATGATGATTTAGTTGCCCATTACCATGTTTATTTATTATGATTTAGTTGCCCATTACCGTGTATAATTAATATAATGATTTAATTGCCCATTACCATGGTTATTTAATATGATGATTCAGTTGCCCATTACCATGTTTATTTATTATGATTTAGTTGCCCATACCATCACATGTACGTGTCTCTACATCTCTTGTGTTATCATCTGTATAGCACTCCTTCCCGCCTTGCTGAGGGGATGGACCGTCACACTTTCTGGACCTCACTTGTCGTCCTGCCAAACACTCTCCCCACTTTCCCCAATGTCCCCACATACCATCCACTAAAGTATATTAAAAATTCATCAAACATGCAAATTAGTAGTTACTACATACGTGGTAAATTTGTAAATCAAGGGGTAAATATTTTATTTTAAACGAGATACAACCTCATTTAAACTCCTGAAAGGTATTTTCCCAACTCTTCCCAATGTCTCCACATCCGTTCCACATACATGCATACATACATACATACACAAACACACACACACACACACACACACACACACACACACACACACACACACACACACACACACACACACACACACACACACACACACACACACACACACACACACACACACACATACATACATACATACATACATACATACATACATACATACATACATACATACATACATACATACATACACATATATACATGCATACATACTTTCATATTAAATGTTCATGCAAAATGCCCATTAGCATTTAATACTTAGATGGTAAGATGGTTAATGAATGCATGCATTTGTTACTATTGTTCATGAAACGAGACACAACAAAAAACACATAGGCACTCAGATATGCACAAACATACAAATTCAATAAATTATGCACATATACTTTTGTCTTATCATCTGGCTTAAGTACTGAACTTCAATAAACTGCTATTCACTCTGACACGAAGAAATGCTTATCATGCATACATCTCAGAACATAATATTTCTGGAATACAACTAAAATTCCTTTTCTTCGTGGTTAATAATTATTCTTGCACGCCTTTATTCTGCCTTATATGTTGATATGATTAAGTCTGTTGAATGGAATAAAGAAAATTTAATTAATGGAAGTAGCTGTTCGTCATCCCACCTGGACAATCCATTAAGTGACACACCTTCTGCTCTACTATCTCACCGTGGCAGTTTTTAGAGATATTGATAGTTCCAGGGTAATTACAGAAGCGTTCTCGGAACTGAATGCCGGGTCCACAGGTCGATGGGCATGGAGTCCAACTCAGCCATTCACTCAATATGCCTGTAAGAAATGCAAAACTTCCTGTACTTGAAATTTTGTTTGAATTTGGTTAATCGGAAATATTTTGAAATTAAATATTATTTATCTTAAGTTAACAGAGGATACAAATTTGATACATATCCCTCGAATTCAACAGTTTGTCCCACTCTGGATGACGAAAAATATTAAAACAAGTAAAATCGCCGAAATCGGAAGTTTCAAATAGAAAGAGTTATATATACATATATATATATATATATATATATATATATATATATATATATATATATATATATAACAAGAAAATGTTTAAAACTGTCCTATGTTTGATGCTCCTCAGTTACCTGAGCAGTCTTGAGTAGCACATTTTCGCCTCTCTATGGACGACCCTGGGCAGATGTTATCCGTGGAGCCACTTGCCCGATGGCAGAGTCTCTCTCTGAATTGGACACCATCATCACACGTTGTTGTACATTCAGTTACATGTTAGTCGCAAATGACAGTCCAACATCATATTTAAAATACCATTTAATTTTTCTGTCATTTGTTTGCTATTGAAAAACTGTGGTCTTTATTGTCATAGTTATGCAAAACAATTGTTATTCACATGTAAAAATGCATGTAAGTAAATTTTAAGGCATCTTTCATTTTTTATACTTAAACGTATCAATTTGTACCAACTCTATTATGTAAAAATATTTTAGAGCAAACGTTTTACAAGTTTTACAAGTTTGAAGAAACTGCTAGGTCAAAAATAGTTCAGATTCGGGATTAAAAGAAGAGAGGCAATAAGGCGAAGCTAAAATACTTCTTTATTTATGCTGAATGTTTTTTATTTTTAGACTCGCTTTGACCTCGTAGTCAAGTTGCGTTGTTTTCTAGATGGAGTATTACATGTTCTACCAGCACAGTCCAATCTCTGGAACTCTTGCTACCACCAACTGTCTGGTTTTATTTATTTTCTGGCAACCTTTGTTTTTTTTGTGGTAGGATTTGAATCTTCCAGGCTTTGAAACTGCTGGATTGTCACTTGCCCTTGTGAAATATACCAAGTCATTACCACAAAAAGAGGTACATATGGGAATATATTAAGAAATAGAACTTGTTTAAATCATTTATGAATCAGTACTTTAGATGAAACGATCGCACGCTTTCAGTGAGAGAGAAGAAGAAGGTAAGAGGCAGCGACGTGACGTATCACCTCATACCTGAACCGATACCTTTCACGTCTGCGGCAAGATCGAGAGAGCATATTCCAAGTCCACCAGTATCACCCGAAAATTATTATCACATCCGAGAAGCGGAAAAGCGCTCCTGTAGAAAATTTAGAACAACGGCCTACAGGTACACGGTGAAAATTTCACATTGCCTACGGAAAAGCAACACTGTTCATGACCCACGTGTCTCTTCCCCAGGGGACAGGACGCAAACAAAAGTGTTATTAGCCGACAACCTTCGCAACATCAAACCGAATTACCGATTCTAAAGACCAGATATGTTTAACCCGTGCCATCGTCTTGGGTCGAACGTATGCCAGCAAGAACGAGACGGCAGAATGGAAAAGAGCGAGGAAAACTATTCAACAATAGGATTGTGCCAAACAACGGAGTAAAGCAGAACTCCTGTTACAGCAAGCACAAATATCCAAAACAACCCCTTGCGGCATTCCAGAAATGCAAAATTGCAAGACGTCCTGGCTCTACAATACACCTTGAAAGTGCACCCTCAAGAAGTGCGCGGACCTCATTTGTTTCGAGGCAACGTTTTTAAACACGGAAGATACATTCACGTCTATCATCACGATGAACATTTTGATATCATTACCAGTATCACTAGATTCCTGGGATACAGTTACTACTGTGAAACATGTGACTATAGTTATAACAATCGAGAACAACACAAACATTGTGGATCGAAATGTTAGGGATGTTTGGCCTCTCAACCCTCTATGTACAAAGGACAAGAAAGAGTGCTTTGTCCTGATTGTCAGCGCAATTTTGTCAGTACTACCTGTTATCAACAACATTTGAAGATGCAAGGATTACAGCAGAAATCTGCTGGTCAATTCCTCAGATTGTGCCCTACTTGTGGACAAGGTATACGTACCAATGGTTCCCAGTTTCACGTCTGTCGAGGTAAGAAACGATGTCACATTTGTCGTCAAATCTTGGACATGGAACACGAATTCTTCGTCCAAAGATACCATCCCCAACAAGAAAATGACCAGAAGAAAAAGAATTTTATCGTTTTTGATTTTAAATGCATGCAAGAGACCGGTATTTACATTTTTAATTTATGCTTGGCTCACCGAGCCTATCTTTAATCATTGCCCTCTAAAAATACATTTCGAGGGTGAAACACCTTGGTCAATGTTACACAATGGATCTTAAACCCCATCGACGAGACGTGGAGTCAAAAAGACATTGAACGTTACGGAGATTGTCATCGCCATGTTACAGTAATGGCTCACAATTTCTCGGGATACGATGGGCAATTTCTGCTCAGATACTATACTGATCAAAGTACCAAACGTCCTAAAGTGACTTTGAACGGAGCAAAAATTATTCTTATGCAAAAAGGACAAGTAAAGTTTAAAGACTCGATGAGTTACTTCGCCATGCCTTTCAAATGAATGCCTAAAACGTTTATAATGCCAAAAATGGGCAAAGGGTATTTTCCGCACATTTTCAATACCGAAGCAAATCAACGTGCCGTTCTACCCCATTTGCTTGATGCTCACTACTACGACCTCGATACCATTCGTACCATTCGTAGCAAACAACGAATAGCTTTGTACAATTGGTACCAGACTCACGCCTCGGACAACTTCGACTTTCAGGAGGAAATGTTAAGGTATTGTCGTTCTGACATAGACATTTTACGACGTTGTTGTGGAAAATTTTGAGAATTCTTCATGGGGCACGGAGGGATCGATTCTTTGAAAGAAGCTTTCAGCATCGCCAATGCGTGTTCGTTATTACACAAAAAACTATTCATGCCCGAAAACACCCTGGCTGTCTTCAGTCATCAAGCGACGAACTTTGTCAAACGTCAAAACTCGGTCAAAGCCCTAAGATGGCTACATTACAAATGGATCCAGCATGCCCGCAACGGATGAGGCAAAAATACAATCGGAGCGTATTCGGTGGACGGCTGGGACTTAGAAAATCTTCAGATCGTGTACGAGTTTAACGGTTGCTTATTTCACGGATATCCCGTGTGCTACTCTCAACGTGGCACCAAAAATGAGTTTTTACAACAAACCACGGAAGATTTGTATGAGACAACATGTCAACGTCGTTTAAAGTTAGAACAGCAAGGATAACAGGTTTTTTGGAATGTGGGAACACGAGTACGATCACCGTCTGAAAACCGATCCCGAGTTTAAACGCATCACAGAAAGCTACAAGTTGGTGAACCTATTGAACCCCCATGGATAGTGTAAACTTAAAACGAACGAACGCCACCTGTTTGCTGTACCAAGCGGACGAAAAGAAGGGAGAAGAAATCAATTGATGAAGAAACACATTGACTTGGACAACATACGCCAGTACGAAGGATTGATCAAGTGCAAAGTCTAGCCTCTAACGGACTTGTACCACCCACTTTTACCTCACCAATCCCAAGGGAAACTGATGTTTCCTTTGTGTCGTACTTGTGCCGAAATGTGCAACCAAGACCAAATGTGTTAGCACACCAAGGAAGAACGTGCTTTGACAGGAACGTGGGTTTGCGTGGAATTGTTTAAACTTCTGGAACTGGGATACCAACTGTTAGCAGTGTACGAAATTTACCACTTTCCCAAGACACAACAATACCACAAGTGTGACGAGACACAGATAGATATTTTTGCAGACTTCGTGAATACCTTTTTGAAACTTAAAAAAGGAGCTAACGGCCATCCTACCTGGTGTCTCACTCCCGAAGACCAAAAGAAATTCAAAGAGATACACTGGCAGCAGGAAGGCATTACTTTAGACCACGTATAGAAAAGCGAAGAAAGGCGATCGTTTGCCAAAGTGATGTTAAATTGCTTGTGGGGTAAAAGGGCACAAGGCCCGTCTTTAAAAACGTGTATTTGTCAGAACCTTCCCGCTACTTCCAGATAATTTACGACAAAACCAAATTCATGAAGACTTCATCTTAGTCAATTATGAAGAATAACTAGACTTTGTAGAAGCCGACCGATTTGGGAATGTCATCATTGTGGCTTACGTGACAGCTCATGCTCGCTTAAAATTGTACGAAGTGTTAGAACTGTTAGGAGATCGTGTATTGTATTTTGACACGGACAGTTGCATCACATTCGAGTGGTGAGCTTTAACGTGCTTCAAGTAGCCTTACAGTCTGGACAGGATGAAACGTTTAAAGTGACCACCCACGAACCGCACAAGATAGTCCGTTTACCCACACACCAAATCCTCAGCCGACCTTTGGTTAAAGTCTATCAAATTGTATACCAGAAGAGAGTGATCCTTCCCAATCATTTCCCTTCACCGTACGGACACGTAGATATTGGGAAGCATATGAAAGGGATCACCGTCCAAAACCGATAGTTCATTATGACTAACATTGTCAAGTGAGAACGATGAATCCTTTCATGCACCAAATGTCGAGCGTAAGACTCAGGTCCAATAAGAGACTCAAGTGCGATGATGTGACGAACTATCACAACACCAAATCAGCACCACATCTTAGTTGTTTATATACTAATGCCATGGAAACTTTTGTGCAATTGTGTGACTTCTTGACAAAAAGACTATAGCTTATAGACACGATGATATCACCCACGATAAAAAGGACGAATCCCAAGAACGACACCTCATTGCGAGGACAAACGCCGAGAAAGATGGATAACTTTACGCAGATGAAAAAGTGATATTGACCTCTTTCACCACCATACCGTCACAACAATGTGCGACCAAGAAGGAAAATAATTCAGCAGAAATATATGAGTATTTTAGCAAACAAATGACAGCGACTTCGAGAAAATGTAACACGACAACTTACACTACACGGTGACATTTAAAGACTTTGTGTCTGACGTTCCAGCTAAGGAATAAGTAGTTTCTATTACGGACTTATTTTACTCACTATTATAGGAACTGAAACGTCAGTTTCAAGTCAAAGATTGAGATCGTTTGAACCTATATTTGTATCACGACAATCTGAAATCTTCTCCTATTTGATTATTTGTTACTTGTTTTTGTTTAGCTTTGTTCTTAAAAAATGGTTATAAGTGTTAAAAAATGTCATTTTTATGTGAAATGAGTATGCATTGTATGTAAAGTGAGGTCTTTGTAAAGGCATAAAGTTTAATTTTAAAACTAATTTTTTCTAGATCCAAGAAATAGATAACATGTAAATAGGTTCGTTAAATGTTCAGCTTTGAATGTTTTAAATGGATAGTGCTTAGACCAAAGTAAAGGCCAGAGAGCCCATGTATGTACTTGAATACATATTTTGAACCCATGTTTGTTTTTGTATGTCTATGTTTATCCCCATCATCCCTTTGTTTTTACAAGTCTATTTTACCCTTTAAATAGTTTTGATCCTATAAACAGAATCATGTCACCAATGTTCAATTCCCTTAGAACCCCAGGTTAGAACTTGTCATTTCCACTGCATGAACACTGTTTAATCTAAAACCTCTTTAATCCGTTCTTACTTTGCTGATTAAATTTCTCTTTCATTGTCTAACCTATGCAAATATTTACATCACACATAATATGTGTATGAATTACTTGTTGTTTAACCGTTGTACTCATCTGCTATGCATATGCTTCCTAGAAAAGAAATCGATTCAACAAAATTACTCCTGTACTACTTAGGCTGGTTACAAATATTTTGCATATTTAGACTTGTCGGTTCAATTAAATCTAATTTTCCCGACTAATATGTTTTGTTTTGATGCAATGTTGTCCCATAAAAACTGTTATCCCATGTGTCACTTGTAACCTGTGCTTGTTTATATATATATATATATATATATATATATATATATATATATATATATATATATATATATATATATATATATATATATATATATAATCCCAAATTAGAAATGATGTAATATTAATTAAATTTATGTAACGAATTGAATAATGTCCAACTTTTGTGAACCTTGGCGAACAGATTAGTAACCTTCTGTTTTTTGTTGTTGCTGTTTTTGTCATGTGGTTTTAGCCATTTTCACGTCATGTTATATATGACATAACAAGTACCTGGAGTGGCAAATTCGCCATATTGAGACAAGCGATACCATTTTCCTTCAATTCGACCAAAACAGATGGCGGTCAAATTAATCATTGACATGAACACATTTTAGATGTAGGGGATGCAAAGATTTTCCCTTGATTGTAACAAATCATTAATGATAATACTGCACACTACGTTCATAGTCTTATTTGGATCAGTCGGAATCAAATAAAGTTATATGGTCACGTTTTATAATACCAAACATATGAAACTACACACATGTCTGTAAAGTGTACATAATATGTGAGATACAGCTAGACAGTTGCAAGATAAAGCTAGACTGAAGCATATATGCACCGTTTCTGTGCATATTTGAATATCACGAAAACTCACTTTGGCATGGAGGTACATTTTGACAGCTCTGCATCTCCATGGACGAGCCTGGGCAGTCACTTTTTAGCACCGTTGCATTCGCGTCATAGCAGTGCCTCATACGGACGTGGTCGCCACATCCACAGGTTACTGAACACTGTGACCATACTGACCAATCACTCCACGAGTGTATAAATACATACATGTATAGAATGTATATATAGCGTACCAATTTTAAATATCTTGTGGCATTGTTTTACCTTTCGAACGTTATATAACGTGGCACATTATTTAACCATTCCAAATAGAAGAATCTAGATAATGTATTCAACAGAGCATCTTTAAATAATTGGCTTCTTTATTTCTCACATACTAAATCATCATCAAAATGTATTTGATATAAAATTGGTTATTAGTAACTCGTATAAAAATTGCTCCTAATCAGAGTTATTTTCAAGAGTTAGGTAGTCATTTTGTGATGTCAATCGAACTCATGTTAAGAGCATACTCAAATTTGCTGTGATGGAGATGGAGAAGATGATCAGAGGTAGACTAATATATGCATACCGGCAGTATATGGTAGATAAACAATTATTAAACATGCCAAGAGTGTAGAATTATTAAGCTTGCAAATCATACTTAAATAATACTGTGTCCTTCACCAACTTCCATTTTTTAATATTTTACTTCTTGCTTTGCTATATAGTAGCAGCATCAAGCTAAAGAGTATCAGGATCAAGTTTAATATTAGAAAGATAAACAGTAGAATTACTAAGACAGATAGTAGCACAATAAAGCCAGATAGCAGCACGATAAAGCTAGTCAGTAGCGAGGTAAAGATCGATAGTAGAAAAATAAAACCAGACCATTTGTAATGGGGGAATTAGTATTCTTGGAATAAAATGAGCTTCGAAACAGGTTAGTTATTATTTGCTTGATTGTTGTGAAATATTACTTAAGAGTACTTTAATTAATGCAACATGTGTATATATTTGAGTACGTAAAATTACCATCGTAGTTTTGATTCATTCGTAGTGTTTAATATACATGCGTATTGTGCGATATGAGCAATGTGATTTGTAGAATTAATATTGTAATTTGTTATTGGTATCCTCGTGCATGTATTCTTTTGATAGTATATATTTGCAAAGGTTGAATTGAATTATAAACTTTGTATAATGTTGCGGTGTGCAACATTTGTAAAAAGATTTGTCTCTTTGTGTATACTTGTAGGAGTATCATGTGTAAGGATATATCAGAGCCTGAATGTACATATCTGTGTATATTTGTAGAAGTGCTATGTATAGAAATGCTTAAGATTATATGATATTATTTTGTATGTTAAAAAGATTGAGAATTTATATATATATATATATATATATATATATATATATATATATATATATATATATATATATATATATATATATAGATAGATAGATAGATAGATAGATAGATAGATAGATAGATAGATAGATATATACCGTGTACACTTAGCGGGGAGAATGTGTATTTCCATGGGCATGAATGTCGCCAAACAACGGTAATGGCTTATCAGATGATATTAATGTTATTGCGGGTTACATAGCAAAAGGATTATGCTTTGCTAATGTCCGTGTATGTATTCTTAAGACGCGTTTAGGGACCAGGGAAATTCATCAGTGCTGTGGTTCGAGGTTCTGGGAGACAAAAGGGAAGAAGTTTGAGGGACCTGAATGAATTACCCCATGAGTTAGTCCGAGTCTCTGGGAGACAAAAGAGAAAAAGAAGGACAGAGGAAGAAGTTGAAGGGTGAACATAGGGATATAAAAGGAAAGAGTCGAAACATTGAGATGAATAGGACTCGGGACAGAAGAAACAAATTCACACACTAATTCAATAGATGAACTAAGCCTTCACTTGGTGGAGTGATATGATATTAGCTGAATTGTATTGGAGAGATTAATGTTTGATTTATATTAAATTATTGTTATTTAAAATTTCTGTTTGTGTATTCATTAATTTAACTGTCGTCGCCGCTGAGTGGTGGCTCAGAACTTTGCATCTCTATATCACTACTTCACTATCTGTCAAAAACGAGATAGGGTGGGTCTCCTGTGTTAATTTAAATAATTTCAAGCACCCCTTCCCAGAAATGGAAGCAACGTAAACATTACTAGACACAACAAGAAATTGACACTCAATATATCACATTATGTGTACCAAGTATCCAAGACATTTACTGTATATTGGTGATATGGTTTGCAACTTTGTATCATTTATAAACACCTTAAGATAGATTCCAACACTTTAAATGTCAAGTAAATTTTGCTAACTGCTGCCTCGAACGAACAGAAAGTTAGATATATTCGTTCTGCTACTTTGTATACTGAGGGTTCGCAAATATAAAAAATACGTACCAGCATCAGTCATTTGTTTAAATACTCTTTCTTCGTCATTTTGTATATGAAATGATTTTATAGGTTTCGCAATTTTCGAGTGTTTTCCAGTCCCTCCTCGTTTGGAATTTTCACTTTGTGTTATAGCTTGAAGATTATATCAAGAATTATTTATAGGATTAGAATCAATATGATAGATTACAAACCCATCTTTTTTTCCATCCATGTAAACACTCGTATGCGATTCTGTGATTAAGATGACTTTTTCCTCCAGAATTAAACATAATATATTCAAGATTAGTAACAACACCAATTAGTTTTTTCCGTCTGCGGTGTCTGATTAAACCATCACGGGATGATTCATAATTGATAATCACGGGATGTGGCTGAAATTCTTGTCTCATTTATATACTATACTATTATTTGTCTAATTCATTATTTGGTTTAAGTATTATTTGAGAATCTATCAATGTAGTCTTGAAGTATTCTTATGATTTTATCAGGGACAGAGTCATTGATGGAATCTTTGTTTCGTTTATCATAATAACGCTTTAGTTCTCTGTATCGCTTACCACCACAATTGAGACACAACTGCCACTTAACACGCACACCTACCCCACATCGTATGCAAGGTTAGTTTCGGTTTGTTTGAAATAGTTTCGGTTTGTTTGAAATCGTTTCGGTCTGTCCCACCCTCCTCGCTTCTTCCTCGCTTCAGGCATGTAAAAAGACGTGTTGGCTGTTGTACTAAGTCATCAGAAAACATTGTAAATAACAATAAACAATAATGCCTTAGATGGAAATAATGATTACCTGGTAGACTCTGAATATGATCTTTGTCTGAGGCAACTTACACGATGACACTAGAGCGCCGGAAGCAGTACCCTCAAACAAGAGTACCTCCATGTAGATAAAGATGTGTAGATGAGAGCAGAACTTACAAAATATGAGACCAAGGTGGCAACCAAATGAAAATCAGGAGAGAGAAATCAATCAAATTTTTTTAGAAATGAATCATCACAAAAATCTTGGAGGAAATATCACGGCGAGCCATCAGCATAACGGAAAGAGACAGCTTCAACAACAAAGCCTGAACAGAAGCAGCCGCCAACGCCAACTGTAAACAAGTAGAGGTATTATACATTAAATGCGAGGAACTCAAATATGGAATGGAGGAATAAACCAATGATCGAACGGCAGCACAGCAACATGCGCAAGTGTTCCAGTCGTTGAGTGCATAAGCAAAGAGAATAGGATGTGAGATACAATTTAACAAGATAGAAATTTCCAACGTGTTCCAGGTGGCGCCAAACACATGGAATAAGGAAATTATTGTTAATATCCAGTACCCTTAGTGACACTAACTATACAATCACTCAGAAATTCATCCGTATCCATCTTTTTTCGGCAGCCATCTAATGAACTTGAGAGTACTGATCTGGTCACTCCAAACAACTCGACATGACGGATATAATTTGTTATTTTTGCTACCCGATGGTCTGAAGTTTTGCTTGTTCTTGCCTTCAGTATTACATGGACTGAAAATGATTGCTTAAAATGTCTAAAGGTTTTCATTTTGGTTTCAACAACCATATCAATAATAACGTCTGTAAAACTTCAATATGTTTCGTTCAATCTCAGTTCGAAAAGAGTATTTAAATAATACCAAATTAAGAACATTCAATAAATGGGTCACTTTTCCTATTTTTGATGTACTATTACTTCCGAACATGTTTGTCCTATGTAGGCGAAATGTTATAGTAGCAGAGAGTGAGAGAGAGAGAGAGAGAGAGAGAGAGAGAGAGAGAGAGAGAGAGAGAGAGAGAGAGAGAGAGAGATATTGAATACTGATCCTATTGCTCCTAGTTACAATAGATGACTTACCTACAATTGGTCGTAATATACAGAAGCGACATTATTCATTAGGACTGAATGCAAACAAGAATAAATATTCAATATGTCTTGCTCGGAAATTGATTGGCAATAGTTGAAGTACATTTATGATCCTCTTTGTCTGTCTTCCAATTCTTTATTCGGTCTTCGTAACCTAGCATAAGGTTGCATGCATTGATCTAGTTATGTTGGCATTAACATTGTCAATAGCAAACGAGAAGATTAGTATATTAGCTAACTGCTTTTCAAACCTTTCTCTGGTAAATGGTGTGCAGATATTTAAACCATTAAATCTAAATTTATGATCACTGTACATGTTACCTGTTGGAATGGTAAATTTGGTGTGAGTACGGTTGCTGACAATATTCATTTGTAAATTAAAGTATGTACTGAGCTCTAACAACATTTCATTTAACCTTTTTACCATGTAGAAAGGTTTGAAAAGACCTGATAAGGTAAACTTACCATGAGGCTTCGTGGTCATCACTGAAACTGAAATTTTAGGTGATGTGTATTATTCCATAGTAAACTATGTACAGAAAGCAACGAATAGTTGATGTCTTATTTTCTATCAGATGTGTGGCTTTAACAGTATACATTGTCTACAACAAATACTTGCAATAGGTAACCTATGTGTGACCACTGCGATGAAATAAAATATAAAAATGTTAACATGGTTTGTAGACTCTCTTTAATACAAATAAAATTGAAAAGACATATATATATACGGTTCGGATGCCAAGATCAGATCCTTTTTGTAAAATCCACATATCACCAGTAACATCAAGATCTATAAGCCATAGTTTTAAATGACTTTAATTAAAATTAATGAACTTAATAAATTACTAGGTTATAACGAATGCACCTTTTTTGCATCGTGTAGCTGATTTAATAGTTGCTTATGGTCTTATTGAACATATTCTGCAACCTATGTTTAAAGTAGAAAGTAAAATGATAACTTACTACATACAAAAATGTGCCCCAAGGAATTGAAATAGTAGCTTGTTTGTGTTAAATTTATTTTTGATTATTCCAAGGTCTGGTTGTAAGGTACCGAGAATGCAAATGAAATTAAAATTAATCAGACGAACGATACCCTGCAATATAAAATATATCAGTAACATATTTGAATGAAGCTCGAATGACATCTTATTTTTAATGCATCTGTTTTATCTTACTCTTGTTTTATGGTACCCAAAGCAAAACGAAACAAAACAAGCACTGAATATTGTACAACTTAGACAACGATATATAATCTTATTAATTGCTTTTTGCAATCATAAGTTGTTATTTATGTGGTTGTTAGAATAATTTGGATTGCGCTAATATTCTCGCCATAGAAACCTTTAAAGAAGAGAAAGTAAAATAAAGTGCACAATGTGTACATTTTAAGCGAGAGCATATAATTCAGAAAGAAAATGAAGAAATAAGCTAAATACGAAATAGTATTAAGATGGAATCCATATAATACTTTAAGTAGCGTTTTGGTAATGGCGTTTTTCTCGTTTGTCAAGGAATGTACTTTAATATACTTTAATATTTCTAATGTTATGCATCCTTTGATTCAAAACTGCTTTTAAATAGGGGATACTACAATATTAGATTGGTTTATCACAATGTTCTTTTTGATTTGGAGGAAATATGTTTTGATTCCTTTTAAAATATATCCAGTTTGATTTAAATTATAAATAAGTGCCTGAAGGAAAAATATTCAGAGAACTCCATTTCTAAATATTACTGTAATAACTGGTATAACGAAATATAAATAGAGACGATATATAATGTTTTAAGGCTATTGGTTCAGCATTATAATAAGACACTTATATCATACTTTAACAACTGTGTCACCAGGAAGGTTTAGCATGCTTTAGGTTATACATCATATATCTGATCGAAGGTTTTTACGTGCTTGTAAAACTACATCTAATTATAATTTTTAATGGGTTTTATAATATGACTATTTTTTTGTAACGAACATACATTTTTTTCATATTGGTATTACTAGCTACACCTCAGTTTCAATATAATAGTTGAATATATCACACCACATTCCGCTGCAGTTGTAGAGATCAAGATATTTCAGACATTTTACAAATCTGCTTGCTTTAATGACATTTTGGTGTCGTATTGTCCAATACGTTGCATGCTTAAATCTATCAATTATATATTTCCACTTCTATAAACAAAACACTAAACTTGTTAAGTCTTATAAGTCTCTTTTCGCATTGTATTTTGTATTCATTCTGTCGTGCATTTGTTGTAATACTTTTTCTGAAAACTTTGAAAAAGATATTTTTCTTTCTTTATCTGACAGTGTATTATATATTTTTGTTTTTGTATATTGTTTGTTATTCTTACTATTGGTTCTTTGTAAATTCTATCGATTTTTGTAAGGCCTGATTCAGTTAAATCTCCATAGTTTCAAATTGTTGTCTCCCACGTCCCCATTACACATAATAAGTTGATGCCACTACACATCATATATTATATTATTATTTGCTCATACTTCAGAAATAATATTCGGTAACTGTTTAATGTACCAATCAATTGTTAACGTTTATAGTTGGTATTATTTGTCGCTATTCCATATTTGTTGTTTAATTTGTTTTCTTGTCTTTTCTTTATCCATTATTATTCTCGACATTTTTCTTTTCTAGTTTAATATTTTATTGCACAATTTCTCTATTGTACTTTGTGTTTCTTCTTTTATTGCATTATTTCGATTACTTAATCAGCTTGTAAGACTTTATTTGGGGGTTGTATTTCTTCTACATTGCTGATCGACATTTTTATCTCCTTAGGTTGTAACTATTGCAAGTCATATAAATGAAGTATATTTAAATCATATTCTTCTGGATCCACCTCATAAATATTGGAATAAATTTATCCGATTCCTGGAACGTAAGAATTGCAAATATTTTTATATCTTGGTTATTCTAATTTGAGGTCTTTTTCTTTGGAAGCTTCCATACAGTTGATTGGCAGTGATTTAAAGTGGGAAATATGACGAACAAATCTTATGATTCTCGTTTTTTATGGTTTGTCTGGCGAGTTCTATTCGAATCTGTTAATGTTGTTGGAAGTAACAAAATAAATAAAGTGCATATGTTTGAGATTCGACTGTTGACCATAATAGTCTGCACTCATGCTAGTTAGTTTTGCCCCTAGACAATATACCATTCTTATTAATTCCCTACTAAGTCATAACCATTATAAAGCTTTACTTGAATACGTTAGAATTTCTTTTAATCTAGCAGTTTAGTATTTTATTGCTCCATGACGTGCAAAAGTAGATGCTAGCATTTGATCAAGACACACTAACACGTCTAATATATGAAAGATAATTTCCGTATTGCTATCATAACTGTTGGTTGGCATATGCAAGCTGACGTAGGTAATAAATATATTGCTTTGTGTCCATCACCATGAGCAATCAAGTCCAAAAATGTGATAGTTGTACAAGGAATATGCGGCATGCTAGTTTGTTTGCCATACCACACTTTCTATACCGGTTTAACATGTCTGTCGTCTGTGAAAAACTCATCAACGCATTATCCGATATTGAAAC
Organism: Unio pictorum; assembly: GCA_030141615.1. NCBI lineage: Eukaryota > Metazoa > Mollusca > Bivalvia > Unionida > Unionidae > Unio > Unio pictorum. Next base: position 533,295 of record JARLTB010000129.1, on the reverse strand, counting down.
CACAACAAGCTAGATTATTTTGTTAATTAAGAATCCGGACATTAATTGATGCAGATACTACCTCTTCTATAATATTGTGCTTTTAACAAGAATATCTGTTTGTATAATTATCATAATACAAATAACTTTTCTGTTGTGGTTTTAAATAGAGTCATAAGTCAGATTGAAAGCAATAGGTGAACACCAAACTGAAGATGGGCATATATTATACTATAGTGAAGAGTTGGCCATGTCCATAAATGGATTAGGTTTCCGTGTAAATAAATCTATCAAGGAATATGTGCTTGAATGGCGCTCCATATCTTGCAGAATCAACTAAATTCGTCTGAAAGCACCTAATTAAATATCTCGATTATCCAAGTTTATGCTCCAACTACCGATCATGATGAAGAAGAAATTGATGTGTTTTACAAAAAACTCCTGAGTATTCTAAACATGGTCAGTAAAAACAAAATCTTTACCATCCAAGGAGGCTGGAATGCCAAAGTTGGCAAAGATGCTATAAAGACTGAAACGACCGTTGAGGACATTCTTGCAATGAGGGAGACAGCTGCTCGGTTTCGCAAGCTACAACATCTTGGTGCTAGCGAACACCCTGGGCCGACATAAAGTTTCAGAATGCCGGACATGGCACGCACAAATGGAAACCACCATAACCAGATCGACTATATACTGGTGAAAAACCGTTACCGAACTGTCATCAATAGAACAACTAAGGAGGCTGATGTTGGGAGTGATCACAGCAGTTGCCAAGGACATCACTGGCCTCCATCGAGCAAAGAATAGACTATGGGTTACATAAGAGATTCGGAATTTTATTGATGCCCGAAGAGACCTCAAAAACCTCTGACACACAGCAGGGACGATGCAGTGTCGAGAAATAAACAATATCAGAAACATGTAGAAGACAACAAAAGATTGGATTGGATAAACGTGCACATAAATAGAGATCAGTCTGATAAAGAATAAACAAAAGTCATTGCAAATTGTGAAAGACCTCATCAGACAGAAGCAACCAGGAGTCAGACCGATTAAAGACGAAAATGGAAACTGCCTCATAGAATAGAGTGACATTGCAGAAAGATGGACTGAGTATTGCTCTATTGCCATCAGTCCACAGGAGACCCAGAAGTACGTGATGTTCCAAACTCCACAAATGATAATGATTTCTCCATTCTCAAAGAAGAGGTGGATTCAGCAATAAGAGTACTGAATAATGTGATGATAGCTGTAGTAGACAACATCCCGTCTGAACTTATCAAGAATGGGGGATCAGTTACAGAGCTACTAACAAACATCTGCAACTAGATCTGACAGACTGTGAATGACCAATACAGTGGATTCAGTCACTGATTATAACACTCCCTCCAAAAAGGCAATCTCCAGCTGTGAGAAAATTACAAATCTATCAGGTAGATCACAAGAAGATTCAGTAATCGCTGAAGGACAGGCAGGGTTCCGGAGTGGAAGAAGCACAAAATACGAAGTAGTCAATCTCAGGTTTCTGTATGAAAATATTCACAACATCAACAAGACCTCTATCATGTGTTCGAAGATTCATAAACGGACCTTAACATAGTGTGGCATGAGGCATTGTGGGCCACAATGAAGAAGTACAACATGGGTCAAACGTTGACAATATCATCAAGCAGGTATTCGCCAAAGCTACCAGCGCAGTAATTGATTACGGTTCTGTGGGGAACTGGTTCAACAGTTGGATTAAGTCACCGCTATCTCCTGTCACCCACACATTTGAACATCTACATAGATGATCATCAGTGAAGCCTTGGAAAATCACTGTGGGACAGTCCGCATTGGAGAATGTAACATCACCAACCTCCGCTTTGCAGACAACATTGATGGGCTGGCAGGCATTGAAGACGAGTTTGCAAGCTTAGTGGAGAACTTGGCGAAACATCTTCAAGATTTAAAATGGATAATAGCGCTGAGAGGACAAAGCTGATGACAAATAGTGCGAAACAAATCTCCACAAAACAAGACCTTATTTAATTATACACACAAAGAATGCATGATCTGGTTAATCAAGACGAAAGGTAGATAAATCACTAAGGGGAAACACTTCTACATATATGTCTTATGACTGGGTTAAGGATCGTTAATAGTAAATATGGATCATGTAAAAGCATGCGAAAATATACACATATTTACGGCCTTAACGATACATTGTGTTTTAGATGACGTATCTATTTTAAAAAGTTATCTTTGACATAGTTAATATGTTGGAATCTGCAAGAATACCCACCATATTTTCCATTATTACGTGTGCAAATTGGAACAGAGATGTATTCGTGACTCTTCGCGTAAATTAAGAAACGAATAGAGATAGATTATTGAAGATGTGTTATCGTATATACAAATTCACATGGACCTATGATCCATAGAATGCAGATATGATTTTAAATGGTATCAGGTATACAAAACTCAACAATTACATTGAAACAATTAGCGTTATTTACAATGATGCAACAAACCCAATGTAAACAGTCAATATAAATGAAAACATTGCTGAGACATTTACAAGAAAAACATTTTAATTTTGATCTTGATTGGACAGAGATTGTGTTGAATCTGAAGTAAAAGTCTTATGATGTGTACGGAAGTTCAGAATATAATTACTTGCGAATGATTAACTATATATAAATATGTATTTTTGTTATAAAACGCAAGCAGAACCAAAATGCATTTGAACAAGGAAATGGCCAATGTTTTGCATATACACGAAACATAAACAACGTTTTATTCTCCTTGTAACAAATCCGATTACTCGTACATAACAGCATCGCATTAGCGAATTGGTATGATCATTGTCACAGTTGTGTGAATTGTTTCAACTCTTTTGAGAAGTTACAGGAAAATGAAACCGTTAAATTGTTCCAACTCTGTTGAACTGTTACTGGAATATGAAACCGTTAAATTGTTCTAACGCTGTTGAGCTGTTACAGGAAAATAAAACCGTTAAACTGTTCATGTTAATCTAGATATTATTATTACCGAAGAAGATATCCGCTAGCATAAATCTGGGGAATACACGTTTTATCCAGTGATTTATTTATATTGTTATGTATATTTAATCTAATTTTTCGTTATTTTATTTGTGTCATTACATGCTATCATAACGTAATATTGTATGTTGGATGTGCCCTTGTCCAAAAATTGAGTTCATTTTTGCTTGACCCAAATTGATCTATTTTATTTAGTTATGCAAATACGTAACTAAATATTACATATATGTATGGGTTTAAAATTAGTATTATTATTACTAGAAAAATTAAATATGTTTATCGGTGTCAAGGTTTTGGAATTTTCTAAGTGAAGTGTAAATTCTATAAAATGTTCTGTTGTAATCGTCAGGGTCATTCTAGAAAGTTTCTCTGCATTAGGTAATGGTTTATTTTTTTATAAGATGCTAACTGAGACTTGAGGTCAATTATAAAACTAACGAGAAACTTTAAGGACGTAGGTATTCATGCTTGAATGGTTAACAGAGTCAAGTTGCTTGTTATGTTATTTATAGTTTTTTTTTTCGGACTGGGCTCTTTTTCTTAAAAGTATTGCATTCAAGCTATTATTTTCTCTGGAAATAGAAAAAGTGCTCTGAAAAAATTCTTGGAAGGAGACATTTACTGGAATTTAAACTCAAACGAATCCTGGAAGTATATTGATGTGATTCAACAAACAACTATTGACACATCAATACAGTATGAGCTATAACAGACACGTAATAGTCTTCAGATTTTGGATATCGTTGGGAATTGTAGTGAGTTTTACTGAGAACGTTAAATTAATAGGACTTGTTTATGAATTCCTGTATTATTTTGGGTTTTAATTTGCACTACTTTAAGTTTCTTCTTCTAATTTCCACTTTTCTGGGGAAATATACTATTCGTAAACTTTAAGAAAGCTTGTTGTCTTTACTTTTTCTGTGTTTAATTTTAAGATCATAACTCGTAGCGATATATAAATGAATATAGTTACACATGGTAAACATATTATTTAATTGACTATTTCATATCTGATACTATCTAGATAATAGTTTTATCACCAGTTCTTTCACGATAGAATCTGGATAAATGTAAGAAATCTTTTACTTGCTCAGTGTAGGTTTTCCGGTTTCGAAATTTGTAACGAAACTTTCCATTCGTTCGGACTTTTCAAGATCTTTAGCAAGCCTTTTTTGGATTCATGCCGAAATACCATAAGTGCCTCTCCCAGTTAATTTAGGATAATTAAATTATTTAACTAAAACAAAACTTGTTGGTTTGCTACATTGTGTTATTTAGATTATTACCAAAGAGTTGTAGAAATAAATTAAAATATTTGTCACCTCACAGTTGAAATGATATCTCACATGTCAAGACTAGGAGCCAGAGGTTGTGCTTCGTTCTAATTGTTAATCATGATGCTAATAAATGGTTATTATTATTATTATTATTGTTATTAATATTGTTGTTATTATTATTATCACAATTCTTCGTCTTCTTTTTCTTGTTGTTCTTGTTATTGTTCTTCTTCTTCTTATTATTATTATTATTAGTAGTAGTAGTAGAAGCAGTAGTAAGAAACACACATGCAAACCATAGACAGGAAAAGGGACTTGAAAGTTTAGAAACCTTGTCAACCATGTTTAGTTATAGAAACGTGTTTATTGTTTATTTTAGAAATGTTACATTAAATAACAATAATCTTTTATGCCATATAATTTGCTTATTTTACCTTTATCGTTTTTAAAAAAATATTTAATGTGAGTCCATTTTGTATCATATTGTTTAAGTTTTTAATCTTTTTAGTGTGCTGAAATGTTTAACTGTTTAAATGTATTTTAAAACGTTTACGATGGTTCATAAAATTCGCTGTTATAGTATGCTTACGTTGGGAACCAGGATGACTAGTACTCATAGTGTGTGATGCTGGCGTAGTCGTGGATTGTTCACTTGAGTCCCTCCCTGGAGTTATGGTGCCAGTCGCAGGTGTTGTCATGTTCATGGAAACAATTGACGACAATGTACTAAAATCCAAGACAGCATCTGGCAATTAGAAGAAATGTATTATCTACGTTAGCTATAATGAGGCAAAGTCATCTTGACAACATCGCGATTCTTGGCCAGTACATTTCCGGTTAAGAAATTTGTATATATTGTTGTAAATATTGTTGTTATTATTATTATCACAATTCTTCGTCTTCATCTTCTTCTTGTTCTTGTTCTTTTTCTTGTTCTTCTTCTTAATATTATTATTATTATTATTATTATTATTATTATTAGTATTAGTAGTAGTTTTAGAAGCAGTAGTAAGAAACACACATGCACAACATAGACCTGAAGAGGGACTTAAAGGTTTAGAAACTTTGTCAACCATGTTTAGTTATATAAACGTGTTTATTGTTTATTTTACAAATGTTACATTTAACAGCATTACTTTTTATACCATCTAATGTGCTTATTTTATCTTTATCGCTTTGTTTAGTCTTTATTTTTATAAAAAAGTAAGTTATTTATTGTGTGTTCATTTTGTATAATATTCTTAGATTTATTTTAAAATGCGTACACGGGTTCATAATATTGTCTGTTATAGTATGCTTACTTTGGGAACCAGGATGACTGGTACTCATAGTGTGTGATGCTGGCGTAGTCGTTGATTGTTTACTTGAGTCACTCCCTTGAGCTATGGTGACAGTTGCAGTTGTTGTCGTGTTCATGGAAACAATTGACGACAATGTACTAAAATCGAAGACAGCATCTGAGAAGTAGAAGAAATATATTATTTTTGTTAGTTATAATGAGGCAAAACAATCTTGACAACGTCACGATTCTTGGCCAATCGGTGAAATTTTCGATTTCGAAAATTTGTAATTGAACTTATCATTCGTTCAGACTTTACAAGAAGTTTAGGAAGACTATTTTGTATTCATGCCTAAGTACTGTACGTTCCTCTCCCAGTTAATTTACGTTAATTAAATTAATTAATTTTAAAAATGTTGTTGGTTTTGCTACATTATGTGATTCAGACAAATACCCTAGAGTCGCAAAAATAAATTAAAATATTTTTCACCTCACAGTTCAAATGATATCTAACATGTTAAGACTAAGCGCCAAAGGTTGTGCTTCGTTCTAATTGTTAATCATGATACTACTACCTAGTTATTATTATTATTATTATTGTTATTATTATTATTATTAGTAGTAGTAGTAGTAGTAGTAGTAGTAGTATTAGTAGTAGTAGTAGTAGTAGTAGTAGTTTTAGTAGTAGCAGAAGCCTTAGGAAGAAACACACATGTACCCCATAGACATGAAGAGGGACTTGAAGGTTTAAAAACTTTGTCAACCATGTTTACTATTATAAACGTGTTTATTGTTTATTTTACAAATGTTACATTTAACATCATTAATCTTTTATAGCATCTAATGTGCTTATTTTACCTTTATCGCTTTGTTTAGTCTTTATTTTTATAAAAAAAAAGTAGGTTATTTATTGTGTGTTAATTTTGTATAATATTCTTAGATTTATTTTAAAATGCGTACACGGGTTCATAATATTCGCTGTTATAGTATGCTTACGTTGGGAACCAGGATGACTGGTACACATAGTGTGTGATACTGGCATAGTCGTTGATTGTTTACTTGAGTCACTCCCTGGAGATATGGTGCCAGTCGCAGGTGTTTTTAACCTTTATGGCTTTGTTTAGTTTTAAAAATAAATATAAGTTTTTTATTGTGTGTCCAATTTTGTATAATATTCTTTAATTTGTTAATCCTTTGAGTGTGCTGAAAACTTTAACTTTAAATTTATTTTAAAATGTGTACACGCGTTCATAATATTGTCTGTTATAGTATGCTTACGTTGGGAACCAGGATGACTTGTACTCATAGTGTGTGATGCTGGCATAGTCGTTGATTGTTTACTTGAGTCACTCCCTTGAGCTATGGTGGCAGTCGAAGGTGTTGTCGTGTTCATGACAACAACTGAAGATAAAGTACTAAAATGCATGACATTATCTGACAATTAGAAAAATGTGATATACTTTAGTTATGATAAGACAAAGCCATCGTGACATAATCACGATACATAGCCGAGCAGCACGTCTCTGGTTTCGAAATTTATACGGAACTTTTCATTCGTTTGGACTTTCATGGAACTTTATCAAGATTATTTTGGGTTCATGCCATAATACTTTAAGTTCCTCTCATAGTTTCATTTATTATTATTAAATTATTTAATTTTAACAATACTTATTTGTTTTATGTTATTTATATTATGACTCTAGAGTCGCAGAAATAGTTTAAAATATTTTTCACCTCACAGTTGAAATGATATCGCAGATGTGAAGATTAGGACCCAGCGGCATTTCTTAATTCTATTTGTGAATCGTATGATATACGATATCCATGTGTATTTCTATTGCATTTGGTCCACAATATATTCTGTGGCTTGTGATGAAAGGTTGATGATGGATTTCCCTAGTAATGGCTGCCATATTTGATGTCTGATTGACATCATTTATACACAAGCAGAAGTACTTTGTGTTAAAATGCTTCTAACAATTGTGGTTGTACCAAATAGAAGTCGTTGTTTCAACAGAAACGTTTAATACTGTTTTTTTCTTCTTCTTGAATCTGCATTATTCTATCAAGCAGTGTGTAAGATGATTTGAGACTGTTCAAAGTATACAATAATTTGAATAAAGCTAAAAGTTGTATATCTCGACGAATTCTGGAATGAAAATCTATTGAAGTTTTTCTTTCTACAGTGGTCAGAATTAATGAAGGTTAGGCATTGTTGTATAACATAACACGATTCAATTTCAAAGTGTCTTGTCTTAAATTTGGTCAAATATTGTTCAGTATTTGCTTGAGACAATTACTGTAGCTTGAGTTTTAAAACAAAGATTGTTCAGGGTCTCTCTAGAATTAATACTACCTATTGCTGTATAACCAAATACTGTTATGTGCTTTTAGAACAAATACAATTTTAGAACAAATAATGTTAAGCGCGTTTTAGAAACGCTTACAGTTTAATGCAGTTTAGCAACACATACTCTTTATGGTGGTTTCTAGACACAATACAGTTAATTGTTTAATATATGAAAGTTACTGCTAAGAGCATTTTAGAAACAATTTGGACTGGTAAAGTGTATTGGTTTGATAAATGACTCTTTCAGATTTGACTTAAATTTCATTGCGTCGTTTCTAATTAGAACTCGTTTATGAGCTGTTAAACATTTAGTAATAGACAAAGGCATAAAAAAAAATATGAATCATTTGTTAAAATACAAAAGTATCAATTTACTCAATTTATATCACTTTCGTTTTATACGAAGATCTATAACAGTTTTAATAATTCATGTAAGTTTTAAGTGTTTTTCTGCTATTTTTATTAAAGGCATCATATATTTGTAAAGCTTTTGTATCATAGCACTTACAGTACACTGTCTTTAAATAGGTCCATTGATTTTGTATCACAGTACTTTTAGTGGACTGTCTAAAATAGGTCCATTGATTTTCTATCACAGTACTAATAGGAGACTGTCTAAGAGTGATTCATTGATTTTGTATCGCAGTACTTATAGTACACTGTCTAAAATAGGTCCATTGATTTTCTATCATAGCACTTACAGTAGACTGTCTAAAATAGGTCCATTGATTTTGTATCATAGTAGTTATAGCAGACTGTCTAAAATAGGTCCATTGATTTTGTATCACAATACTAATAGGAGACTGTCTAAAATTGGTTCATTCATTTTGTGTCATGGCAGTTACAGTAGAATGTCTAAATCTGCTCCATTGATTTTCTACATGTTGATGGGAACAAATGTTACCTAATAATGTAGTAAATTCAACGGTTGAGTTGAATAGACAAATTTGGAAGCATAATGAGAAATAATATCGGTGTCGTGATTACCACGAAATTTTGATATTAATTTAATTTTCAGCACAGAGTGAATCTAAACTTGTTTCAGGAATTTTAGTACATTTTGTTTTCCAATTTCAAGATAACATATATATTTAATGCTGGCCAATTTTGCATTATCTTTATGATTAAAATGTAATTGCATCATGTTTAAGACTACTAATTCCATAAACAGATTACGTTTGGCCTGAGTAATTAGTAGATTACATAACGTCAGTTAATTGAACAAGTCTCGTGGATTAAAGACTTCATCTAATTTGTAGATATAGCCTATATATTGACCGGCAGACTAATTAAACTCTGACAAATATCTGTAGAAAATGGAGATAGTTTTAAGGAGTCATGAAAGACTAGCAGTATTTCCTTATGCTAAAACTGTAAACAAACATCGGGAGGCGGAGTTGTAAACACCTAGAAAAATCTTGAGGTTAGTTTTTGGAATGATTTTCTTCCATTCAAGTCGATCATTGCAGCACGTATAAAATTGTCTTATTCATTGTGGAATATTCTGAACGAAAGAAATAAACGTTTATACACTGTATGGGTGACTTACATTAATGTGTAAGAAAATGACAAATCTTAGGACACTGTGTGTTCTACTTCCTTTACTGAAGGAAGCATATGTTAGGACACTGTATAAACGACTTGCATTTCCTTTTAAGATCTTTAGAACTGTAGGGTCACCGTCAGCCCCTAGGATGTTCACGTTTAAGATTAAACATCGTCTGGAAGAAATGTGTGTCACTAGAAATATCTATATTGTTATTTTATCAACTAAAGCAATTAACTAAAACATTTATTGACAATTTATAAATGGTGAATGAAGTCGATAAAACAATAATTTCAAGATCTTCACCAGATCTCAGAGACGAAATTAATGTTATAAACTTGAGAAAACAGACTGATGGAAATCAAAATGGTTGAAGTCTTTCTGTCAGCGTGGCAATTTCCTAGTGCACCCTAATAAAACTACAAGGAATAAAGGACAAACAAAACTATGACCTTTATTACAATTGCTCGGTGGCTCGCAGCATTAGTTACTTACCATCACAAACATTATTGTTACAACTGTCAGTTTCAACTGATTTGCCTTTGCAGTTATTGGATTGGCGTTGGTCGTAAATACTACAATTTCTGGTCCTATATGTGACACCTCCGCCACATGTCGCCGTACAATACAACCAGGAAGACCAATTGGTCCAAGAATCTAAAACAACAAAAGTATTTAAATATTGTTTTATTCAACATTACATTATCAGCATTAGATTTGCCTTAAGGAACATATAGCCCATTGCTCAGTAAAATACATTATTCATGAAAAGTAATTAAAAAATAAAACGTAAACAAAGTAACCAACGGGTAATATATGCAAATTGCAACCAAGAATCACTTGGTTGGCTTTGGGATCTCATAGGCAATTGCTGAAATACAGTCGTGATCCTCATGATGCTTCATCAAACTATTTATTAGATCTTTGCATATCAGCAAAGGGTTGCATCCAATGACCTAGTAGTTTTGGCATTAATATTCTCATTGGCAAACTAGCAGATTGTTACCCTAGCTAATGGTATTGTAAAACAATCTCTGGTAAATAGTGTATGAAAATTTGAACCTTTAAATCTCAATACATGATTTGCGCCCAGGTGACCTGTTGCAATAGTAAATTCGGTGTAATTACGTTTTCTGACAATATTCAATTGCAAAAGAACGTATCTACGTTGGTCTTATCACTTTTCATTTGACCGTTTTACCATGTAATAGGCTTAAAAGGGCTGGATAAGGTACACTTACCAGGTATCTTCGGGGTCATCACTGAAACTGAAATGCCTGATAATGTGTATTATTTAAAAATATACTACGTACAGAAAGCAACGAATAGTTGGTTCCACTTTATTTCATCTTGGTGGCTTTAGCAGTATACATTGTCAAGGACAAATATTTGCCATAGCTAATTTTAGAGTAAACGAATCTCAGCTGCATATTGTACCGTCATATTACATCTGGACTGATATAAGTTTTGGTATATGTCGGATTGGTACTTTTAATAAATAGCTATATCTCAAAATATTATATTTTAAACAAATAGTACTCACTTTGAAGTTTTAGTCATTCTTGTCTTTTAGTTTATTCTTATGAACTTAATTGCTTAATTGGAGGTCTAAACATACTGAATAATGTAAGCTTACCAGGAGAATTTGTGTTCAAAGAATGGCTGGTGTCATTTTCATTTGTATCATGCCTCGTTTCCTAAATTTATCTTATTGCATTCATCAAGTCAATACATTACGTATTCATCAATAATGTCATTTCTATGTTTTCTTGTTTTCTAAAACTGTCATATGCACAAACGATAAAACTGACTACGATACATATTAGTCATCAGAAAAAATTCCGATATTTTACAAGATATGAGATTGTTTTTATTCGTACCATGCAGACATTTTTAAGTTATTGGTTTAGTTTGCAAACGGGTGTTACCTTGACTTGTGCAGTTGATTTCCGGACATGGCAAATAATCCACGCTGTTTCCTTGGCAATCGTTTGTTATTTTTGTGTAATCGACATTAAAACAGTGTCTCACGCGAATACGGCTGTTTGTACCGCATTGTTCACTGCAATTGCTCCAATCCGACCATGTATTCCATACGCCTGTAAAGCACATAGTATAAAAAGAGACGATATATAATGTTTTAAGGCTATTGGTTCAGCATTATAATAAGACACTTATATCATACTTTAAGAAGTGTGTCGCCAGGAGGGTTTATCATGCTTTAGGTTATACATCATATATCTGTTCGAAGTTATTTACCTGTTTGTAAAACTACATGAAATTATTATTTTTTATGGGTTTTATAATGTGACTTTTTTCTAACGAACGTACTTTATTTCACATTGGTATTACTAGCTCCACCTCAGTTTCAATATAATAATTGAATATCTCACACCACATTCCGCTGCAGTTGTAGAGATCAAGATATTTCAGACATTTTGCAAATCTGCTTGCTTTAATTACATTTTGGTGTCGTATTGTCCAATACGTTGCATGCTTAAATCTATCAATTATATATTTCCACTTCTATAAACAAAACACTAAACTTGTTAAGTCGTATAAGTCTCTTTTCGCAATGCATTTTGTACTCATTCTGTCCTGCATTTGTTATAATACTTTCCTGAAAACCATATTTGTTGTTTAATTATTTTTTGTCTTTTCTTTATCCATTATTATGAATCGTAAGAATTGCAATTTTTTATCTCCTGTTTATCCTAATTTTAGGTCATTTTCTTTGGAAGCTTACATACAGTTGATTGGCAGTGATTTTAAAGTGGGAAAAATGACGAAAAAAATCTTATGATTCTCGTTTTTTATGGTTTGTCTGGCGAGTTCTATTCCAATCTGTTAACTTTGTTGGAAGTAGCAAATTAAATAAAGTGCATATGTTTGAAATTCGACTGTTGACCATAACAGTCTGCATTCATGCTAATTACTTTTCCCCCTAGACAATATACCATTCTTATTAATTCCCTACTAAGTCATAACAATTATAAAGCTTTACTTGAATACGTTAGAATTTCTTTCAATCTAGCAGTTTCGTATTGTATTGCTCCATGACGTGCAAAAGCAGATGCTAGCATTTGATCGAAACAGACTAACACGTCTAATATATGAAAACTAATTTCCGTATTGTTATCATAACTGTTGGCTGGCATATGCAAGCTGACGTAGGTAATAAATATATTGCTTTGTGTCCATAAACATGAGCCATCGAGTCCAAAAATGTGATAGTTGTACAGGTAATATGCAGCATGCCAGTTGGTTTGCCATACCACACTTTTTGTAACGGTTAAACATGTCTGTCGTCTATGAAAACTCATCAACGCATTATCCGATATTGAAACCACAACAAGCTAGATTCGTTTATTAATTAAGAATCCGGACATTAATTGATACAGATACTACCTCTTCTATAATATGGTGCTTTTAATAAGGATATCTGTTTCTATAAGTATCAAAATACAAATAACGTTTCTGTTGTGGCTTTAAATCGATCACCTACTTAAATATCACGATTATCCAAGTTTAGGCTCCAACTACCGATCATGATGAAAAAGAAATTGATGTGTTTTACAACAAATTCCTGGGTATTCTAAACATGGTCAGTAAAACAATATCTTTACCATCCAAGGAGGCCAGAATTCCAAAGTTATCAAAGATGCTTTAAAAACTGGAACGATGATTGAAGACATTCTTGCAATGAGAGAGACCGCTGCTCTGTTTCGCAAGCTACAACAAATTGGTGCTAGCGAACACCCTGGGCCGACATAAAGTTTCAGAATGCCGGACATGGCACGCACAAAATGGAAACCACCAAAACCAGATCGACTATATACTGGTGCAAAACCGTGACCGAACTGGCATCAATAGAACAAAGTAAGGCCCGTAGAGACCTCAAAACATCTGTCACACAGCAGGGACGATGCAGTGTTGAAAAATAAACAATATCAGAAACATGCAGAAGAAAGCGACAGAATAGTGGATGGGACAAACGTGCACATAAATAGAGAGCAGTCTGATAAAGAATAACACCAAAAAGTTATTCCAAATTGTGAAAGACCTCATCTGACAGAAGCAACTAAGAGTCAGACCGATTAAAGACGAAAATGGAAAATGCCTCACAGAATAGAGTGACATTGCAGAAAGATGGACTAAGTATTGCAATACAGATATCAGTCCACAGGAGACCCAGAAGTACGTGAAGTTCGAAACTCCACAAATGATAATGATTTCTCCATTCTCAAAGAAGAGGTGGATTCAGCAATAAGAGTACTGAATAATGTGAAGATAGTTGTAGTAGACAACATCCCGTCTGAATTTATCAAGAATGGGGTATCAGTTAAAGAGCTTCTAACAAACATCTGCAACGAGATTTGACAGACTGTGAATGACCAATACAGTGGATTCAGTCACTGATTATAACACTCCCCCCAAAAAGACAATCTCCCGCTGTGATAAAATTACAGAACTATCAGGTGGATCACAAGAAGATTCAATAATCGCTAAAGAACAGGCAGGGTTCCGGAGTGGAAGATGCCCAAAATACGAAACAGTCAATCTCAGGTTTCTGTATGAAAAGTACTCACAACATCAACAAGACCTCTATCATGTGATTTAAAAACGGACTTTGACAGAGTGTGGCATGAGGGATTGTGGGCCACAATGAAGAAGTACAACATGGGTCAAACGTTGACAATAGCATCAAGCAGGTGTTCACCAAAGATACCAGCGCAGCAATTGCTTACGGTTCTTTAGGGAGCTGGTCCAACAGTTGGAGTACGTCACGGCTGTCTCCTGTCACCAACACATTTGAACATCTACTTAGAGTTGATCATGAGTGAAGCCTTGGAAAATCACTGTACGACAGTCCGCATTGGAGAATGTAATCTCACCAACCTCCGCTTTTCAGAAAATTTTCGTGGGCTAGCAGGTATTAAAGACGATTGAGCAAGCTTAGCGGAGAACGTCGACGAAACATCTTCAAGATTTTAAATGGATAATGGCGCTGAGAGGACACAGCTGATGACAAATAGTGTCAAACAAATCTCGTCAAAACAAGACCGAATTTAATTATACACACAAAGAATACATGATCGGGTTAATCAAGACGAAAGGTAGATAAATCACTAAAGGGAAACACTTCTACATACATGTCGTATTATTGGGTTAAATATCGTTAATAGTAAATATGGATCAGTTAAAAGCATACAAAAATATACACGTATTTACGGCCTTTACGATACATTGTGTTTTAGCTGACGTATGTATTTTAAAAAGTTATCTTTGACATAGTTGATAGGTGGGAATCTGCAAGAATAACCACCATATTTTCCCTTATTACGTGAGCAAATTGGAACAGATATGTGTTCGTGACTCTTGCGTAAATTGAGAAACGAATAGAGATAGAATAATAACGATGTGTTATCGTTTATCAAATTCACATGAACCTATGATCCAAAGAATGCAGATATGATTTTAAATGGTATCAGATATACAAAACTCAACAATTACATTAAAACAATTAGCGTTATTTACAATGATGCACCAAACCCAATGTAAACAGTCAATATAAATGAGAATATTGCTGTGACATTTACAAGAAAAAATTTTTAACTTTGATCTTGATTGGACAGAGAATGTGTTGAAACTGAAGTGAAAGTCTTAGGATGTGTACGGAAGTTCGGAATATAATTAATTGCCAATGATAAGCTATACATAAATATGTATTTTTGTTATGAAACGCAAGTACAACCAAAATGCATTTGAACAAGGAAATGGTCATAGTTTTGCATTATACACGAAACATAAACGTTTTGTTCTCCTTGTAACAAATCCGATTAAACGTACATACCAGCATCGCGTTATCGAATTGGTATGAATATTGTCACAGTTGTGCAAATTGTTCCAACTCTGTTGAGAAGGTTTAGGAAAATGAAACCGTTAAATGGTTCGAACTCTGTTGAGCTGTTACAGGAAAATGAAACCGTTAAAATATTCCCACTATTGTTACAGGAAAATGAAATCATTCAATTATTCCAACTGTTGAACTGTTACAGGAATAAGAAACCGTTAAATTGTTCTAATGTTGTGGAGCTGTTACAGGAAAATAAAACCGTTAAACTGTTCATGTTGCTCTAGATATTATTAATAACGAAGAAGATGTCCGCTAGCACAAATCTGGGGAATACACGTTTTATCCAGTGATTTATTTATATTGTTATGTATATTTATTATAATTCTTCTAAATTTTATGGATGTGCCCTTGTCCTAAAATCGAGTTAATTTCTGCTTGACCCAAATTGATTTATTTTATTTATGCAATGCAAATACCCAACTAAATTATATATATATGTATGGGTTTAAAATCAGTATTAGTAATACTAGAAAAAATAAATATTTGTATCCGTGTCAAGGGTTTGGAATTTTTGAAAAGAAGTGTGCATTCTATAGATTGTTCTGTTGTAATCATCAGGGTCATTCTGGAAGGTTTCTCTGGATTATGTAATGGTTTCTTTTTATAAGATGCTAACTGAGACTTGAGGTCAATTATAAAACTAACGAGAAACTTTAAGGACGTAGGTATTCATGCTTGAATTGTTAACAAAATCAAGTTGCTTGTTATGTTCAGTATAGTTTTTTCTTTATGGACTGGACTTTCTTTCTTAAATGTATTGCATTCAAGTTATTATTTTGACTCTGGAAATACAAAAGGTGCTATGAAAACATTCTTGGAAGGAGACATTTACTGAAATTTGAACTCAAACGAAACCTGGAAGTATATTGCTGTGATTCAGCCAATGACTACTGACACATCAATACAGTATAAGATATACCAGACACGTAATAATCTTCAGATTTTGGATATCGTTTGTAATTGTAGTGTGTTTTATTGAGAACGCTAAATTAATAGGATTTGTTCCTCAATTCCTGTCTTATTTTAATTTGCGCTAGTTTAAGTTTTTTCTTCTAATTTTCACCTTTATTCTGTGCAAATAAACCATTCGTTAACTTTAGCAAAAGCTTGCTGTATTTTACATTTTTCTGTATTTAATTTTAAGATCATTACTCGTAAAGATATGTAAATGAATATAGTTACACATTTTAAACATTTTTAATTGACTATTTGATATCTGATACTATCTAGATAATACTTGTATCATCAGTTTTTTCGCAATAGACTGGATAACTGTAAGAAATCTTTTATTTTTGCTCAGTGTAGGTTTTAGTGCTATAGCAAAATATAGTATGTGATTAATTTGCATTTTTGTTTTTTACCAAATGGTATACATAATTATTTGTTGAATGTCTAACACTTTCAATAGATATGATATTCTTCTATTAAACAATCATATGGATATGGACCATGGGTTGGTGGAATGTATTGCAAATAAACTTTATTATTCTGATTTGTTATTATTATTTTAGTTGCTGCGTTTATTGCTGTAATTAGTAGCGGACTTTAGTAGTAGCAGTATTAGTAGTAGTAATAGTAGTAGTAGTAATAGTAGTAGTAGTAGTAGTAGTAATTAAAACAGCAGTAACAAACACCATAGACAGGAAAAAGGGCTTAAAGGTTTTCTAACATTGTAAACCATGTTTAGTTACAAAAACGTTTTTGATGTTCATTTTCGTATAAATAAATTAAAATATTTGTCACCTCACAGTTGAAATGACATCTCACATGTAAAGACTAGGAGCCAGAGGTTGTCCTTCGTTCCAATTGTTAATCTTGATACTACTAAATGGTTGTTATTATTATAGTTATTAATAATGTTGTTATTATTATTATCACAATTCTTCGTCTTCATCTTCTTCTTGTTCTTCTTCTTGTTGTTCTTCATCTTGTTCTTGTTCTTGTTCTTCTTCTTATTATTATTATTAGTAGTAGTAGTATTAGTATTAGTAGTAGTAGTAGAAGCAGTAGTAAGAAACACATGCACACCATAAACAGGAAGAGGGATTGAAGGTTTAGAAACTTTGTCAACCATGTTTAGTTATATAAACGTGTTTATTGTTTATTTTACAAATGCTACATTTACAAGCATTAATTTTTTATACCATCTAATGTGCTTATTTTATCTTTATCGCTTTGTTTAGTCATTTTAAAAAAAAAGTAAGTTATTAATTGTGTGTTCATTTTGTATAATATTCTTAGATTTATTTTAAAATGCGTACACGGGTTCATAATTTTCGCTGTTATGGTATGCTTACGTTGGGAACCAGGATGACTGGTACTCATAGTGTGTGATGCTGGCGTAGTCGTTGATTGTTCACTTGAGTCACTCACTGGAGTTATGGTACCAGTCGCAGTTGTTGTCGTGTTCATGGAAACAAGTGACGACAATGTACTAAAATCCAAGACAACATCTGCGAATTAGAAAAAAATGTATTATCTACGTTAGCAATAATAAGGCAAATCCATCTTGACAACGTCACAATTCTTGGACATTCAGTAACTTTCCGTTTCCGAAATTTGTAAAGAAACTTTCCATTCGTTCGGGCTCTACAAGATCTTTAGGAAGCCTATTTTGGAATCATGCCGAAATACCGTAAGTTCCTCTCCCAGTTAATTTAGGATAATTAAATTAATTAACTAAAACAAAACTTGTTGGTTTGCTACATTGTGTTATTTATGATTATTACCGAAAAGTCGTATCAATAAATTAAAATATTCGTCACCTCACAGTTGAAATGATATCTCACATGTAAAGACTAGGTGCCAGAGGTTGTGTTTCGTTCCAATTGTTAATCATGATACTACTAAATGGTTATTATTATATTTTTTAATATTGTTCTTATTATTATTATCACAATTCTTCGTCTTCATCTTCTTCTTGTTCTTCTTCTTCTTCTTCTTCTTCTTAATATTATTATTAGTAGTATTAGTAGTAGTAGTAGAAGCAGTAGTAAGAAACACATATGCACACCATAGACATGAAGAGGGACTTGAAGGTTTAAAAACTTTGTCAACCATGTTTAGTTATATAAACGTGTTTATTGTTTATTTTACAAATGTTTAATTTAACGAATTAATCTTTTATACCATCTAATGTGCTTTTTTATCTTTATCGCTTTGTTTAGTCTTATTTTTTAAAAAATAGTAAGTTATTTATTGTGTGTTCATTTTGTATAATATTCTTAGATTTATTTTAAAATGCGTACACGGGTTCATAATTTTCGCTGTTATGGTATGCTTACGTTGGGAACCAGGATGACTGGTACTCAAAGTGTGAGATACTGGCGTAGTCGTTGATTGTTCACTTGAGTCACTCCCTGGAGCTATGGTGCCAGTCGCAGGTGTTATCGTGTTCATGGAAACAACTGAAGACAAAATACTCAAATGCATGACATTATCTAACAATTAGAAAAATGTGATATACGTTAGTTATGATGAGACAAAGCCATTTTGACATAATCACGATACTTAGCCGATCAGCACGTTTCTGGTTTCGAAATTTATACGGAATTTTTCATTCGTTTGGACTTTCATGGAACTTTATCAAGATTATTTTGGATTCACGCCATGCTACTTTAAGTTCCTCTCAGAGTTTCATTTCTTATAATTAAATTATTTAATTTTAACAATACTTATCTATTTTCTGTTATTTATATTATGACTCAAGAGTCGCAGAAATAAATTAAATTATTTGTCACCTCACAGTTGAAATGATATCGCACATGTCAAGATTAGGACCCAGAGGCACTTCTTAATTCAAATTGGGAATCGTATGATATATGTTTTCCATGTGTCTTTCTATTGCATTTGGTAAGAAATATATTTCCTTGCTTGTAATAAAAATTTGATGATGGATTTTCTCTAGAAATGGCGGCCATATTTGATGTCTGATTGACATCATTTATACACAAGCAGAAATACTTTGTGTTAAAATGCTTCTTGCAATTGTGCTTATACTAATTGTTTCAACAAAAACGTTTAATACTGTTTTATCTTCTTCTTGTAACTGAATTATTATATCAAACAGTGTCTAAGAAGATTTGAGACGGTTCAAAGAATACAATAATTTGAATAAAACTAAACGTTGTATATCTCGATGAATTCTGGTCGTTACTGTAAACTTTTGTTCACTGCTATTTTGAATGAAAATCTACTGAAGTGTTTCTTTGTGCCAGTGGTCAGACTTAATGCCGATTTGGCATTGCTGTATAACATAAAATGATTCAATGTCAAAGTGCCTTGTCTTGAATTGGGTCAAATATTGTTAAGTATTTGTTTGAGACAATTACTGTAACTTGAGTTTTAAAACAATGATTGTTCAGGGTCTCTCTAGAATCAATACTACGTATTGTTGTATAACCAAATACCGGTATGTGCTTTTAGAACAAATAATGTTATGTGCGTTTTAGAAACGCTTACAGTTTAATGCAGTTTAGCAACACAATCTCTTTATGGTGGTTTCTAGACACAATACAGTTAATTGTTTAATATATAAAAGTTACTGCTAAGAGCATTTAGAAACAATTTGTAACTGGTAAAGTGTATTGGTTTGATAAATGACTCTTTCAGATTTGACTTAAATTTCATTGCGTTGTTTCAAATTAGAACTCGTTTATGAGCTGTTAAACATTTAGTAATAGACAAAGGCATGAAAACAAAATAAATATGAATAATTTGTTAAAATACAAAAGTATTAATTTATTCAATTTATATCACTTTCATTTCATACGAAGTTCTATAACAGTTTTAAGAATTCATGTAAGTTTAAGTGTTTTTCTGCTATTTTTATTAAAGGCATCACATATTTGTAAAGCTTTTTTATCATAGCACTTACAATAGACTATCCAAAATAGGTCCATTGATTTTGTATCACAGTACTTTTAGTGGACTGTCTAAAATAGGTCCATTGATTTTCTATCACAGTACTAATAGGAGACTCTAAGATTGATTCATTGATTTTGTTTCACAGTACTTATAGTACACTGTCTAAAATAGGTCCATTGATTTTGTATCACAGTATCTATAGTACACTGTCTAAAATAGGTCCATTGATTTTGTTTCACAGTACTTATAGTGCACTGTCTAAAATAGGTCCATTGATTTTCTATCATAGCACTTACAGTACACTGTCTAAAATAGGTCCATTGATTTTGTATCACAGTACTAACAGGAGACTGTCTAAGATTGATTCATTGATTTTGTATCAGTACTTATAGTACACTGTCTAAAATAGGTCCATTGATTTTCTATCACAATATTTCTAGCAGACTGTTTAAAATAGGTCCATTGATTTTGTATCACAATACTAATAGTAGACTGTCTAATACTGGTTAATTGATTTTGTATCACAGTACTTACAGCAGTAGACTGTCTAAAAGAAGTCCATTGATTTTGTATCACAGTACTAATAGGAGACTGTCTAAAATTGGTTCATTTATTTTGTGTCATTGCAGTTACAGTAGAATGTCTAAATCTGCTCCATTGATTTTCTACATGTTGATGGGAACAAATGTTACATAATAATGTAGTAAATTCAACGGTTGAGTTGAATAGAGGAATTTCAAAGCACAATGAGAAATAATGTCGGTGTCGTGATTATATATGATATTAATTTAATTTTCAGCACAGAGTGAATCTAAACTTGTTTCAGGAATTTTAGTACATTTTGTTTTCCAATTTCAAGATAACATATAAATTTAATGCAGGCCAATTTTGCATTATCTTTATGATTAAAATGTAATTGCGTCATGTTTAAGACTACTAATTCCATAAACAGATTATGTTTGGCCTGAGTAATTAGTAGATTACATAACGTCAGTTAATTGAACAAGTCTCGTGGATTAAAGACTTCATCCAATTTGTAGATGTAGCCTATATATTGACCGGCAGACTAAGTAAACTCTGACAAATATCTGTAGAAAATGGAGATAGTTTTAAGGAGTCATGAAAGACTAACATTATTTCCTTATGCTAAAACTATTAACAAACAAATAGGGAGGCGGAGTTGTAAACACCTAGACAAATCTTGAGGTTAGTTTCTTGAATGATTTTCTTCCATTCAAGTCGATCATTGCAGCACGTATGAACCTGTCTTATTCATTGTGGAATATTCGGAACGAAAGAAATAAACGTTTATACACTGTATGGGTGACTTACATTAATGTGTAAGAAAATGACAGATCTTAGGTCACTGCGTGTTATACTTCCTTTACTGAAGGAAGCAGATGTTAGGACACTATATAAACGACTTGCATTTCCTTTAAAGATCTTTGGAACTGTAGGGTCATCGTCAGCGCCCAGGATGTTCACGTTTAAGATTAAATATCGTCTGGAAGAAATGTGTGTGACTAGAAATATCTATATTGTTATTTTATCGATTAAAGCAATTAACTAATACATTTATTGGCAATTTATAAAGGGTGAATGAAGTCGATAAAACAATAATTTCAAGATCTTCAAGAAATCTCAGAAACGAAATTAACGTTATAAACTTGTGAAAACAAATTGATGAAAACCATAATGGTTGAAGTCTTTCTGTCAGCGTGGCAATTTCCTAGTGCACCATAACACAATTACAAGGAATAAAGGCCAAACAAAACTATGACCTTTATTACAATTGCTCGGTGGCTCGCAGCATTAGTTACTTGCCATCACAAACATTATTGTTACAACTTTCAGTTTCAACTGAGCTGCCTTGGCAGTCAATGGCTTGGCTTTGGTCGTACGTAGTACAATTTCTGATCCTATATGTGACACCTCCGCCACATGTCGCCGTACAATACGACCAGGAAGACCAATTGGTCCAAGAATCTAAAAGAACAAAAGTATTTAAATATTGTTTAATTCAACATTACATTATGAGCATTAGGTTTGCCTAGAGGATAATATAGCCCATTGCCCAGTAAAATACATTATTCATGAAAAGTAATTAAAAAATTAAACGTAAACAAAGTGACCAACGGGTAATATATGCAGAATGCAACCAAGAATCACTTGGTTGGCTTTGTGATCTCATGAGCAAATGCTGAAATACAGTCGCGATCCTCAAGATTTTTCATTAAACTATTTATTAGATCTTTGCATATCAGCAAAGGGTTGCATGCAATGACCTAGTAGTTTTGTCATTATTACTCTCATTGGCAAACAAGCAGATTGTTACCCTAGCTAATGTTATTGCAAAACAGTCTCTGGTAAATAGTGTATGAAAATTTGAAAATTTAAGTCTCAATAAATGATTTGCGCCCAGATGACCTGTTGAATGGTAAATTCGGTGTAATTACGGTTTCTGACAATATTCAATTGCAAAAGAACGTATTTACGCCGGTCTTATCACCTTTTATTTGACCGTTTTACCATGTAATAAGCTTACAAGGGCTGGATAAGGTACACTTACCAGGTATCTTCGTGGTCGACACTGAAACTGAAATGTTTGATAATGTGTATCTTTTCAAAATATACTACGTACAGAAAGCAACGAATAGTTAGTGCCACTTTATTTCATATTGGTGGCTTTAACAGTATACATTGTCAAGGACAAATACTTGCCATAGCTAATTTTAGAGTAAACGAATCTCAGCTGCATATTGTACCGACATATTACATCTGTACATCACACTGACTGATAAAAGATGTATATGTTGGAATGGTACTTTTAGTAAATAGCTATATCTCAAAATATTATATTTTAAACAAATATTATTCACTTTGATTTTTTAGTCATTATCGTCTTTTATTTTATTCTTATGAACTTAATTGCTTAATTGGAAGTCTAAACATACTGAATAATGTAAACTTACCAGGAGATTCGTGTTCAAGGAATGGCTGGTGTCATTTTCATTTGTATCATGCGTCGTTTCCTAAATTTATCTTATTGCATTCATCAAGTCAATACATTACGTATTCATCAATAATGTCCTTTCTATCTTTTCTTGTTTTCTAAGACTGTCCTATATACAAACGATAAAGCTGACTACGATACATATTAGTCATCAGAAAAAATTCCGACATTTGACAAGATATGAGATTGTTTTTATTCGTAACACGCAGACATTTTTAAGTTATTGGTTTAGTTTGTACAATGGTCTTACCTTGACTTGTGCAGTTGATTTTCGGGCATGGCAAATAATCCACGCTGTTTCCTTGGCAATCGTTTGTTATTTTTTTGTAATCGACATTAGTACAGTTTCTCACGCGAATGCGGTTGTTAGTACCGCATGAATCACTGCAACTGCTCCAATCCGACCATATATTCCATATACCTGTAAAGCACATATTATAGTGTGTGAGTCATAATCCTATAAGGCATACCTTATTTTTCATTTATGACGGGCTGTTGTAGTTGCATATTGTACCTCTTCTGAACCTAGCTAATGTATATGTGTCTATCTATGTATCTCTAGCAGCGTATTCAATATATAGTGCACGTGTCATTTACTTAAAACATATCACCGCAAATCTTCACAAACATTTATTGTTAAAAATTGATTTTAGTATCGTATATATTTCTTCCTTTTGCGGTATTCATGTCTACAAGTGTCAGTAATATGTTGTGGTGCTTAAAGTACTTAATAATGAACGTCAAAGCATAGCTATATTTATTTACTAAATACTGCCATTCTCATCAAATGTTTGGTGACAGAAGTCACCATTCGCTTCCTCTAAATTGATGTGGCTTCATTTATCCTATTTTGCTTTGCAAGATTTAATCACAATATACAAATTTTCAAATTACATTAAATATACAAAAGCAAATCATATTTAAAAATAACGTTACTTCTCAGAATGTATACTGTTATCCTTAGAAAATGACGAATGTTTAAGCAAATATGCCCACTCAATTCATATCTCACTGCACAGGATATACGACGGCAGCTGTAGACTATAACGGATGGCTCAGCAAATTTGCCATCTCAATTCGTACTTAAGTTTATATGAACTGCATCCGTTATGCAAATCTGTGTGTATTTGAAAAACATTGCATATACTGGATATACACATCTTTCAAAAGATCAATGTTTTAGGAACCACATCAGATATCGATAATATAAATATATGTTTGTATATCACAATGTGTAAAACTTGTACCCATATAGATGTCAGGTTATTCGTGAATCCTACTAAGACAAGTAGTAGTATCATTGTTACAAAAAGTGCAATTTGAATATCATTTAATTCAGTTGTATACTGATAGATTGCCAGTTGTCATGCATACACACTTTGATGTACACTTGTCTCATCTGCCAGAGATGGGGTCCCTGCACGTGACCTTCAAGTTTGATTAATCCCCAAGAAATTATATCTCAATGAAATCACACAGGAATCGTCTTGTCACAGAAAGTGACGATTTCGCAGCTGATCTTGTGTCATTTCTATTTCAAGTTCGTCTTATTCTTCTTATTATTATTTGTAGTAGCAGCTGCACTGTTAATAGCAGTAGTAATTATTAATAGCAGTTGCTAGATGCATTCCCATGTGTATAAGCTGGAATCTTAATCCATTATAACTAACATTTAGATATTTACTAACATATTATTTCATTCAGTTCAACCTATTGTTTCTTCTGTCTAAATGGTTATACTCAATTATGATTACTTTGGACTGTGGCCGATATGTTACTTGGATTGGATCAGTTGGGAAAATATCTTTATCAAAGATGTGTTTGATATTTCCAAAGAGACCCCAAACTCAAAGCCTTCAAAGACTTTGCATCTGTTGGACCCGAATATGTCATTCCAAGCAATTAATCAAACACCAAATCTTCGTTTTCTGGGGTTGGTAGAGAGTGTGATACAGTGTAAATTATCTTCAAAAACGTTCGATTGAAGTTATTTTAAAACATTCCGTGACAATGGCTGTTCTTTCGCGATTTAATGTGGCGAAAACATGAAAATCTAGGCTTCTAATTCCAGTGCTTTGAGTGTCTGCCGTAGTGAAAGGTGACAATCATCTTGAATCAAAAGCAGTTTCAAAGCTATATTTCTAAACTAGTTTCAGCAGTCGAACTTGTGACCCAAACATTTATTTGTAACTACCATTGTACGATGCTAAGTGAGAAATGGGAGCTAAACAAGCACGATTTTGAAAATCTAAACTAGGTACTTTGGTTAGACGTTTAAATATATTTGTCGAATGTGTTTGCGAAACGTATATGTCGAATGTTCTTCAAACTATCGTAGCACATGTGCTAAACGTACGTTCATTTCGCAGCACCCTAACAAATGTTGAGCTACTGTAACAGGCAGATTGTAGGATTTTAGTACCATGAAAGCCGAATTTCCAATTTAAGAGCCATCAAAATTGAAAAAGAAAATTACCGTAATGTTTTCAACAATGATTGCTTTTCCATGTTTCATGTGTGTATGCATTTATATGTCTATGTCTATGTTTGCTGCGACAAAAACTTTAAACCTATTTAACTTTATCTTTTCTTTCGTTGTTCTGGCGTAGTATTGCGTCTATCATCACTTTCTAAACTGTGTGCTTTGTTGATTCTGTTGATTATCCTTACCAAAACATTCATTCCCTTTTGAAATATTTACGTGCACATTACAGTGTTTTCGGAACACATTAATAATGTAAACACATGTGTAAATTAGAGTAATAGGTTCATTAAAGTACACGATACATTTGTTTTCTTGGTGTGAAATTTGTGGTTGAATTGTATCTTCTATGAGGGATGCTTATTCCCACGTTCGTGCTTCAGGCATATACATAGAAGCATTTCCAGTCGTACCAAATCTTCGGATAACATAGTAACTATAAAAAACAATAGTGCCATAGATGGAAATAATGATAACCACACCGACCCTGAACACCACATAAGTCTGAAGCACCTTACACTATGATACTACAGCGCCTGAAGAGGAACCCTAAAACAAGATTACCTCCATCTCGATAAAGACCAACTCCATCCCAAGACTATACTTTACTTTACAAGGTGTTACTTGACTATAGTTACACCTACAGCGCCGAATGTGAATACAACTCAGCAGTGGGATAGGCATGGAGGTGTAGATGTGAGAAAAACTTACAAAACAAATGAAACCAATGGAGCAAAAAGGAGAAAGTCAGCAGTGAAAAAACAAACACAATTAATCAGAACTGCAGCAACACCACAACCTTGGAGGAAAACATCACGGCGAGTCATCAACAAATTGGAATATGACAATGATTATGTTATCCAAGAGAGTGTCAAGTTAGCGAAGATTCAGCAAAATAGGTATTTGGGGAAAATATTACCAATATCCAGTACCCTAAGTGACGCTGATTTGAAATATGCTAATCGAGTCACACAGGAAGAATCCATCCAGGTACATCTCCGTATGGCCGTCATTGAATGACCTTGTGAGTACTGACCTGGTCCCTCTAAACAGCTCCATGGGACGGATGTTAACCCGACCATCTGAAGTTGTGCCACTTACTGCCTTCTGTGATCAATATTCAGTGTTTCAAGGGCTAGAAAACATTGTTTAAAATGCCTAGTTGTTTTCACTTTGGCTTGAATTCCAATGTCTATAATAACTTCTGTAAGAATCAAATATGGTTCGTTCAATCACAGTTCGAAAATAGCATTTAAAAATACATATTTAAGAACAATATTTTTATGGGTCAATCATTCATATTATTCTTGTACTGATGTTTCAGAACACGTTTGTACAATGTTCACTAAAGTTTTGAGTAACAGAGTGAGAACATTTAATACTAGTCAGATTGGTCCTAATTCCAATATATCAGTTACAGACAATTAGACGTATTTTGTAGAAGAGAAATGATACAACTGGGAATAATGCAATAAAGAATAACGTTTCAATACGTCTTGATTGCAGACCGCATCGGCAATGACTGAAATACAGTCACCGTCCTTATTGCCTTTCTTCAAAATGTTTTTTCGGTCTTCGTATACTAGCAATAGGTCGCATTCAATGACTAAGTATTTTTGGCATTAACATTGTCAATAGCAAACGAGCAGATTCGTACCCTACCTTTCAAATCAGTATCTGGTAAATAGTGCACCGTTAAATCTCTATAAATGATTAACGCCCAGTGATCCGTTGGAATGGTAAATTCGGTGGAAGTGTGGCTGCTGACAATATTCAATTGCAAAAGAAAGTATTTACAATGGTATTATCATTTGTAATTTTCCGTTTTACCGTGCAGAAAGGCTTATGAAGGCTGGACGAGGTAAACTTACCAGGTATCTTCGTGGTCATCACTGAAACTGAAATGTTAGATGATGTGTATCATACCAATATAAACTATGTACTGAAAGCAACGAATAGTTGGTGTCTCTTTATTTCCTATCAGATTTGTGGCTTTAACAGTATACGTTGTCACTGAAAAATATTTGCCCTTGCTAATTGTATCGTAAACTAATCTCCGGTGTACAATGTACCAACATATTACACATGCACATCACACAGACTGATAAAGGCTTTGGTTCATCACTGAATTGTTGACAGATGAATATCAATTAAAAAATACTTATTTTTCTGGAGAAAGCGAAGAATCGTTGGTGACATCTTATTTCGTATCATACTTTAATTCCTAAATTTGTATTTATGCATTCACCATGTCAAAACTTTATGTATTCATCAATATCATTTCTATCATCTCTTGTTTCTTAAGACTTGCCTATATAAAATATGAAACTGACTCCAATAAAATTGACTGTATAATAGTCATCAGCAAATTCTTGCATTTCAGATGATATCAGATTATGTTGATTTCTAGCATGTATAATTTTATAAGTTAGTGGTTTAGTTTATACAATGGTATTACTTTGACTGGTGCAATTGATTTCCGGGCATGGCGATGACTCAACGCTGTGTCCCTGGCAATCGTTTGTTATTTTTGTGTATTCAACATTAGTACAATTTCTCACGCGAATACGGCTGCTATGACTGCATGATTCAATGCATCTAGTCCAAGCCGACCATGTATTCCATACGCCTGTAAAACACATATTATAGTGTGAGAGCTATAATCTTATACGGCATACTTTACCTTTTGTTCATGACCGGTAATCCTAGTTACATATTGCAACTATTTTGATCTAGCTAATGCACATGTGATTTCCAAATCAAATCGTAACATCTGTTATAAACATAGAATTCCCATATTCTGCAGAAATACAGTGATCTATCGATTACAGTTTCCATCTTAACATTGTAGAGGCTCTATAACAACTTCTCAAATGTTTAGTGCACCGGTCATTTGCGTGACACAAATCATGGCAAATCTTCACATAAATTTCGTGTTGACAAGTGATTATTATTATTATTTTTGTTTCTTTTATTTGCGGTATTCATGCTAACAAGTGTAAGTAATGTGTTATAATTCTTAATAATGAACGTTAAGACTTAGCTATATTTATTTCCTAAATACTGCCATTTCAACAAACGGCTCTTTTAATTGCCACTTACATATAAAAGTAAGATACAAGTATATTATACAACAATGATTGTACTTGCATGTTTCGTGCTTGTGTGCATCGTTTTGTATATGTCTATATTGACTACAACTAAAAATAAAACAGAATGACCTTTTCTTCTCGTTGCATGTTGGGGTATCGCAGCGTGTCTACAAATACGTTATACACTTGTTCGATACTGTAAGCTATTATGTTAATGTATGTCCGATTGGTATCCCTACACTTAATCCATTCTCTTTTGAACTATAGGCATGTTCGTTACAATGATTTTTGGTACACAATATTACTGTAAACCGATGTACAAACTAGAACAGTCGATTAATTATGTTATCCGCGAAATTTATCTTGTCGGTATAAAGATTTTGGTGTGAAATGTATTCTCTGTGACGGATGATTTTCTTCACGTCCTAGCTTCAAGCATATACATAGAAGCGTTCGCAGTTGTACCAAGTCATCGGATAGCATAGTAAATAACAATAAACATTAATGCCTAAGATGGAAATAATAATTACCTGGTAGACTCTGAATATGATTTTTGTCTGAGGCAACTTACACAATGACACTAGAACGCCGGAATCGGAACCCTCAAACAAGAATACCACCATGTAGATAAAGAACATCTCTATACCCCAGACTAAAATTCGGACACTGGTTCAGGACTCGAGTACCATCTACAGCGCTGAGAGTGAATCCATCGCATCAGAGGGATAGGCGAGGATGTGTAGATGAGAGCAGAACTTACACAAAACTGAGACCAAGGTGGCAACCAAATGAAAATCAGGAGAGAGAAATCAAACAAAATTATTTAGAAATACATCAACACAACAGTCTTGGATGAAACATCACGGTGAGCCATCAGCATAACAGAAAAAGACAGCTTCGACAGGAAAGCCTGAACAGAAGCAGCCGCCAACGCCAACTGTAAACAAGTAGAGGTATTATACATCAGATACGAGGAACTCTAATATGGAATGGGAGAAGAAACTAATGATCGAAAAGCAGCACAGCAACACGCGTAATTGTTCCGATCGGTGAGTGCATCAGCAAAGAGAATAAGATGTGAGATACGTTTAACAAAATAGCAATTTCTAACGTGTTCCAGGCGGCGACAAGCACATGGAATAAGGAAATTATTGTTAATATCCAGTACCCTTAGTGATATAAATATACTCATACAATCACTCAGAAATTCATCCGTATCCATCTGTTTTCGGCTGCCATCGAAAGACCTTGAGAGTACTGATCTCGTCACTTCACACAACTCGAAATGATGGATATAATTTGTTTTTTATGCCACCCGATGGTCTGAAATTTTGCCTGTTCTTGCCTTCTATGATAAGCCTTCAGTAGTAAAGGACTAAAAATAATTGCGTAAAATGTCTAAAGGTTTTCATTTTGGTTTCAATGACCATTTCAAAAACAACATCTGTAGAAAACCAATATGATTCGTTCGATGTCAGTTCGAAAAGAGTATTTAAATAATACCGAATTAAGAACATTCAATTAATGGGTCATCATTCATATTATTGATGTACTATTATTTCCGAACACGTATGTACTATGTGCGCGAAATGTTATAGTAATAGAGAGAGAGAGAGAGAGAGAGAGAGAGAGAGAGAGAGAGAGAGAGAGAGAACATTGAATACTGGTCCGATTGATCCTAATTTGAATAGATGACTTACCCACAATTGGCCATAATATACAGAAGCGACATTATTCATCTAGACTGAATGCAAACAAGAATAAAAATTCAATATGTCTTGCTTGGAAATTAATTGGCAATAGCTGAAGTACAGTCACGATTCTCTTTGTATGTCTTCCAAATCTTTATTCGGTCTTCGTAAACTAGCATGAGGTTGCATGCATTGACCTAGTTTTGTTGACATTAACATTGCCAATAGCAATCGAGTAGATTCGTACTCTAGCTAACTGCTTTTCAAACCTTTCTCTGGTAAATAGCGTACAGATATTTAAACCATTAAATCTAAATTAATGATTACTGTCTATGTGACATGTTAGAATGGTAAATTTGGTATGAGTACGGTTGCTGACAATATTCATTTGTAAATTAAAGTATGTACTGTGCTCTTACAATATTTCCTTTAACCGTTTTAGCATGTAGAAACGCTCAAAAAATCTGGATAGGGTAAACTTACCAGGAGGCTCCGTGGTCATCACTGAAACTAAAATTTTAGATGGTGTGTATCATTGCACAGTAAACTATGTACAGAAAGCAACGAATAGTTGGTGTCTCTTTATTTCCTATCAGATGTATGGCTTTAACAGTATACATTTGTCTACAACAAAAACTTGCACTAGCTAATTGTATCGTAAACTAATCTCGTGTGAATATTGTACCGACATAATACAAATATACATCACACTGATAAAAGCTTTTGTTCATCACTGAAATGTTGACGGATGAATATCAGTTGAACATGATTATTTTTCTAGAGAAAGCAAGTAAGGGTTGGTGACATCTTATTTCGTATCATACTTTGTTTCATTAATTTCTTTTTCTTCATTCAGCATACCAACACATTATGTATACATCAATTTCATTTATATGATCTCTTGTTTCTTAAGACTTGCCTATATAAAAATATGAAACTGATACCAATACAATTTGACTGTATCTTACTCATCAGCAAATTCTGGCATTTTAGATGATATCAGATTGTTTTGATTTCTAATATGCAGATTTCTATAAGTTAGTGGTTTAGTTTGTACAATGGTATTACTTTGACTGGTGCATTTGATTTCCGGGCATGGCGATGACTCAACGCTGTGTCCTAGACAATCGTTTGTTGCTTCTGTGTATTCGACATTAGTACAATTTCTCACGCGAATACGGCTGCTATGATTGCATGATTCAATGCATCTAGTCCACGCCGACCATGTATTCCATACGCCTGTAAAACACATATTATAGTGTGAGAGATCTAATCCTATACGGCATACTTTATCTTTTGTTCATGACCGTCAAATCTAGTAACATATTGTAACTATTTTGATCTAGCTAATGCACATGTGCTTTCCACATTAAATCGTAACATCTGTAATGAACAGAGAACACCCATATTCTGCAGAAAGACTTCACTTTGTAGAGGCTCTCTAACAACTATTCAAATGTTTAGTGCACCGGTCATTTACGTAACGCAAATCATTGCAAATCTTCACACACATGTCGTGTTGACAGTTGATTATTATTATTGGTTTTGTTTCTTCTGTTTGCGGTTTTCATGCTGCCAAGTGTAAGTAAGTGTTATAGTTTTTAATAATGAACGTTAAGGCTAAGCTATATTTATTGCCTAAATACTGTCATTTGAACAAACGGTTCTTTTAATTGCCACCGACATATAAAAGAAAGATACATGTATATTATCCAACATTGATTGTACTTGCATGTTTCGTGCTTGTATGAATCGTTTTGGCAATGTCTATATTGACTACAACTAAAATGAAAAACAGAATGACCTTTTATTTTCGTTGCATGTTGGGGCACCGTAGCGTGTCTAGCAACTCTTAATACACTAGTTAGATACTGAAAGTTGTTATTTTCATGTATGTCCGATTGGTATCTCTACCATTAATCTATTCTCGTTTGAACTATAGGCTTGCTCGTTAAAACTTTTTTTGGTACAAAATATTACTGTAAACCGATGTACAAACTAGAGCAGTCGGTTAATTATGGTATCCGCGAAATTTATATAGTCGGTATGAAGTTTTTTGTGTGAAACATTTTGTCTGTGACGGTTGACTTTCTTCACGTCCTGGATTTAAGCGTATAAATAGACGCGTTCGCAGTTGTACCAAGTCATCGGATAACATAGTGAATAACAAGAAAGAATAATGCCTTAGATGGAAATAAAGTATATAACATGACACAATAATGCCTTACATAGAAATAATGTTTACCTGGTAGACTCTGAATATGATCTTTGAGGAAACTTACACAATGACACTAGAACGCCGGAAGCAGAACCATCAACAAGAGTACCTCCATGTAGATATGGAACACCTCTATTCCCCAGATTAAAATTCAGACACTGGTTCAGGACTCGAGTGCCATCTACAGCGCTGAGAGTGAATCCATCGCATCAGAGGGATAGGCGAGGATGTGCAGATGAGAGGAGAACTTACAAAACAAAAATGAGACCAAGGTGGCAAACAAATGAAAATCAGGAGAGAGAAATCAAAAAAAATTATTTAGAAATACATCAACAAAACAGTCTTGGAGGAAACATCACGGCGAGCCATCAGCATAACAGAAAAAGACAGCTTTGACAGGAAAGCCTGAACAGAAGCAGCCGCCAACACCAACTGTAAACAAGTAGAGGTATTATACATCAGATACGAGAAACTCTAATATGGAATAAGAGAATAAACTAATGATCTAAAAGCAGCACAGCAACACGCTCAATTGTTCCGGCCGGTGAGTGCATCAGCAAAGAGAATAGAATGTGAGATATTATTTAACAAAAAAGCAATTTCTAACTTGTTCCAAGCGGATCCAAACACATGGAATAAGGAAATTATTGTTAATAGCCAGTACCCTTAGTGACACTAAAGATATTCATACAATCACTAAGGAATCCATTCGTATTCATCTGGTTTCGGCCGCCATCGAATGACCTTGACATTACTTATCTGGTCACTCCAAATAACTCCAAATGATGGATATAATTTGTTGTTTAATACCACCCGATGGTTTAAAGTTTTGCCTGTTCTTGCCTTCTATGATAAGCCTTTAGTATTATAAGGACTGAAAATAATTGTTGAAAATGTCTAAAGATTTTCATTTTGGTTTCAATAATCATGTCTGAAAAAATTCAATATAATTCGTTCTACCACAGTTCGAAAAGAGTATTTAAATAATACCGAATTAATTATATTCAATTATTGGGTCATCATTCATAATATTGGTGTACTATTATTTCCGAACACGTATGTACTATGTGCGCGAAATGTTATAGTAGCAGAGAGAGAGAGAGAGAGAGAGAGAGAGAGAGAGAGAGAGAGAGAGAGAGAGAGATAGAGAGTGTATGTGTGTGTGTGTGTGTGTGAACATTGAATACTGGTCCGATGGATCCTAATTTCATTAGATGACATACTCTCAATTGGTCGCAATAAACAAAAGCGACATTATTCATCTGGGCTGAATGCAAATAAGAATAAATATTCAATATGTCTTGCTTGGAAATTGATTGGCAATAGCTGAAGTACAGTCACGATTCTCTTTGTCTTCCAAATCTTTATTCGCTTGTTGAAAACTACCAAAATGTTGCATGTATTGACCTAGTATTGTTGGCGTTAACATTGTCTATAACAAACGAGAAGATTCGTACTCTAGCTAACTGCTTGTCAAATCTTTCTCTGGTAAATAGTTGACAGATATTTAAACCATTAAATCTAAATTAATGATTAAAGTCCAGGTGATCTGTTAGAATGGTACATTTGGTGTGAGTACGGTTGCTGACAATATTCATTTGTAAATCAAAAGTATGTACTGTGCTCTTACAACAATTCCTTTAAACATTTTACCATGTAGAAACGCTCAAAAGAGCTGGATAGGGTAAACTTACCAGGCGTCTTCGTGGTCATCACTGAATCTGAAATTTTAGATGATGTGTATCATTCCACAGTAAACTATGTTCTGAAAGCAACGAATAGTTGGTGTCTCTTTACTTTCTATCAGATGTTTGTCTTTAACAGTATACATTTGTCTACAACAAATACTTGCACTAGCTAATTGTGTACTGCACGATTCATTGCATCTGGTCCAATCGGACCATGTATTCCATACGACTATAAAACACATAGTGTGAGAGCTATAATCCTATACGGCAAATGTTCTATTTTGTTCTTGACCGGCGATTGTAGTTATATATTGCACCACTTTTGTATGTAGCTAATGCACATATGCTTTCTACATCAAATTGTAACATCTGTAATGAACAGCGAACACCCATATTCTGCAGAAAGAAAGTAATCTATCGATTACATGTTCCATCTTAATGTTGTAGAGGCTCTCTAGCAACTTCTCAAATGTATAGTGCACCGGTCATTTACGTAACACAAATCACTGCAAGTCTTCAGATAAATGTCGTGTTAACAATTGATTATTATTATTGTTTGTGTGTCTTCTATTTGCGGTTTTCATGCTGACATATGTAAGTAATGTGTTATAGTACTTAGAATACTTTATAAAAAAAAGTCAAAGCATATATATAAACAATTGTTTCAAGCTATGTGACCATTTGCTTACTCTACATTTATGTGGTTTTATGTATCGTATTTCGTTTTGCAAGATTTCAACACAACATATTTTGTGTCCAATTGCACAAAACACACATAAGCAGACATTATTTGAAGAAACAAATTATTGCACATGATATACAATGTTAGACGTAGACGTTGATGGATGTTTTATCTAATCAAATCTTCCCTCGCTAACTTTTTGTTGACGTGGAAGTGAGCAATTAATAAAATCATATATCAAAGCACATTTATAAACATAATTTACATGTTTACATAATTATATTTTGAACAGTTTTTATGAAACAACAAAACAGAACAGGTTACCAGACAAGTGGAAATAAAATAAATATAATGAAAACAATTGAGGCAATGTGAAAATCTTTATATAAATTTCATTTTACTGGATTTTCATATCTTTCAAAAGATCAATGCTTTTTGAAAATATATTACATATCGATGATAAACATGTATGTTTCGCATATTATATAAAACTTGTACCCATATAGATGTCAGTGTAATCGTGATACCTACTAAGAAATGTTGGCGTCTCAATGATATATGCGTTACAATATAAGTATCATTTAATCGAGTTCCGTACTGAAAAGTTCCCAGCTGTTATACGTATACAATTTCTGTTTTAATCTTGATGGATCTCTTAGGGATGGGGTCACTGCACATAACCTTCGAATTCAATCGATCTCAAAGTTCTTCTACTTCAATGAAAAAGCACAGGAATACTATGGTCAAAAAAGTGACTCATGTTTATGCTGGCCGTCTGTCAGGTCAAGTTAGTTCGTTATTATTATTATTATTAGTATTAGTATTATTATTATTAGTAGTAGTAGTAGTAGTATTGTTATTTTTAGTAGGTGTAGTAATAATTAGAAATATTAGTTATAGTTGCAGTAGTTTTAGTAGTAGTAGTAGTGGTAATGGTAGTAATAGTGGTGGTAGTAGTAGTAGTATAATTATTAATAGGAGGAGGAGGACGAAGAGTAGGCGGTAACGGAGGAGGATTATGAAGGAGAAGATAAGGATCATACAAACATTGTGCACAATAAGACTGGCTGCTAAATGCATTTCCATATTTATTAGGACTTTATTCCATTGTATTTATCATTTAAATATTTTGTAATGGATTATTTCAATTGGGTCAGCTTATTGTTGTCTTTTGTCTAAATATTTATAACCAATTCTGATATCAATGGGCAGTGGCTGATCTGCTTTTTTGCTAGAATCAGTTGGTATATGACCTTTATCAGAATTGTGTTTGATATTTCGAAAGCGACCATAATCTCCCAGCTTGAAATTTCCTTGTTTGTTTGGGCCGAATATGACATTCCGAACAATGAATGAAACACCATAGCTTCGTTTTCAGGGGTTGATAGAGTGTGATAAGATGTAGGTCATGTTCAACTATGTTCGTTTGAATTTCTTTTAAACTTCCATGACACTTGCTTTCATGTCGGGATTTTCTGATGTGAATACTGAATGTGCCATTTGCTACTTTCTGTTTGAAAAGATAGGTTCAGAACGTCAGTGCTTTGTGTATTTGCGGTCATAGAGGGTGACAATCACATTGGTCAGTGATACATACATTATTGAAGGTATAGCAAATGAAGGTGTCACTACTGTCCGTAGAATATGTATTAAACTTAAAGCCGATATGCAGGACACCAACACATTTTTACTCACCTTCGACAAACGCAAAGTACTCACAAGTGATCAAAGTTGACATTTTGTAAGTGAAGGTGGAGAAATAGATTCCTCATCTGTTTCGATGCCATAAGTGTAAACAATATGGCAATGATGAAGACAGCTTCTGATAAGTCGAACAAGTAAACTTGTACAGGCAAAAACTTTCCTTCCTGGCCCATCCTTCTGCAATGCTTGAAAAACAATCCCAAAATTACGAAGGATGCTCATGTACATATAGATTCACCTGATTCAACATCAATTACTAACATACCCTATTACCAACCACAGATAAGCACGGCATCTATTGAAACAACATCCAGTAACACCCCACAACCAAAATCGCCAAAACAATCTCAAGGAAATAAACGGCAATTGGAATCAGATGACCCCATCAAACTCTATAACAGGTTTAGAGACATTGAGAGCGTGGATGCAGAAGAAACTGCGTCATGTACTCAAGTTAGCACCAGACCTACCAACACAAAAAACCCGTACATCCTTTAGAGAAACCACCACATAGTTTGCCCTAGGAAAGTCTAACCTAGCTACTCAATCTTCAACTTAAAATGAAGAACACTAATAATGGAACTGTCGAGGACTTAATCAAACTAACACGATATTCTCCTGCTTTTAAACAAACACGATGCTGCAGTACTATGCCTTCAGGAAACACTCTTCAAAGATACGGATATCATCACACTGAAAAAC
Source organism: Unio pictorum (assembly GCA_030141615.1). NCBI lineage: Eukaryota > Metazoa > Mollusca > Bivalvia > Unionida > Unionidae > Unio > Unio pictorum. Next base: position 495,765 of record JARLTB010000129.1, on the reverse strand, counting down.
TACCTTCCGTTTAACAGCTCCTTTCAAAATGTTGACAGGGCCTCAGGAGGTGTTTATATTGTTCTGAACAATATAGCCCCTCAAATCGTCATCCCTCTAAACACAAATTTGCAAGTCATTGCTGTAGTCGTCACCCAACATCGAGTGATGACCTTTTGTTATATTTAAATACCCCCAAACACCAACCTAGTACCAAACGAATTTGACAATCTTGTTCAATAACTTCCCGCGCCCTTTGTTTTACTCGGGAATTGAAATGCTCATAATATTCTATGGGGATCAAATCACATAAATGACAGAGGCCACAAAGTAGACACGATTCGTGTCCCAATAACACCAAATCGCCAACATATTTACACACAAGAATGGATACATACATACACATGTCTAGAGTTGACACTTTTGTCTCCTTCGCTGCTTTTGGACTATGAATGGAAGGTCGCTTATAACCTTCACAGCAATGATCACTTTATGTTCTTCTTTGAAAATATGAACTTTACAAGTGATCACGCAATTCCACAATGGAATATAAAGAAGGCCGACTGGACGACGTTTGAAACACCGTGTAAAACTAGACTTAATGCGGATACAGTATTTAACGTTAAGGATCCTATTCTTAATTTTACTTCCATTCTAATAGGAATTTCAGAAGAATCCATTCCCAGGTCCACACGGAACTGTTACAAAACCCAAACATTGGGTAACGAGGGAATATAAAGAAGCCCATATACAACGCTTTGAACCATTTGTATTTTTAATATTTCGTTTTTTATTAAAAAAGTTTGATCTCTATCCGCAAAAACAATGAAAATAGAAAATACTGTTCTCTACGACATATGAAACTAAACGTTATCAATGTCGGTTCAATACGTGATATAGAAAATATTCTTGTAGACAATTTGTTAGACAGGTAATATTTATTCGCGACGCATTTATCAAGAAGGAACGTTTAGTAGCTTTTTTATTTAGAAAAGGGATATGACACAGCATGAAAGTGTGGGATACTGAATGTCTTGCACGATCTAGGTCTAACAGGACGTCTGCCTTCTTTCATATAAATCTGTATCTCAAACAGAGAATTCAAAGAACGAGTGGGCTCTGCCCTCTCTGATATGCACGATCAAGAGATGGGTGTGCCTCAGAGCAGTATTGTATCTGTGACGCTTTTCAATATTAAAATCAATAGCATCATCAAGTGTTTGGCTCTCGGTGTGGACTGCTCGTTATACGTTAAAGACTGTGTAATATGTTATCGATAATACATATGCATATATTTGAAGGAATTCTACTACTAAATAACAAAAATATTAAACATTGGGCTAGTATTAACGGTTTAATATTCTCGAAATTGAAAAGGGTATGTATGTGTATCTGTCGGTTGCAAAGACATCATGATAACCTTAAACTCACGCTGGACGGAACGCCTAATTCAGTTGTTGAGGGAAAAATGTTTTTTTGGGTATTATCTTTGACAGAGCACTGACTTTTATTCCACACATCACGAACTTAAAAGGCAAATGTTGGAAGTCTTTAGATCATCTTCTTAAAGTAGTAGCTCCACTAACTGGGTTGTTGATAGAACAGTGATTCTCAATTCATTTTGAATGTTTATCGGCTTCAAACTAGACTGTGTTGTTTATCGTTCAGCTAGGAAGTTATATTTAAAGATAAATTATCACTTTCTGCACAGTATGCTCTGTTATTATGATCAAACCTTCTGAATCATGCATGTTCGGCTGTTTTTCAACAAAAATACAAAACCGAGGTCCAATTGCCATATCTTCATTTCGTATTAGAATTTCATGCAGCTGGACAGTAACAAAATTAATCTTTCAAAAAATTCAGAAAACTTTTGTCTCCGAAACACCTCTATGGCTTCATAAAAACAAGCAAATGTACTTTTCATCTTATATGATGAATAGAAATATGACACAAACCCTTCTATCTTTGAGAACCTTTATCATGATCTTCACATCAAATTTAGAAACTAAACAAGAATGTATACTGACAGATCAAAGGATGAGGGAACGGCTGATGATGCCGTCGTTAGTGACATTGACCACGTGTGACACAATATTTGGCACGGTATCCGATAAGGGAATATAGTTGCAAACAATCATATATTTAAGCCATTTGTCTTCAGATTAGTTCGCTAAAGGGAAAGAGGCTAAATACGTTTGAAAGGATGATCAACTGTTAAAAATCTACACTAATAAACAGAGGAATGTCTTTCATCAGAAGTCTAGAACGTAGAATAAGATAGGAATAATACTTACCATTAGCTGATAATGCAAATCTGCCCATTAGTAGAATTAAAGCTGTGAATAAGGAAAATGATATCAATTTAAAGTCGAGAGAAAATTTCAATAGAATTTGCAAGTAAACCGTTAGCATTATAAAGATAGAATTCTTTTATTTTACCATGTGACAAAAGGAGACAGAGGTCGACTAAATACCAGCTAAACATTACATTAGCAATATTATTATATAGAACTTGTGATGAACAGAAAATAACTAACGCTAATACGTGTAAACCCCACAACAGCCAGCAAGAAAAACAGGTTTTTACTGTTAATATTAATGACTAATGGGGTGTTGTATAGACTTGAATACAGAGTTGTTATAGTTTCTCATCTTGTACTCCTGATTCCATCCAAAAACGTCTCATCGTGCAGAAAAAAAAATAATGTTCTAGGCGAAATAAGTTGCTTTCCAAGAATACATAATATCATTTGCATTAAAAATATTACGAACCCAAATATTCGCTATTAATAATATTATAACGTTCGTAGAATTAATACAATAAATCACTAGTCCTCATAGACACATATAACTGAGCATAACACGAACTAGTTCGATATATCATATGCAATATAAAATAAGTCAAGCAAAAAAATAAGTTAAACCTTTGTTCGCCTGGACCATTTAGTGTTTTTTAAAAATACCTTAATAGTTACATAAAATGTTATTCCATTATAAACTATTACAATTTGTATCATATCAAATCATGCAAAAATGAGCTTTATCAAGCTCTAATATTATCTTTTTTAACTTGCAATTTTCAAATTAGTACTTAATTTCGTTTAAAAAGATTTTGTGACAACTCGCTTTGTTACTAAACGCTGTAATTGTCTTGACCCCAAATTTAATATCAAAGAAATTATTTCGTGAAGCTGCCGGTGTTTTGGTTTAGGTATTCAAAGGATGAATCCAATGCCAACCAAGTTTCAGAACCTCTGTCTCACTGACTAATTAATTGCATAATGAAGAAGATTTTGAATGTCTAATAATTGAATTGGATACTATTTGGCTTTCATGTGTAAATTACAAGACTGTTTATGTGTCAATTATTACAAGAAGACGAAAACATGTTATCTGTGAAACAAAAGGAACGTATGACCCAAGTTTGTAATATTACACAAACATTTTGTTTTAAACATATCAATTTCTTAATTGTATACACATACCACATTATGCATCAAACTAATAAACAAGACGGAATAACCTTATATATGAATTGAATAATATGTAGAAAAAGAAAAGAACAAAGCTTTTCAACTTTTTGCATATAAGCTATGTTCTTTTCTTCTTCATTTGTTAAAGCTGTTTTGCAAGTTCATAGTTTTTTTCGCAAACTAATTAGGATAGCGTAAATTTTCAAGAAACAAGAAATGTATTAATATCTTGTTTATATGGGACTGTGTTATTTGTAAAACAGACGTTCAGTGTGTATATGTGTAAATGTTTACGTGTTTGTGTGAGTTTGCATGGGTCAGTAACGGAATATATATAATTTTTAGGATATACTACAATCAAGGTAAGTGGTAATGTAGATATCTACGAACGTGATCTAACCAGGACTTTTAAAAAGTGGGTGAAGTCTCAACGCTTAGATAATGTCTGTGATCCTGGATGATCGCTGATTACAAAGGCATGACAAATATTTTCCCAGTAGATCTTATTAACTTTTTTTTTGATTTGGTCATTGTTTACAAAAGAAACAAAAAAAACAAACACGAAATAATTATTATGAGTAACAAATATAAATTCAAAAGAGTTGAACGAAAAATTGGAAACGAACGACAAACATCGTCACATAGTCGTGACTATGTATTTGTAACGATGATGTGTAGACTAATTTGTAGACACCTGCATTATTTTGCCCCTGATGAGATTGGAGTAGAATTGAAAATCCGTTAACCCTTAACCACTCCTCACTCTTCTTTATATTTACAATAGTGAATAGTATTTCTCGCGAAAACGAGGTCTATCAATTAAACTTAATTCTCCACACGGACGTACGTCAAATAGTAACATTTTCAGTTGACAGCATTTGATATAATTAAACCAGTTTTGATTTGGTACGAGTTAGAACTGAATGCATTAGGCAAGTCCAAAGTAAAGTTTAGAAATTTTTAATCATTAAATACACTAAAAATTGTATTTATTTGAGTATACTAAGAAAGATCACCACGATGTCCAGGAACGATAACGAGGGAAAGCGGTAGTAAACTTCCATACAAGCCACGGAGTTAGTTTCTAAACATTTAACGTAATTCAGTATGTTCTATATTGGTATCTTAATTATCCGTTTTGGATCTCTAATATTGCCTTAATGGTCTTTAATTTATGATGCAATTTTTAATATCTCGTACAAACTCTGCATTCTTATGATATTGGCGCATGGAATGCGATCGAAATATATAGGGTTTAACGACACTTTATCACAATCCTACCTGAGAAGAGCTAAAATTAAACGATAAAGTTCATTTTGCAGGTATGATTCACTATATATAATTTAATAACTATGGCAAAATCAGACAACAAAACACGCCATAAACGCTTTGATAAAAATTACTCATATCAATGATATCATTATACATATGGCCGCTCAATATGTAGATTAGAAATATTTTTTATTTAGAAAAAAATCAAAATGTTCTCCCCGAAAATATTAAAAGAAAGAAAGGACAGGAAAATAAGGAATTAATTGCTTGCTTAATATATCACACACACAATAAAACCTTATGCACTCACCTACAGTACATAATACATGTTTCGCCATGTTCAACAGTCCTAAGTCAGCGTTAGGTGACGCTATTGACTGTATATGTAGGCACACAACTTTCAACTGATAAGCAGGGCCGGTGCAAGACATTTTGGTGCCCTAGACGAGACAGATATCTGGCGCCTCCCCCCCCTCCTTCAACTCACGTCCTCCCCCACCCGCCCATCATGAAATAAAAGCCTTATCCCAGCGCCCTAGGCGATTGCCTAGTTCGCCTAGCGGAAGCGCCGGCCCTGCAGCCAATGTCTGCGAATTTATTCTCCATTCAGAAGCCTGCGATTGTAATGAATTTTCGAGAATTTTCTTTGCATACTGTCTTTAGGAAAATCAAACTGCTCAACTTGTTCTGGTCCATGTTCTACCAAAATTTGTCGCATATGATCATCAAATTCGGTCCAAGTAGCCGGATCGCCATAGTTAACATATAAACCAGTAAACTTGTCGATGTTATGCCCTTCAGATTTTGTTTCTTGGTGCGTACTGTGCATGTCATTTTGTGGCTCAAACTCTTCTGATACTGTCATCTCGTCGGATTTCTCTGCTTCCTTGTCTGCTTCAGCTTGATTGTTTAACTCCTCAGGACCATCTGTGTCTCTGTGCGGTGTACATAGATACTTTAGCAATGAGTCTCCTTGTTTTGTAACGTATTTGTCATGTTCAGCCCGTCGTTTATAATACGGTGCACCAGACAATCGTTTTCTCTCTGCCATGGGGTATTGAAATAACGACGGAAACTGCAAAATAAAATATTATTACGATTTACTGTTTTGTTTTGAATTTCGAAATGACGTCACCGGATGTGGCGGTATTTGCCCGTAACGTAAGTAAGTAAATTAGTAATTACATTTATATTATACAATTCGTTTCATCTAGCGGGAAAACTGTATTATTATTCGATCCATTTATTACTAAAGGCGGCAATTTTTTTACTATTTTTATTTTTTACGTAGCTCTTTGTGCCGCCCCCAGAAATTTGCCGCCCTAGGGAGCCGCCTAGTTCGCCTAGTGGTTAAACCGGGCCTGCTGATAAGGCAGACAGTAGGATTTCTATTTAGACCCTAAATGGCAGTTTATTATAAGAATAATGCCGTCAAAGAAGGCTTACCAAATAATAAGGGTTTTATCGCAGTGCTGAAAAAGAAATCTTAAATTACGATAAATTAAATTGTGGTGAACTTTATCTCACACTAGTGGTTTAGTGACAAACCCTAGCCTCAATGGGAAAATACATTACAGACCTATCTCAGGGAAACTCTAGCCTCAACGTTTTAAAAATTACCATGGAAAACTCTAGCCTCATGGGGAATTGAACATGGTGGAATATTGGTGCTGTATAGCGCCATAAATGAGGTGATTTGACGTCACGGTATGGGAGATTGGTAACAATGTTGCAAAGACTGAACTGAATTGGGCGGAACAAGGACATACAAACACATGTAGGTATACGTGTATACGTAGATGCATGCATGCCTACCTACCTGCACACACACACACACACAACACACACACACACACACACACACACACACACACACACACACACACACATACACATACATACATACATACATACATACATACATACATACATACATACATACATACATACATACATACATGCATGCATGCATGCATGCATGCATGCATGCATGCATACATACATACATACATTCATACATACATACATACATACATACATACATACATACATACATACATACATACATACATACATACATACATACATACATACATACATACATACATACATATATACTATTTGTCTTTTTAGACCAGGAGAACGACAATTGTGGCGGTGTGCACTTCTTTGAGGTGACATATGTGGGTGTTCAGAAACACAACAATACAAGGAAGTCCATTTTTTGAGTCGTGTCTTTTATTTTATTTGTGTAACAAGGTTACATAAATAAAACTCTCTATTTTGCTTGACCCCTTTCTAAAACATTTTTGTTCAAGGTTAACTGTGAACTGATTGACCATATGATTTATTGCAAACATGATTCCCCTTTGCAGGCTTCTCATATTCTTTGCACAACTGCGTCTTTTCAGCGAGGGACGTCTATGTTTGGCTAAGCGTTTTTTTTGTCCTTGTCCTTTCCTTTCTGGATAGAAGAAAGGCGATGGTGACGCCGTGCTCGTGTTTAAGCAGGTAATAGTTGGGTGTTCAGGAGCACAGAAGCACCTTTTCCTATCAACTTCAAATGGTTTATATACAGGAATACGTTGCCACTGATTGTATGTACGTCGTATCAACTTGATGACATGTAAAACACATTGTGGAAGGGTTCGCAACATACTGAATCGGGACAGTTCTTGCTTGGAAGAATCCAGTAAACTCTGTAACTCTGTAACATGCCTGATTTTCTTGGACTTTGATTTGGGGGGAAGGTACTTTGTGAGAAGCTGCCACTACCGCTAAAGAGGGGGGAACAATTCCACCGCTGGAGAAGTATTTGGAGACGAGGGTTTTCATTGTTTCATCAAATAAGGAAGAATGGGTGACAAATTGGGTTTCTCTGGCATAACAAGCACCGGAGAAGTGGAATAGCCTGATCGTGGTTTGCAGATGTAAGATTGCGTTTGAGCCGAAGTGCCTGTCTTGTGAGTAAAGTTGTTTTCTGGGCGCTTTCATTATTAGCGGAGTTTACTTTTTCTGTGACTTGGTGTAGACACTAATGTTATTTTTCTTTTTAGTGCGTTAGACTAATTTATTGGAGTTTCTTAATTCTTGGGGAAGACTTTGTAAGGATTGGGATACTATTTCAAGAGAGTTAGAATGATGACACGTCATAGAGAACAGCTACCTCCAAATGTCAAAATGATTTGCTTTTTGGTTTGAATGCCGATACGAGGACAGGCCAGTTAGGTCAAAGCTACTTTGTTTCTCTCAAGAAAAGCGTTTGGGGTGATGAGGGATGTGATTGATGATCTGCCGTAATTCACGTGATGTCACCGCAAAGCATTTGTAAGACTTATTTTGAGACTGGCTTCTACGACACCAGTACATATTTGTGTTTGTTTTATAATGATGCCGTACAAGGCACGAATCAATTTGATGAGAATATGAGACAGAATGGACGTCATGTTGACACTAAGACAGATCAGAAATGTTTGAGGTTTTTATAGACATTTTTGTCGTTCAGTCGACCAATCAAATGATGTGTTTGTTCGATGAAACGTTTGACAAATATGCTTTTCCTTGAACCGCTATTTATGGTAGTTAACATATCAAGGGGATGGCAAAGTTAGAAGACCTTCTGACTGGCACGATCTAAATGTATGCTGATGACTTTGATAGTGGATGAAGAGAGATTAGATACAGCAGAGGCAGCGATTGTGAAGGTGTTGACAATGTTGATACAAAAACAGACACGACAAGATTTGTTTTAAGCGAAATAACTGAACAACAGAAAGATAAAATAAATATAATCGAAATGGTTAAGTACAGCAATAGAAAACACAATACAAAGATCAAAGTATAATATGAAGATATGTTTGGTAACAAAGTTGTCCTAGAGACAGCAGAGTGTAATGTTTTTAAAATCTCTACATTAGGTGAAGTCACGCAGGTGTCCTCATGGAAGGGCCTTTCGAGAATTTCTATGACATTCATGTCCTGATTGGAGTGTTTGTCATCAATAACAGTTTATGTGTCTAACACTGTCACTTCCTAATGTTTAAAGGTTACTTTTTTCGCTAGCCGTTTGAATTTATGATCACAACTTTAGGGCATAATTTGTCTTTGTATTTGTCCATGCCTCAAACCCCAACATTTGCAGTCACGTACATCTGTCCAATGATGGTGTAAGTCATAAGGTACACATACATCGTGGTAGACACCTTCTGTACCTAGAATATTTTTAACAGAATGAGTCTCTCGCTCACATTTAAAGAAACCGCTATCAAATTTAATTTGGTGGTAAGTACTGTTTGTAAAGAGTCCACAAGTAATCGGCTGGTAAACTAAATCCCAGAAAGCAAGTCATTAAGACACAAACAACACGCTGACCCTAACTCAAGGGACACAGTAATCGAAATAAGTGTTGGTAATCCTCCACAGGTTGAATACTTTCATTCCGTCAAAAGAAACTGTTGAATCAAAAGAGTCGTGGTCTGGAAGCACGTTTTCATACCTCTTTTGGTCGGAGACAATAGGAGTTCGTTTTGCACAGACATGATTGTGATCGTACTCCAGTTTTCAAATCTAAATGGTTTAGTCAAAAACTTGTACATGATACTCCGTTCAAACGCTTAATCTTGGACGTAGTTTACATAACTCTTTTTGCTTGAATTCGTTGCACTATGTCTACATTGTCGTAAAACGAAGGTGTCACAACAAAATATTCCTTTTCATATATCCAGTTTAACAATATATGACCAATGGAACGCTTTCAGCTAAATCAGTTCTTTTATAACATTCATGCAATTGCTCTTTACGTTTCACTTGTATTTTGAGTTGTCGGTAAATGCGTTATTTCAACTCCACAAGCAAACCACGAAAATTCTCTTGCAAAGCATTGTTGCAAGAATCAGTCTCGTTTATATTTGTAATTGATTTAGTGTTCTCCTATAATCAGTTTTCATTTACTCTGGAAAAGAGTGAATGATTCTTGAGTTTGCGTTTCACTTGCAGTTTGACTAACTTCCGTGTGGCATCGCTTTTGCATCCATAAGGTTTGCCACGCATATCAACAGCTTTCAGGGTAGAGGTAGTGGTAGAAGTCATATTAAATTTCCCATTATGTGATACGGAAGCGCTACGGTCACATCGTAAGGTACAGCGTCGCACTCTACTTCAGTGATGTCTGTTTAAAATGTATTCATATTTCTCGCTTGGTCTTTGCAGTTACCGTTAGTCATGGATTGTATTCCTTTTTATACTAGTCGCAATGAAGTCTCGATCTTGTACATCGTTCGTTTTTTATGACTCGTTTTGGAAGTCTTCCCTTTTTCGCTATGGACAGTGGTACTACCCTCTCAAATGTACCGTCAAAACGTTACCGTAGTATGATGGGTGGAAAGGAAATATAAAGGTAAAGACGGTGCGGAAATCATCGAAGATGTTCCAGAATAGCTGAATCTTTATGTATCCATCGATACATTCGCTGCTTCAGGCCACACCTAAAAATTGTACTTTGTATCTCAATTCAGTCTCAGGTCACAGTAGACAAATCATGTTCTAGCTAAAATATTTAGAGTAGGTAATCCTTCTATCTTGTAACAAGATAACCGGGTGAGATTTATGGATTCACAACATAACACATTTGACGATGATACAGATACTCTGTTTTAAAATGACTGACTGAAAAGAAAAGTTAATTATACATACTTACATAAATATAAATTACAAATAGGATTAATTACAGTTAGGGAAAAATATTACATTTATGAACATAAAAATCACAAATGTAGTAATAAAAATAAAAATAAATTACTTTGTAATAAAAGAAAAAAAGCAACAATGAATTATTCACAGTGATTCCACTGTTGGCAGCATGGTGAAAAACACATGCATTTTGGAGAAATGTTACTAACAAAACTGGACCCAAGAATAGTTTAATGTCACTGGACGAGTGCTTGGCCGTCATCCTGCCGTCTATAAATTAGAAAATATGAATGGGGTTTTGTTTAAAGGAACTTTACTATTGCATGTAAACGAAAGAAGAGAAAGTGTACGACATGTAAGACATTCCCAAACAAAGAAGCGGAAAAATGGGTAAACGATTTGTCAAAAAATTGGAAAGCATATCATCCACGTTTTGATTCTTGAATCGATCCTTCGCAAGTCATGGACTATCAAAAGAAATGACCACCATATCTTTCAACAAAACCTTAGCCGCCACTACAACGGCAGTGACCACTATTTCACCCAGTTCTTCTCTGCAAGATGTACAATAGCAACCCGTGTGGGTGTAATGTGGAGTAAATGTGCCAATTGTCTTTTTCTGCCAAATGTTTGTCGTGTATTCTGTCGTCGGTGAGCCATCGAAAATGCGAGATTGTAACAAGATGACAAACAAGTGTGGACAATTTTAGTGAGCCTTTGCATAACTTCATTCCTAATCTTTCTCTGAAATATGCATCGAACGGGAATAACAGGATTCGTGCATAACGTGTTTATGGTCGACGTTTGTGCAAGATTGCTTGAGCAGTCACCCAGTTATTGTAACGGCAGTTGACACCAAGTTTGATCGAACGAACAAGACATTTAGATGGTACACCAATGGGTTTTATATTTATGCAGACTATAATTTTAGTGGCTAACGATTGGTGAATGTGATTGCTACCAAGGTCCCTGGTGTTTTTGGCAGAGCCATGGACAAAGATATGATTCCACTAAGTACCATAAAGTGTCTCGTCTCCTTCTGATGACATATATGGTGGAGAAAGTGCTAGGTATTAGTTTTTGTATTGAATTGAATTACTTTACCGAGACAACAGGATACTTAAGTATTGAGCCAAACCATTAGTTTGCCACAATCTGGAGTTTGGAAAATATTTTCTTTCCCCGGAAGAACTGAACCAAGGACTGAATTTGATCATTGTGTACTCCGACGTTGTGTAGTATAAAGTAGGACACACCACCATACAATTACTGCGTGGCATTCCTTTAATAATGGAATCTGCCTCGACCGGTGACGATAACAGTGGAAACGCCAATCAAGTTCACCGCGAATGTATACATCTTCACCCATCAGTAAGTCGTATTTTGGCACTAAAACATTACTATAAAAGAAGATCTGGGGAAAAATATTCCATTCTTCAAATGTCAACGTGCGGTGAAACTACATTTTCGAAACAGATTTTCCAACAATTTGTATGGCATCTATCCGGCGCACTCAGGACTCGATCGACAGTGCGGACATATATTAGGAGAGATGTTCATTTTAAATCAATGAGCTGTTATTCTTCTTCGGTTGGAAGATATGCCATTTCTTTGTTTACGAATGGATTGATCACCCATCCATTTTCATATCTTGCATGTAATGGGAAGCGATGTTGCAATGCCTTTTGTAGGTCTCCTTGTGTGTCCAGAATTTCCGCAATGATTTCTTGTTGAATGAGATTCGTTGAAAGCAGGAAATCAGTCTAGAATATAGTTTGCCACAGCGACAAAGTTTCATCAAATCACCCTAGTTTTTATGTTGTAGTGATAATGTTATCCGATGTTCATGGAAGACTTTCATTCAGCGAAGTTAATTTGTCGAATAAATCGTTGATAATTTAAACTTTCAGCCACAAGATTGCGTCATGGAGACATAATCCAAAGTGTGTTGTTTCTTCAAGAACGAAATCACTTTAATCTTGAGATGGACGAGACGCTTTAATACTTTTCCTCTTGAAAGCCAACGAATGGCGGTATGTTACAGCAGGCATTTGAAGTCTTAATCCATCGCGTCACAGAGTTGAGAGCAAAATCGAGATTTAAGCGGTCGAGATTTGATGAAGTTTACAACCATAATGATTTGGTTCAGAGCAGACTCAAAACCGTTCGGCACATATTTAGAGTCGAGGGATTCTATGTGGATCATGCAGCGAACAACTAGCACGTCTGGATTTTCTTGGCAGACGAGAGTGATGAATCCCTTCTTTATTCCCTGCCTAGAATGATATCCATCGGTGCAAATGCAGACACCGTTTTTACACTGTAGGCTGAAGAGCCAAATGTTTCTTTTGGTCACCAAATAGAAAATGTTTCGTCGTTGTTTCCATATCTTTGTAAAATAAGTGCTCGTTCACAAATTTTCCATCCGTTATGAATTGCCACTAGCGCCTGGAAATTCATCAACTTGAAGAGACCGCATCAGAGAAAATGCAACGTCAAAGTGTTCACGAATTGTGATCATTTCAATCTGAAGATAAGTCTCCAATTCTGCGCGAAAACGTGTCATTTGACAAAGGAACTTTCTATACGTTTTAGGCGGCATCGGTTCCAAGCATAGGTTCAACGACAACTGCTAATGCTGACGCAATGACTGACTCGACGTCCTTTTGCGCTTTCTTTCGTTGTGCCAAAAAAGAACGACCTTATAAATTGCAATGAATCCTTTTTTAGGGAAGCGTCATGTAGTTCGTACATGTCTTGGCTTGTTTATTTTATTCATCCACGTGAACGGAGGCGGCGGGAGACCCCACCAGTCTATGAAGAAACTACCTCACCCCGACCAGGAGATAGGTAGCTGGCCAGTCAAAATAATACGGAAGCCACTGCAATTGAAACGGTTACTAGAACGGCTGCTCCTACCTTGCTAACGGATATTCTACCCATTAGCTAGATCTCAGATTTCTCTGCTGGATTGGAGAAACTGAAGTCATTATTCCAACTAGCCACCATTGTGCCACCCACCCCACCGGCACGAAAGCACGAAGCCTAGCAGTCAACTTGGAAACAGACTTGGAGGTATCATCGTCATCAAGAGAAGAAGAAGAAGAAATGGATGATGAAGAAGAAGAAACAACATTCTTTAAAACAACTGGCCCACTGGACAAACAATATCTGTGCGCGGGACTCAAACCGGCAATAAAGTACATAGCCGGACACTTCATTAGTGCCGTAAAACATATTGGATTCTGGTCTATTAAAGTCCCAACACCTAGACCAGCCCAGTGGTACTTCTCAAACAGGATTATGGCCCGCTACCACTATGATGCCCTCCATCAATACCCCCTCTCCCAGTTGATAGAAGCGGCGGAAAAACTGGAATCTCAACACGGTTACTTCTTTCCCAAAGCTACGACAGAAGAAAACAAAACTGCGGCTCAACTTATCAAGATGGAATACCGCCTGGGAACCTTCATGTTACCTGCCATAAAACCCTTCTTATGGCTACTGCCATTTAAAAAATTGAGTTTTCATTTGGTAAGAGAACTCGTTGTGATCAAGATTCAAACTATTAGGGACATTCAATATGTACAATTTGTACTAAAAACGTTGGTATTGTTAGTAAATATTTAAAATTCTACTACATTATGGATTTGATTTAATTGCACAGGTGATTCACACATTCTTGGTATTTATTCTGTCCATTAGTAAAACTAGACTATATTTGAAATAAGTACGTTCTTGGCGTTTCAAGGTTACAACATCCATGGGCTGGCATGCTGAGTACCTTTCCTTCTTTGCCACCACTAGAAGCCATTCCGATTATTTGATATTTTTGAGTGCATGTTGGGTCTATTCACACTCACCCAGGGTCTTACATTCAGGTCGATAGTTGCTCAATAGCGACGCCGAGCTGTCGACCAAATTAAACATCACTCTATGAGTGCATCAATGCCTGGGGAATACGGCACCATTCCTTCCCCCAGGATTAATTAAATAGCCAATTAGTCTGGCATTTATCGGTGTTCATGACCTCGTAGTCGAGGGCACTATAATTCAAATTTAGTTCATTAGGGCAGGCTATTATATAGGTGTAGGTCGTTTTTGTGAGAGTAGTATATGAGTGCAACTGGAAAAGCAGAATGGGTTTACCTGCGGCTCTAAACATGATGATATCCTGGGCAAATAGCTAGGGAATTCTATGCTGTTGCCCCGTCGTGGAGCTACCCCGGAGAAGAAACATTTCAATTTAATTGAAAATTTAAATAGTATAGTAGACGAACGACATAATGCTGGGAGATAGCATTTCGAGCAGCTACACAATTTTGGCACGTGTACATGGATTACTCAAAAATAGCTGGACTGGGTCTCAGTTACCTGGTAAAGGCAGAATATGAGTACAACTATGACTGTGGTATTGGCACCTGCAGTTATGCATTATGATCTTCTGGGTGAATAATTAGGGAATACGATGCTGCTGCCCCGTCACTGTTATTCGGCCCCAGAGAATTTGCTACACGATGTAAAATCGGCTTCCGCATATACAGGAAAGCTAAACCGGACCGCTTGAACAGAGCAATAAATTAAATAAATTTATTTGCTTTCATTGCCTGAATATAAGGCTCTCATTCGGTAAGAAAACAATTTTTTTCAACAAGCTCTTTTAGAAAACCTGACTTGATTTTTTTATACCGTTTCAATAGCAAAAAGCTATTTTTACCTGACCACGATTACACTTTTATGTCGCATATACATTTTTAAATTTCAAACTGTTGGGACTTACAATAGGTACACTTTTGTACTAGAAATATTGGCAACGTTGTATGTAAAATTCTACAACTTTCTGGATTTTATTTAATTGCACAGGCAGCTTACATATTATTAGTAATTTTTCTGTCCATTAATAAAACTTCTCTAGATTTGAAACAAATATGGACCCGGCGTTTCAAGGTTACAACATCCATGGGCTGGCTTGCTGACTACATTTCCTTCCTTGCCTTGCCACCACGCGGATAGCACAAAAAGGCGGAGATGTGAAACTTTTTTTCCCATTATAACCTCATGTGCTATTTCAAACCAAAGCAGTCCTGAATGGCTGATAGGGGTCAATATGTATTGGTCTATTCCCACTCATCCATGGTCTTACGTTCAGGTCGATACTTCCTAAATAGTAACTCCAACCAGACGAATAATTTAAATAGTACACTTAAATTCAACTATTCATTCATTCATTCATTTATTCATTCATTCATTCATTCATTCATTCATTCATTCATTCATTCATTCATTCATTAGATCATTCTCATTCATTTAGCATTGAACACATAGCAGACGGGACCAGTCTTCGCTTGAGACTCAGTGACCGTGGATATCAGACAAAAAATGTGCCATTTAGGACTGCATAACAAATGATATACTACAGCCGTAGAGCACTAGGATATCCTGAATGTAGTGTTACAGGAATATCGCTGCTGCAACACACGGTCGCTGGAAGATACCTCCAGCGACGAAACAACTTCCATGGTCTCCAGGACAAAGGAAAATGGTGGACGGCACGATGGACAAACAGCATGCTAGCGGCAACACGGGGTTAAGGGAAGATTGCGACCTGACATAGGGGCCACACAGACAGACAAAAGTGCTGGATGTGTTGCTAGAATAAAGATGTATTGTCGAACGTACTTTACAAAACCAGAATAATATTCACATCGAAATCAAGAATCAGCTGCACGAAAGAATACGGCACCATGATAAACTCTGAAAGACCGCATATACCGTCGCAGATACCCCGGAAAATTGCCTGAATGAAGGCCACACAGAAAATAAATCGTTTGCTTCCATTGCCTGAATATAGGTTCTCATTTGACTTGAAAAACAACAACTAGATATTCCTGACAGTGACTCCGCTTTATTTATTTCACATAGACATTATAATATTCAAATTTTTATCTACTTACAATATGTACACTATGTACTAGAAATATTGGTGACGATAGCAAATATAAATTGTTTTACGACTGTATGTACTTGACTTAATTTGCATAGACGGCTTACACACTATTTGTATTGATCCTGTCCATTAGTACAACTGGATTCGATTTAAAATAAATACGGTCCGGCGTTTCAAGGTATGCAACATCCATGTTCTAGGTTGTTTGGTACCTTTCCTTCCTTGCCACCACTCGGATAGCTCTAACTGGCGTAAATGTGAAACTACTTTCACCCACCATTATCACCCCTTGTGCCATTGCACATTAGCAGACCTGATTGGCTGATAGGGTTGAGTGTGTGATGGGTCTATTCCCACTCAATCATGGTCTAACAGTCAGTTCGATAGGTCTTAATAGCACCTCTGACCTGACGACCAAATTAAATAGTACATTATAAGTACATTAATGCCTGGTGATGTAGTACCATTTCCTCTCTCAGGAACAATTAAAAATCCAGCACTACTGAAATTTTAAACAATGCTACACCCCCCTAGAGGGAGCAAACAACTATCATTCAACTTTCATTCATTCAGTCTGGCTATCATTAGCCTGGGGATAACCGAGCAAGTGACAACAATCGAACAGTACATGTCAGCGAGCGGGATAATATCCCCTCAGGCGCTTAGTGCAAGTACATGTATGGGCATTGGGCTCAACATTGTGACAGGCTGGATCTTTTGAGCGGCATATAGAAGAACAACTATTATATTAGTATTAGAGACAAAGCAGAATAATTGAATACTAACCCGAGGAATTTCCGATGCAAAATAAGAGGGATTAACAGACGGAATAGGAGAAGGAGAGATCCCACCAGTCTGGAACAACAACATCCCACCCCCACCATGAATTAGTCAGTCGGCTACTCAGGCCCCTACAGGCGCCACTGCATTTGAAGCGGCACCCAAAACGACTGCCACTGACTCCGTGACGGAATTATTCCCTTAAACCAGTTTCGTGAACTCAATTCTGCACTGGAAAATCTGAGGAAATTATAATTGCCAGACATCATTGTATGCCACAACCACCATCACCATCATGAATGGTAGTTAATCTGGAAGAAGACTTTATACAGAAAGAATCGGACCCAGACAGCGCAGCATAACTACAAACAACAACATCTAAAAATCAGGTTACTACCCCTACGGACGACGACAAACTAGCTGGGGACCTATAAGTTTATTCCTCTATCGACGAAGAAATAGTGGAGTCAGGCTTTTGATGAGGTCACTTTTTCTCCTTGTTTGGATTAATCAGAAGGTATTGATCATAGTGATCCTATTTTAACAACTCATTTTCTTTATTATAATCAAGGTGATAAACGACAGTCATTCGTTGTCGAAGACGAAAAAGATCCTAAGATCTGTTTTTTTTCAAAGGGCCATAAGTGAGACTGAATCAACTGAAGTTCCTGTCTGTTATTTCATTAAACATGGAATTCTTATGAGAAAATGTAGACCTCCCGAGGTACCTGCTGGTGATGAGTGGTCGGTGAACTATCAAATAGTAGTTCCCAAACCTTACAGACAGGAAATACTTAATATGGCCCATGAAATTCATTTGGCTGGTCATTAAAGGATTATTAAAATTTATCACAAGATCTTGACTCACTTCTATTGACCAAAAATCAAAAGTGATGTTGCTAAATACTGTAGATCTTGTAATACTTGTCAAATGGTAGGAAAACCAATCAGAAGATGCCTAAGGTTCATCTAAAACCTATTCCTGCCTTTGGCGAACCATTTACTAGAATTATGGTAGATTGTGTAGGTTCCTTACCCAAGACCAAGTCAGGTAACCAATACCTGTTGACCATTATGTGTGCGTCAACAAGGTTTCCAGAGGCAAATCCGTTGAGGAGTATAAAATCTAAAACAATAGTAAAAGCTTTGATAAAGTTTTTTACTCAGTATGGCCTTCCCAAATCTGTTCAGTCTGATCAAGGTTTAAACTTCCTGTCTTAAATTTTCCAACAAATTATGTATGAATTGGGCATTCAGCAATTCAAATCTTCTGCCAATCACCCTGAGGTCAAGTCGCGTTAGAAAGATTCCATCAAACTTTAAAAAATATGATCCTATCATATTGTTTTGATACGAATACAAATTGGGATAAAGGCATTCATTTACTGTTCTTTGCTGTTAGAGAATCAGTTCAAGAATCTTTAGGATTCAGTCCCTTTGAACTAGTTTTTGGACACACTGTGCGTGGACCATTGAAGTTATTGAAAGAGAGACTTCTCTCAAATGAAGATACTGAGATCAATCTTCTTGATTATGTTTCAGAGTTTAGATACAAGTTGTAAGGTCGCAAGAGCAAATCTGCACTTTGTTCAATCTAGAATGAAATTAAGTTATGATAACAAATCGAAGGAAAGTAGTTTTCAGCCTAGTGATAGAGTCCTGGTTCTCTTACCAATGCGACAAAATCCTCTTCAGGCCAAATATTATGGTACCTACACATTTGTCAGGAAAATTAATGACTTAAATTACATCATAAATACTCCTGGGAGGCACAAAGAAAAAAAAAACACTGCCATATAAATATGTCAAAAGAGCATATTGAAAGAGATAGTCATGTTAAACCTGTAATTAATTTAGTTGTTCCTGTTCCACTCAGTGAAGGAATATCATCAGATTCTACTGATATTGAAATGACTAATCTTTGCAATTCAGGAATTTTAAAAGGTCTAGACGAAAAACAGTCACATTTGCAAGTGCAAGAAAGAAATGAACTGAAACAATTATTATTTGA
Organism: Unio pictorum; assembly: GCA_030141615.1. Classification (NCBI taxonomy): domain Eukaryota; kingdom Metazoa; phylum Mollusca; class Bivalvia; order Unionida; family Unionidae; genus Unio; species Unio pictorum. Next base: position 476,612 of record JARLTB010000129.1, on the reverse strand, counting down.
ATATGAGAACTTATTTCAGATGTTCCTACAAGGACAAACACAATTTTTCATGACGTTGAAATTGTAAATTTAAAACCTGTCAAACAACATCCATACAGGATGAATCCACTCAAACGGGAATAATTAAAAAAAGGAAATTCAATATTTGCTGGATTATGATGTTATCGAGCCCAGTCAAAGTGTTTAGAGTTCACCATGCATACTTGTTCCAAAACCAGATAAAACTTTCCGTATGTGCACTGATTATAGGAAGGAGAACTGTGACAAAAACAGATTCATTCCTATTACGAAGAATTGACGATTGTATTCATAAAATCGGGAATGCCAAGTTTTAATTCAAGAAGACAAAAATGGTATTGAACATCTAGTGTGCTATTTTAAAAAAAAATAATAGGCACCAGAGAAATTATTCAACTATCGAGGAGGAATGTTTGGCATTGATTATGGCTTTACAACATTTTGAAGTTTATCTTAGCTCAGCTCCTTCCTCGATTATAGTTTTTAGTGACCACAACCCCCTTACGTTCATCGGCGAGATGAAAAATAAAAATGAAAGATTACTAAGGTGGAGTTTCTTATTGCAGGAACATAATCTTGACATACGGCACATCATGGTAAAATATAATTTAATAGCAGACGCTCTTTCCCGTGTATGATAATATATTATATCTTATACACTGTGTAATTTACTCGAGTTCTTTTAACCACAGGTGTAAATTGGTTTGTGGTAAAAAGAAAGTTTTATCATATTAACCTTTCTTTTTATTTTATGGGGGAAGGTGTAACGTGTATTTCATTTGGGTTATTTATTTTTGTTTTACGTGATTGTTTGTCAGATTCAAATTTGACATTTTAAGTTTAAGATTCATTCATTGGGATATAAGTTTTTAGAACGTGGGATGACATGTACTCTTAAGAATAAACACCAGGTGTTGACCTCATTTCTGACCTGACTTCAGAGTTGTAAACAAGCTTTTAAAATGATTGTTTGATTCCAAGGACATTATGGAGCTTTGTTATAAACATCTGTCTATTTTTAGTTGGGTCATATGATGTGTACGAGATTTTTTGAAGGTAAATTTGTTCTAAAAGATTCTAAAAGATCACGTGACCCCTTTCTTTGTTATGTAAAACCGTTATATAAATTATGTTTTATAACGAGCGATTTAGAACTTGAGCTGTTAGAATATTAAGTTGTTTCGTTTTGAGTTATTTTAAATTACCTTGTATTGGAATTTTTTAAAATTACCTTGGACCAAGAGGGTTTATTTTGTTATTTATCTGGAAAGTAGTTATGCTCAAGGAATTATATTACCAAGAACTGACTTCATCACGTGACATCGTCTTTCATCTTGGATACTTCACTAAGATTCGAACTTGGAATTATTTGGACATTTTATTACTAGGACTTTTGCAATTTCTTTAGTGGATAATATTTTGAATTTTTGTTGGATTAATTTTGGAATTGATTTTTAAAACCGTAAGTTTATTTTTCATTTCTAGAAAATATTTCTGCTCAATAAATTGTTCATTAAGTTTTTACAAGCTTGCTATTTTCACTCGTTCTATGTTACTGTTTATTCGAGCCTAGTCATTAATGAGTTCGGTGACGAAGATTTTTTACTGTCGCAATAACAGTTAGATAGATTGCGGCGATAACATATTTCTATGGTCACGTGTGACCGAGATAATATTATAAACTAAGCGCATTTCTGCATTAAACTTGATGAACTTAAAAAATATTATATAGTTCTGAATAAAAAATCTGATATCATTAAAACAATATTTCATTTACAGATTTGATGAAATTTCATCCTTTTTTAATTCCATTTTAGTCAATTTTATCGTAGAATATCTGTCAGATTTCTCATTTTTGTACGTGAAAAACCCTAGCAATTCTCTAAATGTTTTATCGATCAATCGTTAATTTCATCTCTTTTTGCCTGTTTTTGTATATTTTCGTAAAAATATGTCCGATTTTAGTTGATTTATGAGCAAAACATGGCAAATGTAACGATTTTGCGATAAATCATTTAGAGAATCGCTCGGGGTTTCACCCTATAAATATTAAAATTTTGATAGATTTTTCTATGATATTTAGACAAAAATGAGTAAAAAAGATGAAATTTCATCAAAATTTACAAATCTGAATAAAAAAGTATTATTACAGAATAAAAAAAATATTATAACAGAATTATAGAAATATTATAACACAATAAAAAATTATAAAAGAATAAAACAACATATCTTTAGAGGAATTCATCCAAGCTGCCGCCGGTAACAACGTTTTCATTTATAATCCTTTTTAGTTATCTCACGCGTGTGTTGATAATTTTGCTTGTTTCATATTCGTGAGACAATTTTGATTTAAAATTTTTCTACTGCGATAGAAAGTGGTACAAACTTATCTACATCTGTATGTTTTACCATTGATAAGGACTGGAACATTATAGACTGTATGTTTTTTATCAGCTTATATTACGTTGAAAGTGTATAACTACCTTCAAGTTTTCGTTGTTGGAATGACTCGAAATCACAAAAAAAAAATTTCTGGATCGAGTTGCGTATTTATATTTTCATTTTTTTCATTTTTTAATGCAGATATTATAGAATTAATATTTTCGATGTTCATATATATAACATATATATTTAAAAAAAAATATTTTATTTTTGACCTTTAACCCCTAGGTCACCACCGTGTCCTTGCAGGATCAAGGAATATTAAGGCACATGAAACATATAATCTTAATTAAGGACAGTACAACGTTTGAACCCCAAGGATACCACCGGATCCTAGCAGGTTCAAGGGCACATGAAAAGCACAACATTAATATAATACGAATTACGTAGTACGATGACCTCTCTACAGATTATGTACACACACACACACACACACACACATACACACACACAGATATCAAACTCGGGTGAGTAAAATGGTCACCCACCATGATTCGAATCATGGTGAGACGTGTGTACATAATTCTGTTGAATTTCGATTTCCTATTGTTTTACATCTACCAGTATTACCGTATATAGAATTCTGACAGGGTGTGACAGCTCTAAGATTAGATAAAGTGTTGTGGAGTTCAACTCCATCAATATGATCTATGACATGACCGTATTTGATCACCCCAGTTACACGAATCTGTGACAGTAATATGTTCTTAATTTATTTATTTCATTGAAACTCAACTTGAGATCATCAATATTAATAACATTACCATCTGGTTTCTCTAGTCGACAATTCCTGATAACACCATCACGATTTGCTTCGTAGTTAGTTATGATAGGATGTCTCATAAATTCCTTTTGCTCTATTATATATAAATATCTTTTGTTCAAGTAATTATTTGCCTTGATCTTCACTTTTAAATCTAATCATATAATCTTCCGGAGTTTTTATAATTATGTCGCTATCATTTTTTGCTCATCGTAATATCGCTTCAGTTCTCTGTATCTTTAACCACCACATTACACACACAAGTGTGTTCATTCTCGTACTCCAACACCACATTGTAAGCACGGTTTCGGTCCTAGACTTCCATCACGGACACGATGCGAGTGAATTCCGCATAATTCGTTTACGCAAGATCTGTTGCAAGGAGTAACAGAGACGATCATCAACCACTTGCAGAGATTCCTTGTTTTAACCATTATATATATATATATATATATATATATATATATATATATATATATATATATATATATATATATATAGATGTAATTTTTTTAATTTAAGCGCTTGTTTTAATTAAAATGATGGGAGAATTTGAGAGATTATCCAAGATCAATTTTTTTAAAAATAAACAATTTAATCTTGATAGAATATTCCCTGTGCCGATGCGAGATCTGGTTGATCCCACAGATAAAATCTTGATCAATAAAATACATGACGCTAAGAAAGAATTTCAGAAAAACAAAGCATCTCGTGTGTGGTTGACGTTTAACATTATAAGTGACACTAAAAACATAGATGCTACGATGAACGACAAACCAGCAGCGATGATCATTATCTACCTTGACGATAGAAAATATATTTTAAAAATCAAATTTATCGTACTATCAGATACAAACAATTGGATTATTCGTGACAAACGTGATCCTGTCCTTCATAACGAAACAAATGCCTTACTGAGTAAAGGTTCCAAACCAGGGATGTTGACCGGTATTGATAAACTATATTACGAAAGATCTTATATGATATATTCGCTTGAGAAACCTAACATTGATAATCTGAAGCCGATGAAATTCTCGAAGATAAATTGTGTGGCCGAACTAATAACAGAACATTTCACTGTTTCGACTCGTGGAAAGGGTTTAACGGATAACCGACGTAATATAATAAATTTGAGGGCAGAAATAGTCAAAAATACCGGTGCATTTATCAAAGATGTTGCTGAACTAGGAAAGAAATTAAAATTTCCCTACAACAGTAAAAACGATAACAGGATAGATCTTATAATAATCGAAATATAAATCAAAGATAGCTTCAGTCGAAATAGTCGTTTATAATGCGCATGCGTGGACTGATGCAGTAACAGTATTTCCACGTACGAGGACGGTTAAATTCTATAACGGTGATATGTTTGACTTTATTAACGAAATAAGTAAAATCGATCCTATATCCGTGTTGTTGTTTAGTTCTGAAAATAAATCCGATCAGTTTGTAAGACCAAATTGTGATATTTATCGAACAGAATCTATCCACGACAAAATGAGAAAATATACCCCTGGCGAAATGTTACTCTGTGAATGTTTTACTGTTCGATCAGTTGCAGCTCATTTTGCTAGAGAGAGAAATTCCTGGAAACCATCTCGGTTTGATTTTGTTAATGTTATAATATTAAGTTGTGTTGCATATGGTCACGGTGGACTGTGGAACAGTGAATACTCGCGTAAAGATGTTATCTCGGTTGATATGGTTGCATTTTATCCTGGAAGTTTTCTGGGATACGGAGAGTGTTCTGGGTATTTTTAAAGATTCGGTCACCCGACACACGAGATGACGCTAGTTTCGATAAATGAACCATTACCTGATTTTGATATTACTGGATTCGCTTGTATCTAATCATTCGAGTTTACAGAAAATCTTCATCCGATTTGTTATGTTTGTTCGGTAGACATTTTTAAGAAAAGGAGAAGTGGGCTCCTATAGTACAGTTACGATATATGCTTGATTGTTTAATGTTGACGTCGTTGATTGTCAGTGGAGCGATTATATCAAACCGAATGCAGACCGTAATTTGGTTACCACAGCAAAAGAAATATTCTGATGAAGAAAATCCTGATAAAACCAACTTTGACAATAAAATTGCAAGGGATCTTGGCAGGAAAGAAAATAGGTAAATTTACCGAAGGAGGATCATACGATCATAAACGACATTCTACAAATTTGATCATGGACGATGCTGAATTAAATTTTATAATCGCTGATACAACGAAAGAAATACATTTAGAATTCGGGATATAGCTTTCTTATCAAATGGAACTAAGTTAGGTACAATTGTGAGTTTTATTGCCGGTGAACCACCGCAGTATACCCATTTAAGATCTTAGATATTCGCGTACGTTTCGATTGATCTATTATCGATGATGAATAGAATTGCAGAGTTTGCTGTCAGAGTAGCTACCTTTTTGTTTTATATGAGCAAAACATATTCAAGATTGCTAGAACAACTAAATATCATCAATCATGCACCATGGGGTGAATGGAGAATAAAAAAGAAAAATATACTCGATTATTCTGAATCAGCCGATGTTCCAATCAAAGATATTTACCGTGGAAATAATCGGATATTAAAACCATTATACGCACCATCAATATATGATCCCGTTGATAGAGACAAAACAATTTATCTCAATGGACCTGGAGTATCAGGAAATACGACACGTGCGATTGATCTATTTCAGAATTCAGATTTGGTTGTTTTGACACCTACACACAGACTTGCGCGAGAAATGACCTAACAAGGAACACAGTCATGTACTTATCACAGCTTTCTCAAATGGAGCGGAGACGCATGGAATCCTGATCGAATGAGAGATAAATATATTCCGATGAAATATGTACTGTATCGCTGAAAAATCTGAAAATATTTGTTGATCGTTGTTGACAAAAACACTGTTGAAATAATGTGTGGTTATCATGGTCAACCACCACCCTTTGTTGGACACGAATGGCTAAATAGATCCTTTGACTATTACGAAGAAATAACTGACTAAAGTTCAATGTGAAGTAATGCGTAATATAATTTCAGAAACCTCTTTGAACGACTTTTGGGATACGTGGAGACCAAATGATCTGATAGCTGCAAGTTGAAAAATAGTTCGTGACACACTTCAACAAAGATTATTTCTGCTACATAAAGAAAAATTCACAGAGTTGCCGGTACCATTATGTTATCGCGCTGCAGATACGCGACGACAGAATATTCTCGTTGACATACCAGGACTAACGGAGAAATAAAATCTCGTGCTGAATGACATTGTTTTAGTTGATGTCAATGTTGTTGATAGCCCGTTATCAGATTGGACGCTAGGATACGCAATGAAAATACATTTATCTCAAGGATTAAATATTTCTGACAGTAACAGTTGTCTTGATGATCATATCGAGTGGTAGAATTTAGTTTATCTTGCGGTGTCTCGCGTCAGGAAAATAGCTCAGCTAGGGATTGTCGTGGATGAGTCAGAAACTAATGGCAATTTTGACAATGATATAGTTGGAAAAAAATTAGATATCTATAAACAATGTGATTACAAAAAATAAACCCGACTTCGATCTTGACGTGCAATATTTCATAACATTGAACTACAATAGGATAACTACTGTGCAAGCTGTAATTGTATAATGCTGTGGCAATACTCGAGTAAACATCCTAAACAATTTTCCGTAGATAGAAAAGATAACAGTCTTTGTCATACACGTGATAATGTGATGGTAATTGGTCTTGAATGTAATCGGTGTAGAGGTTCTAGTTAAATGAATGTGGTGGTAATTGTGTACCCTCGGGAATTACCAGTAATTGTTCACGTGTAAATCCACGTTGAGGAGAAGTTGAATCTAATCTGGATATTGCAGGTCTACCTGTGGTTCGTACCACGCTGGATATCTTGTGTGTATTAATACTCCAAATAGGATCTGTCGCTCTCTTTTTAACTCCTTCAAGTTTACATCGTTCGTATAAATACCTGACGATGACATTTCCTAATATTGGCTGCGGTGAAACATTATGCTGTATTGGTATATATTTCCTTGTAATCGCATTAATAGGTTTCATGGCAGTTGTTGGAGTAACCTCATTGTTTAATGCAGCTGTCACATTTGGTAATCTTGCAACCCATTCCCGAGATCTTGTATCCTGAACATGAATTCCTTCGCGTATTGATATCCAAATAATCGTTCAGCAAGTGTTCTATTAAATCGTTCTACGATCGCTTGATCACGATGAATTTCAGTATTTCCTCGTCGTATTTTATCATTTAGTCGCTTCATTAATGATGATACTGCACCAAGAAATTCTTTGCCAGGATCAACTTGTAATAGTTGTGGCCATCGCAAGGTTCCTCGTCGATAAATTCGTTCGAAATCAAATGCAACTTCAGTAGCTGTTTTAGTTGATAATGGTTCTGCTTTTTTATATATACTTGAAACATTAACAACGGTTTTTGCGTATTTAAATGTTACTCTACGTATACGATCATGAGGTAAAAACAGAATATCAACCTGATGAACTTCATTAGGAACATTAACATCAAACTCTGCGTACTTGATTCGTTTAGGCAGTGGTGGCTAAATTTGCCATATTGCTTGTCGTGCTAACCACGCTGCGGCGGAAGAACGTGTGACATTTGCTGCATTAGCGAATTTATCGATTGCTGCTCTACCTTTCCAGTATCCTCTTGGGCTATAATACATTGTTTCAATTATAATTAATTACCCAGCACCTATTGCTAATTTGGTTTTCATCGCAGATTTTACTCACCAATGATATTTTATTTTTTATGAAATTCAATGCGCGAATGAATTTTACATCTGCGATATGTCGTTGTTCTAGATCTTCACTTTTATAAGCTACATCATGAATTTGGCACGCTTTATCGATTGCATTTACAGGATATTCACCGGAATTTGGTCGGTCTTGTTCAACAAGTTTGATATCAAGTCGAGTGCCAGGACCGCAGTAATTATATCCTGGAAGATGTTTTTCTCCGGGATATTTAGCCGACGGAGTTCCTGGAAATTTTGACAGTAATGTTGCAATGTCACAACCGGTTTTTTTTTGAGGGGGGGGGGGGGTAAAAAGGAAAATTTATTTCTACCACATACGGAACATTTTCCACTGTATGCTTTTTATTTTTGTTGTAACCGTAGATAAATCAGTAGTTGGAGTTTTAATTTTACAGCGTAAACAATATAAATACATGATATACTATTATTCCATGGATGTAATGGATTTTTCAGCGACACGACAACGAGAACAGGTAAAACACCATCCAGCGTTACAAAATTCGATCAGAATAATACTTATAGGCCCGTCTGCATCTGGTAAAACACAATTATTACTTAATTTGATAATGAGATGGTTGAAATGGAATAAATTGTATTTAGTTGCACCATCTGTAGATGATCAGAGATGCTGCGAAGTAATTAAGAAATTTAATGAAATCGCACGATTGCTGGGCGGTGATGATATTATTGATTTTATAACAGATATTGATGAAGTATCATCTATCGAGGATCTTGATGGATTCGTTAATAATTATTTGTGTATGATGACGTAATGCTAGATAAACAATCAAATCCGGCAAGAATATATTTTGAGGAAGACATGAAAATACTGATGTTATTATTCAATTTAGCGGAATACACAAATTCCGAAAGTAATCAGAGATAATTGTAATATTTTAGCTGTATTTAATAGAACTGATGCAAACACGCTAAGAAATATTCATTGGACCTGGTGTAGCGGGGATATGGATATAAATGAATTCAGAAATTTCTTTTTACAAGCAACACCGTATGGTTTTATAACAATATATCTGCATGATCCCAGGACAAGATATTGTGTTGGTATCGATCAAATATTTGGCTAATTTGCAGCAGAAGAGAGGGTGCACCAGAGTCAGATTGACAAAATAAAGATATCATCTAACTAAAGTAAATAGATACTATTTGATATATGAAAAGTTGTGCAAGGCTGCGTCAAGGAAGCACAGATAAATGAAATAAAAAATGTCGTAGAGAAAACTATAATAAACACAAATATATCCTATGAAAAACTGCACATGCTGGTCCTCGACATTGTGTTGTATGCAATGTTGGCATTCGAGGACAATTTATAATGAATGTGGTGGGGATAAATACAGAATGTAGATGGCGTATTACCGTCGTATTATCGAGGAAGGGGTTTTGAGACCTACAAAAGAAACCACTTCAACCGAGGAAGAATATTACTCAAAGTTCAAACAAGTCTCCGATTGATCGTTTGTCTGAATTATTCATTTTGTTTGATTTATATAGAAGATTGTTTTATCGTCAGATTGACAAATTAACAGATGGAGAGAGCAGCAGAGAGGCCATTATGTCGATTTGGTAATAAAAAAGGATGAAGTTTCGATTTAGTCTGTTTACCTTCTCTGCTGCTAAGAATTAAAGTCAAAAGTACTAGTTATAGAAAGTCCTGAATAAAACTCAAGTCGTGTTTTCTAGAGATCAAATATTGAAGACCATGACGTGTCTTTTATAGCCTACAAAGTATGATGTATCAAATGTCTCTTGTTGAATCAAGGAAATATTATTTTAGGTTTGAATTCAGCATCTATTCAAATGAATGTCTTTATACAAGAATTGTATGAAACGAACAAAAAGTTACATTAAATATATAGATTTACACAAGCATTTTTATCCGATAAGTCAAATATACAAAGTCCACCATAATAATCTCTGATGTTTGTTTTCAATCCTGCCGATGAACGTAACGAGGTTACTAAACATAATATTTGGTGAAAGAGCTGAATTAATGTAAACTACAGTGTTGTAGCAGCAGTATCAAAGCCAAACATTTCTTCTCGAGTGTAGAATCATTTCTGTTGTTTACATAATTTCTTAGAAAAATAGGATACTATGATCAACATCATTTTTATCTTCTTGAATCAATACTTCTCCAACCCCAACATAAGTCGCATCAACAGACAGTTTAAATGATTAGCTGCAGTTTGGAGCCGTTGATACAGGTGCACCATTAAGTATGACCCTAACCAATAAATAGCCTCTTGACATTGTTCAGTCCAAAGAAACTTGATTTTCTTGCTCAACAAATTTGCCAGGGGCTAACCAAGTATTGAACAATTGGACCACATGCTACCAGACAGGATTGATGGATTGATGGATAGCGACAATGAGTTATTTTAATAAGTTACAATGTCGTCATATGTTTCATTTACATAAGTATTGTGAAGAGTATAAAAGAAGATCAAGCCAAAGCGCTCTGAGGAATAATGCATGATTATTTTTCTGATCTTCTGTTTATTGAACTAATTTTACTATGTATTATCCGACACATGGATATATTTATTATTTCACACACACACGAACCGAATCGTTATTGGATTGGACAATGGTGATGATGTTGTCATTAGTTTCCTCACTCCGACTGAACTAATCAATTACATGGGATGCACACGTATACTAATGTATTATTTAATCAATTGTTGACAGTGGTTTGGACATACTGGGGAGACTGGAGCAGTTGCAATTGCAACTGAGTACGAGAGAGACGAGAGTGCATTCTTGTTCATTAAAATCTGTCTCCCGACACAATGCTATTATACTAATATTCTTGCATTACAGTCATTATAATTCTGAATTAATGTTTTATCCACAACTGTTATGGAGTACTTTGTACTTTGAAGGGAACAATGCCTTTAATAAATAAATATACCCAAATTAAAATCTGAACCCAACTATAACATTGACTCTCCTTCAGATGTTTAGGGTAGAATAAAAAATTATTAGGTAAACAAGATTTTGTACCCCTCTACTAAACTTAATTGGCGATTAAACATTTATCAACCTACCATGACAACTTAACGACAATGCCATACTACACGATTTTAAGGTCAGTATCGAGACTGTATAATTAACTCAAATTCAAGTAAACACGTTTACCACTCTAAATGATCTGAATTAATGCACAATCGTATAGAAACATTTTACCATGTATGATGTTGTTTATAAAATAAATTTAGCCTGAACAGGTATAATAATAATAATCTGATTTTGAACAAGGTCACGTATAAAATACAGATATATACAAAATATATTCGTTAAGAAAAGCCAAATTATAACTGTCCTCATATTTTCTCATCTTAATCTTCTGAACTTTGCCCATATTTTACTAATTTTATAAAGTTATTTGATGCAGAGAACAAGAGTTATGCTATACGTATATAGCATCAGTTATATGCACTAATTTATACTCAGTTTATTTCTCAATTGACCATGTATGGAAGAGATTAAATAGGAAAATATGCAGGAATGTTCCTCGCTGTCTCCGAGGGTTTTGTGAAACTCTGAAAGTGTGGCTGTTGTAGAAAGTCGATGTATACCTTGTAGTTTCGAGGAGGAAATGTATTATAAAGATTTACAAAATACGTTTTAGTGTATTTTTTCACAATGTAACAAAACCGTTGCGCAGGTCTGATAGTAGGATGTAATAGATACGGTATACAGTCTAATGTTCTATATTTTGGAAGTAGGGTGCACATGGTGGTTATGTCTAATGCTACATTTTGTTCAGTGTTATGAATCAGGTACCACATTGTGCAGTGGGGACATAATGATCATAACTTAAGATGACCTTATATATGGGACAACTTAGTGTTCATGTGTCAACTTATATTGCCAGATAATGCGGCTTGGACTGATGATATGTATTTCGGATCAACTTATATTTTATAGTTTTCTTTGATGATCAAACTTAATTTGTATGATATCTCTAGATTCGCACCGAATAAAGCCGCCAAAAATGACGAAGAATAAGGAAAGATAATGGGGGAGGGGGAGGGCTTTTGATTTTTCTTTAACATTTTCACTTGTATTGTAGTAGAAGAATGAACGTACCTTTTCTGTGTGTCAACATGCAAGCTGAAAAGTAAGCTATGGTGGTACGGTGAACATACATACATATATATATATATATATATATATATATATATATATATATATATATATATATATATATATATATATATATATATATATATATATATATATGTATATACATATATACAGTTACATGTGTGTCTGTTGGAGACATTGTGATATTAATTAATGTTTATTTTCACAGTGCTTCGATAGTATATTTTTTTTAATTGGATACTTTAAAGTTTTTTGTTTCGGGCGTTTTCTTAAATGTCCTTAAATGATTGTGTGGTGTACTTCCCCTTGCCCCTGATAGTTGGTATTTAGCTGCTTCACGTTATCGCCCCTTAATGGAACATTCTATCAATGCCCCCTCCCCTCACACCTCATGTGGAGTTCTTATTCCTCTAGTCACAACACATTTATTAGCCAAATCTTATGTAATTTGCATTAATTTCTTCCTCAGTTGTTTTGTTGATGTCATTCGTGTTATGTTTGTTCTCATTTGTGTTCGTTTTGTTGGTACCTTGCCCTGTTTAATTTGTTACTGTTTGTTAAAAATTTAGTTTCTTTTTCCTCATTTATGTGTTTTTGTCCCTATCTGGAGATTATGTATTCCTCTCTTTCCAATATCAGCGATGTACCCAGGGTATTGGCATACACGGTATTGAGGAAATGTATCATGCTTTTACTAAATCTGGATATATAGCATATATTTTCAATTGCTGAGAGGGGGAGGCATACAATATTTTCATTGTGTAAATATTTGGGACAATTGTCACCATTATGGCTCTGCGTTTATTGAGTAAGCCTGGAAAGAAACGTAATTATCGCTTCTTTTATATCTAGATTGAGCCTACCAAAGATGCTCACAGGGTGTGTATGATCATCATTTTTACGTTAATGACGTTTGAGCAAAGGTGTGAGTCAAAAATATTTTATAATATGCAGCTATTTCGGTCCAGTCATCGTGCCTATTTCAGGCAATTTATCCTGGACGCTATAATCCAATTAATGTATTTTAGATTCATTTAGCTAAGTGTTGGGTACTTTTACTACCCTTTCATCTTCATTGATATTATTATGGGAAGGCACCATAAGTTTTACATTTTTTTTTTTTGGGGGGGGTATGTATCAAGTAGACTTCTCGAGTCATATTTTCTCTGCTGTTTAGAGGCACTCAATAGACGAATTCACAGTTCATTAAAGTAGACTCTAGTTATAACTGCTTTTAGGGTCTGTCTATTTTTAATCGTTTGAAGTGCTCGAATTATAGCTCAAAATAACCTGTATAAATTGCACAGTTTTCGTGTAGCTTTGCTTTCAACGTGATATTTTTCCTCCCGAAAATTGCTTTGATCGATCAATAAATTAGATATTTCAGCTATCTATGGCAAAACAGTGTGTGCATGGCGTACTAAGTAGAATATTTATAATGGAAACAGCCCGTTCGATATTTTAATGTGCGAACCGCATGCTAAGTAATTTGCATTTCTGGCGAAGAAAATGAAAACTCTGGTATAGGCTGATTCTATTTGAAACGTTGGAGATATACTAACGTTCAAATTCTGCCCAGTTGTTTAATTTCGGGATATACGACTAATTATGTAAATTATATATTGCAATTAGGAACATTCTGACCGCTTGCTTGCCGCTACTGGAATGTCAGTTGTAATTGGAAAATATATATTGTGTTTAAATCGTTCAAAAATAAATAAAAAAATAAAGCCACATAAATTTAGATTAAGCGAATGGTCATTTCGGTCTTGAAACATTTGTTGAATCAGCAGTATTTAGGCAATGACTATTGCTATGCTTAAATGTTCATTGATGATGTACTCTCTGTGCTATTTAATTCCACTTGTCAGCATCAAAACCGCAAATAGAAGAAATAAATGCAATAATAAAAGTCAATTATTAACAAGACATTTTATTTAGATTTGTAGTGATTTGCTTTACGTAAATGTCACATGCACTATACATTTAAGAAGTTGCTAATGAGCCTCTACAATGTTGGGATGGAAAATGTAATAGATACATGAGCGTCTTTCTGCAGACTATGGGTGTTTGCTGTTCATTAAAGATGTTAGGATTTGATGTGCCACACACATGTGCATTAGCTAGATTCAGAAGAGGAACACAATGTAACTACAATTGCCAGTCATGTACGAAAGATAAGGTATGCCGTATAGGATTATATCTCTTACACTATACTATGTGCTTTAAAAGGCGTATGGAATACATGGTCGGATTGGAACAGTTGCAGTGAATCATGCAGTAAAAGCAGCCGTATTCGCATGAGAAACTGTATTAATGTCGAATACACACAAACAGCAAACGAGTGCCAGGGACACAGCGTTGAGTCTTTGCCATGCCCGGAAATCATCTGCACTAGTCAAGGTAATACCATAGTACTAACTATACCAATAACGTATAAACTTCTTCATCTTAGGAATGAAACAATATGATATACAATGTACAATGTCATAATTTACTGATGAAATAAGATATTTTCAACATAATTGGAGTTAGTTCCATAGTTTGTATATATGGAAGTCTTGGAAAACAAAAAAAAGAAATGACATTATCGATGAATACGTGACGTGATGGCTTTACGAATGCAATAGAAGGAATTTAGGAAACAATTCACAATATGAAAAATAATGTCACCAACCGTCATTTTCCGTTTCCGATCTGATATGCATCATTCAACATTTCAGTGACGAAGACGAATCCTATTGCTTAGTGTATCTTATGCAGTATTGTATGACTTCTTATAAGGTTATATAGTTTAAAAGAAACATAGAAAAGACCGACGTCAATAATACATTCTAAAACTGAATATTGTCAGCAATATCTATGTCAGTAAGAGTACAATTCTGACAGATACCAAAGATTGTATCAGTCCATATGATGAAAAGGTGTAAAATGTTGGTACAATATTTAATTAAGATTAGTTTATGATACAAATATATAGGGCAAATATTTGTCCTTGAATACTTATATTGTTAAAGTCACAAATATGATAGGAAATAAAGTGGCATCAACTATTATTTGCTTTCTGTACACTATTTATTTTGAACTGATACATATAATCCAAATACTTATAGTTTCAGCTAAAGCCACGAAACTTCTTGGTAAGTGTACCTAATACAACCTTCTAAATTTTTTCTAAAATGTAAAACGGACAAATTAAAAGGGATAAAGAGCACTTTAATACTTTCATGTACAATTGAATAGATTCTCAGCAACCGTACTCGCACCAAATTAACTATTCTGACATGTCACATAGGCGTAGATCAATCATTGCGGTTTAAAGGTTTAAAATTTTGTCTTTAAAAAATGAAAAAATTCTTCATTCCTCCTTCTTTCTAAATAATTTCTGCTCAAATAATGCCATGCGACGAAAATTATCTTAAATGGGTAATGATGTATTACTAAATATATGAAATTCGTAGACTAATGCTAAGCTTTTGCTCACCAAGTCTCACAAGATGTGAACATTATTCAATCAGGTATATATATATATATATATATATATATATATATATATATATATATATATATATATATATATATATATATATATACACGTGCACAGACAATTACACAAGCACAAGTTCCAAGTGACATTGTAGATAACAGTCTTTCTAGCAGAATTGGATCAAAACTGATAATATTATTTGGGGAAACTAGATTTGAAGGAAACCGGGAAGAGTACAACCGTGAAACAAGATGAAGGAAACAACAAATAATTCCTATACATATTATGTTCGATGTAAACATTTGCATAGGCGAGACAACGAAAAGAGAAATTTAATCAACAAAATCATAAACGATTTCCAAGCTTTAAGATCATATAGTGCTCATGCGGTGATAATGACCAGAACTAATAATTTTCATTTAGATGATGTCATTGATCAGACAGTGAGATCTTTCTTCTTCTAATCCCGAAACTAAACGCTTTTTGACCTAGCAGTTTGTTAAAACTTGTAGACACTGAGCTCTAAAATAGTATTACATAAATGAGTTGCTACAAATTTATACTTGCAAAATAAACAAAAACGAAAGACGCATTCGAAGTGACCTACATGCATTTTTACACTTGAAATACATGTTGTGTTACCAGAAAAATGACAATTGTCACAATGACAGGGAAATGAAGTGATATTTTAAATATGATGTTGGATTGTCATTTTCATCATCCTTTTATGACACAGTCATTGGCAGTTGGAGTTCCTGGAACAAATGGACTGCATGCACAGCCACGTGTGGTGATGGTGATCAATTTAGAGAGAGACTCTGCCAACGGTCAAGTGGCTGCACGGCTAACGACTGCCCAGGGTTGTCCATAGAGAACCGACGATGTGCTATTCAAGAAGGCTCAGGTAACTGAGGTGTGTCAAACAAAGAACAGTGCATCTCAGATGCTTGAGAGATGTGTAACAGATTTGTATCCTCTTTAAGTTAAGAAAATAAATATTTGACTGCATATTATTTCAGATTCGCCAGTTCAAACAAAATCTCAAGTACAGGATTTTATGTATTTCTTACTAGCATATTGAGCGAATGGCTAAGCTGGACTTCTTGTCCGTCGACCACTGGTGCTGGCATTCAGTTCCGAGAACGCTTCTGTAAATACCCTGGAACTACTAATATATATATATATATATATATATATATATATATATATATATATATATATATATATATATATATATATATATATATATATATATATATATAAACTGCCACGCTGAGACGGTAGAGTAGAAGGTCTGCCACGTAATGGATTGCCCAGATAGGATGATGAACAGTGAATTCCATTATTTAAATTTCATTGAATCCATTGAACATGCTTATCATATGAACATCTAAGGCAGAATTTACGCATCCAAGAATCATGAATGACCATGAGAAAAAATAATTGTATTTGTATACCACAAACATGTCTTTGTGTCACTGCTCATAGCTGTTTATTGAATGTCAGCAGTTAGACCAGGTGACAAGGCAATATTATATTTACAGAGTTGTTTGAATTTGTATGTGGGTGAATATGTGAGTGCATGTATACATTGCATTGTGTCTCGTTTAATGCGTAAAAGTATTCATTCATTCTACATCTGACCATGTATATATTAACTAGTAACTAGCATTTTTCATATATATATATATATATATATATATATATATATATATATATATATATATATATATATATGTATATGATTATATACACTGTAGTGGATGGCATATGGGGACATTGGAGAGAGTGGAGAGTGTGTGTGGCAGGAAGGCAAATGAGGTCCAGAAGGTGTGATGGTCCATCTCCGCAGCATGGCGGAAAGGAGAGCTATACAGATGATAACACTTGGGATGTAGAGACACGTAGACGGGTTGGTATGAGCAACTAAATCATCATATTAATTAAACATGTTAATAGGCAACTAAAGCAACATTTTAAAAAAAATTGGCAATGGGGAACTACATCATATGGATTATACATGTTAATGGGCAACTAAATCATCAAATACTGTTGCATATTTTTTAAAAATGGTTTGTGCAACATAAAGCAGTACATTATTTAATGATGCTCTTTCAAATAAAGTCTCTGTTTTTTAAATTTGGTAAGGTCAAATTAAGTCCCCGGTTATTTTCATTTGGTGTGGTCAAAAAAAGTCCCTGGTGTTTTTAATTTGGTGCGGTCAAATAATGTCCTAGGTTGTTTAATTTTGTATGGTCAAATAATGTCCCAGGTTATTTGAATTTCATATGGTCAAATGATGTCTCAGGTTTGTACATGGTTTTCTAAATTTGATTTGGTCAATAAATATCCCAGTTTTTTTCCAGGTTATGCATAGTTGGTATGAGGAAATGTCCCAGGTTATTTAAATTTGGTATCCGTAATTTAAATTTGATATTGTCAAGTAATTCCCATGTTTGGTCCAGGTAATTTTAATTTGGTATGTAAAAAAATGTCCCAGCATATTCAAAGATGGTATGCATATAAAACACCAGTTATTTAAAGATTACTTTTTATTCGAAGTGTCTTGTTTTGATTCTTTTGAAGGAACGGGACACACATACAAACACGCCTATGAAGAAACAACCTAGATAAATACTAATGAAACATCATTTATGTCAATTAATCCAAACTTGTGTTTATGGAATTTGCATTACTTTTCATTCCTTGCCAAGGACTTGAAAAGCTTAGTACAATACCTCTAAATTTTACAGCAATCACAACTCCTGCACCCAGAGTGTTGGAACCCCTGCAATCTACGGTATTGCTTCCACGGTGTCTGGTGATATTATTTCACTGCTGTGTTATACCATTATATCAAGTGTCAGTGTCAAGTGGTACTATAAAGAGGTATCTGTGTACGACATATTCTGAGTTCTTATCTGTATAGTTCAACCTTAGCTGTAAATCATCTACACTTCGATCCAACCTATTTGTCAAGATGATCGAAATAATTTGAATGTGCTCATTCCAAGAGATACGAAAATGAAATATTGCATGTTATCTGTAAATTTTAGGGGGGACCGTAAGGTAATTACTACCAGTACTGAAAATCATGCGCAATAATTCTTTATGATGCATGATATCAATATATCTCATGTGCAGCGTATCTTATATAACGATTTGTTCTTGCCAGTATTGCAAGCCTGTTGGATTCAAATTTTGATTTGTCGGTAATGACTTAACTTGAATTCATCAAATAAAGTTTTACTTTAGTCAAGTTATGATTTTTCCTAACTGATCACATGTAGTCATTTGCTTACACGAATCAAATAGCCCAATGATTGATTGGTCATATAGACAAAGTTCCACATAAATGAACAATATGGATATTTATTTTATGCTCAGCAGTGAATTACTTGATTTTCTAGTTAAAATAATATTGATATTTCACTGCGGTGAAAAAATAGTGAAAAAATAACAGTGAAAAAATAACAATATTTTTTCACTACAGGAACTACATTTTTGGGTCAAAATATTTGCTTGAAACGAGTGAATAAACGAGTGAAAGAGCAGATTTGAGGTAGCCAACGTATGTGAGCATAAAATAAAAAGAATATTTGCTTGAAACGAGTGAATAACGGATACATTTCATCTCTTGGATAAAAAACTCTAGTATTTTCACTCGTGGCTTCGCCACTCGTGAAAATACTGAGTTTTTCATCCACTCGATGAAATATATCCGTTATTCACTCGTTTCAAGCAAATATCCTCTATATAATATTTTCAGTGAAGCAGAAGTAAGCATTGCCTCATTCTAATAATACTTTTCAATTTAACTCGTTATGTTATGTTATGTTATGTTATGTTATGTTATGTTATGTTATGTTATGTTATGTTATGTTATGTTATGTTATGTTATGTTATGTTATGTTATGTTATGTTATGTTACGTTACGTTACGTTACGTTACGTTACGTCACGTCACGTCACGTCACGTCACGTCACATCACATCACATCACATTACATTACATTACATTATATTAACAATATTACAAATTATCCCTCACCCTCCTGTAGAATGAAAGTTTGTCACTTCACGCGGCCCAGCCAGAAGGCACAGCACACCTGATAATAACGGGCGCCAATGTACAAGACACTGGCAATTATACGTGCATTATCGAACACAACGAACTTTCTTCTAAAGCCCATTTATAAGTAACCATGAAAGAATGTAAGAACGTTTTTAGACATACATTCTCATTCTCTTTTTTGCATCTTTCATAGAAAATATCCTGTAGCTAAAATTCCAAGAGATGTCAAATTGATTTTATAAAGATGAATACAAAATGAGTAAATTAACTACCTGAATTGTGTAACCAAAACTACAAGTTGAAAAACAATGAAAGCGAATAGTAAAATCGTTGAACCTTCACCTTTCCTAAATCGTTCTTTTGGACACTAATTCTCATACGTCTTTAAAGACTATATATATATATATATATATATATATATATATATATATATATATATATATATATATATATATATATATATATATATATATATATATATATATGTATATATATATATATATATATATATATATATATATATATATATATATTCTTTTTCGTCAGAAAACAAATGTACATCACTTCCAACTACCTTCTCTTCAATAGTGATCCTCGACCTATTTACAAATTTCTTCCCTAACCAAGTACAAACCATTACAAATTGCAATTGACTCGTCACCATGCCACTATACTGTTACGATACCGAATTACAAAAATAAGCATAAAGATTATGGATTTAGTAAGGACAATTTTGATGAAGAATGCACAACGTCATGTGAAATTTATCCAATTCCAACATCACTGCTGCTTGAGTGCTTAAAGCAAATATTGCCTCCACTTCCTCATGGTATTAATATCTTTCTCTCATCCATGGAATTTCATCATTTATAAAAACTGCCACTATAAAGCCTCTGCTGAAGAAATCAACGCTTGACCATAAAGATATAAAGAATTATCGCACAGTTTCTAATCTCGAGTTCATATTAAAAAAGCGTAAACAAACGTCGCTCTAACATAACTTGTATCTCATTTGAATTCAAACTAACTTTTAAGCAATGTACAGTCTGCATATCGCTTTTGCTACAATACTGAATCTACGTTTCTGAAAGCATTTAATGACATTATTCCTGCTTTGGATAGTTGAAAATTTACAGTCCCCGCTCTCCTTGATTTGTCTGCACTTTTGAAAAAACATTCAATGATATATCAATTCACCGTTTCCGGCATGACTTTGGCATTCACAATACAGTTTCACTGTAATTCACGTAGCTCTGTAATCAGGACAGAAATTGTGTCTGCAAAAGGGGTACACTCCAGCCCAGTTGATTTATGTTGTGGTGTTCAACAGGGGTCTGTTCTTGGACCTGTTTGCTAGATTATATACCCTCAGCCGCTCTTATGAGACATAAATCATCACCAAGTTTCTCACCAATTGTACGCTGATGTCACCCAAATAAACAAGTTTAGCGACCCAACTGAAGTTGATGATACCATCTCAGGAGTAGTGAGGTGCATTTCTATTGTGAAATCATGGATGCCAGATAACAAACAGCAGATGAACGATGATAAAACCGCGATCATTCAGATCACAACACACAGAGTTTCTCATTCCCATCCTTTTCTTTAAACAATAAATATCATCAACACCATCTTCGAATTCAAACAGTCAGTACAAAACCTAGGTGTTACTCTGGACAGTACTCTCACATCGCACCAACATGTCATGAACATATTCACGTCTGCATATCTTGAGCTAAGACGCATTAGCTCCATTCGCAAACATATTTCAGTTGATGCTACTAGCACACGTGTGTGCTCATTAATACTTTCAAGACAGGACAATTGTAAATCAATTATGTCTGGTTCGTCCCAATATCTACTCCAGAAAATTCAAAATGTTCAAAACACAGCTGCTCGAATCATATTTATAGTACCACGATCAGAGCACTCCTACCCGCTGCTCTCTACCCTACACTGGCTATCCATTTGATCCAGAATCGAACAAAAATTTGTTCTCTGTGCTACGTCTTACTGATGGACTCAAGTTCTGGATACTCCCTCGGTCTCATCTACGTGTATACACCAGCAAGATACTTACTCTCCACTTCTGACAATCATATATTCATTATTCTTATTATGAAAACAAACTCATCAGGACAAAATTAATTTGCATACCAGGGCCCATCAACTTGGAATGAATTACCCAAATAAAAGTAGACACAAAGACACAGTGATCCCTTTCAAAAGTGCCCTTAAAGTTTACATTTCTGGACTGCAACAAAAAGTTAAACACCTAATAATGTTTCCTAACTTACATATTTTCAGCATTTGTTATGTTTTCTAATTTCATTTTTGTTTTTGTAGTCATATATTTATGGATGTTGTAAAGCGCCTAGAGCTTGTAAAGATTAGGAGCTATACACAGTCCTGATTATTAATCTTGTGACATATATAAAATAACATAAACTGTTGGTATAAATCAATGCTATCAGTATGTCAAATAGTGATCCGCCAACTGAGGACATACTGTTCAGAAAGCATTTCTCTACGATGTGATAAAGATGGTTCGTTCGATTCAGCGAGAACACTTTCACATGGGGATGTCTTAAAGCTCCCAGTGCGAGTCGTATTCCTTGGTTATGAGTAGGGTCAAGCATATTCAAATACGTCTTCCAAGCTAAACTATTAACAACGTAACCATGGTCTTGTTTTGAGCGGGTAAATAGTGTATACTAACCGAGAACAAACTTAAAGACCTAATAATGTTTCCTAACTTACATATTTTCAGTATGTGTTATGTTTCCTAATTTCATGTTTTGTCTTTTTTATGGTGTTTTTTGTAGTCATATATTTATTGATGTTGTAAAGAGCCTGGAGCTTCTAAAGATTAGGCGCTATACAAAGTCCTGATTATTAGTTTTGTTATATATAAAAATAACACAAAGTGTTGGTATAAATCAATATATACACTAAGCCACACTTAAGTATCAAATACCATCACCATGTGCTTCACCAAATGTACGCTGATGACACCCAATATATGAATATACGATTGTCAAAAGTGGATAGTAAGTATCTTGCTGAACCGTTGTTATCACCCCCACCCCCAGTCAGTGTGCGCTACAACTTATGGTAGATCTAAAGATTTCAAGTATTTATCTTTCAAGATTTTGATGTATGGAATACATGTCAGGCTTCTGTTGAAGACAATACCCCAAAACTGTTTCCTCAACAGCTAGAAAAAGTGTTCCGTTCAGCGTGTGTTTCGGGCATTATGATGTCTTTGCAACTGACAGAAATGCATATATAACGTTTTCGATTTCGACAATTTGAATCCGTTAAAACTGACTGAAGTTCGAATCTTGTGATATTTTGTTGTAGTTGTCTTTCAGTTGTATGCACGTGCTTTGATCGATAACGTATTAGAAAATCGTCAACTGTGAGCAATCCACACCCGTAACGAAACACAAGGTGATGTTATTGATGTTGATACTGAAATTGGGTCAAATATAAAATACTGACCTAGGGCACACCCATCACATGCTCATGCATATCTGAGACGGTAGAGGCCACTCGTACTTTGAATTCTCTGTCTGAGAGAAAATGTGATATGTAAGACGGCAGATCGTGCATTTATTTTAGTATCCCGTACTTTCATGTTCTGTAATACGCCTTTTCTATGTAAAATAAAACCGCTACTAAATGATCCTTCTAGATAAATGCATCGCACATAACTTTTCCCAGTTTAATCAGATGCTTGTGGGTACTACGACCATAGCGTAAGTCACATTGAAAAGGAGATATTAAATTCTTAAGTTCCATGTACAATACAAGCCGAGAATTATTCATTCATTCCATTGTGTTGCACTCACAGCTTGTCAGTGCAATGGGTCGATAGTTGTTAGAAACCTCGCTATCGTTACCTGATTAGGGAACTGGTATTATTGTTGCTTCTTTCCAAATCTTAGGCACATTAACAGCAATCCATAAATCATTATAGATTTTCAAAAGAGATGTTAGTGATGATTCCGGGAGGTGTTTCAAGAACTGGTAATGTACTTCTACCGGTTCAACGGATGTATCACGGGCCTTGTCTAAAGCTTCCAGAAGCTCCAATAGTTAATACATTTAATAATAACTTTCCGATTTGTTGGATGTGAATTTTAAATGTGACTTTTTTTGAATTTTTAATTTTCGAATGGCTTCTGAATAATTAGATGATAAGGAATTGTTATAGATGCCGTCTGCAAGAATATTTGCTATGTCTTGTTTTGAACTAAAAACTTGTATAGCGGCGGACATAATTGCGCTTTCTCGTTCCATTTAATATGCGGATAGTGTCTCAAACGTTCCTAATAGAGGAACGAGAGTTAAAATAAGAGATATATTTCGTCCATAATGCTCTTTTACCTTATCTGACTGGGCGACTAGCTCTAGTTTGGATCAAACGGTATGTATTAAAAGTTTCGGCGTTGGACGATTGTAAATATTTTTCACTGCTTCCCGCCGTTGTCTAATGGCTTCTTTAAATTCGTTAGCAACTCAGTGTTTTGGGGCTATTTGAAAGTTTGGTGAGGACATAGGAATATATGCTTCTGTAATCTCTATTCAAAATGTAATTAGAATGCTGGTCATTAACGTTGTGTTCTCATTAAACCTAGTCTTACAGAGTGTTTCAAATCTAGCCCTTTCGGCCTTCTTATTTAATCCGTTATGGAATTACGTCGTCATTTGTATAGTTTATATTGCAAGGGAGATTGAAAAGTGATCACTGCTGTGAAGGTCATCAGTGACCTTTTCTTCATAGTCCATAAGCAGCGAATCAGAATCAATTGTCAAATATATACACGTGTATGTGTCCGTTCCTAGGTGTAAACAAGTCGGTGATTTAGTGTTTTACTACTCGTGTCTAGAAACGAAGTCTTTCTTGTGACCTCTGTCACTTATATGATTTGATTCCTATGGCATTTTATGGGCATTAAAATCCCCGAGTAAAACAGAGGGCGAGGGAAGGTATTGACCAAGAATGTATGATTCGTATGGTACTAGGTTGGTATTTGTTATTATGCAAATATAACGAAAGGTAACCACTCGATTTAGATTGACGCTTACATCAATGGCTTACAAATTTGTGCTTAGACGGATGACGCTATGTTGGCCTATATCGTTAACAATATCAGAAACTCCTCCTGAGGCCATGTCACCACTTAGAAGGCGTTAAAGTGGGGATACTTTTTGAGCTTGATGTTATCCGTTTATTTCAAGATCGTTGACTGAAGGTATATTACTGCAGGATTGTACTCGTTTAAAAGCAGGAGAATATCGTAGTAGTTAAATTCATTGTATGATTGTGTTCTTAATCATACGATTAAGGTGAAGATTGTGTTGCTAGGTTAGACCTTTCGCTGAGGCAATCAGTGTTATTATTTCTTTGGAGGAAGTACGGGGGAGTACTGTGTGCTAGGTTAGACCTTTCGCTGAGGCAATCTGTGTTATTGATACTCTGGAGGACGTACGGGGTGTATTGTTTGTTGGTAGGTTTAGAACTATCTTGAGTACACGAAACAGTTTCTTCTTCATCTATGCTCTCAATATCTCCAAACCTCTTATTGAGTTTGATGGGGTCATCTGATCCCTTTTGCTGCTTATTTCCTTGAGATTTAGTTATTCCTTGGTGATTTCGGTGGTGGGGTGTGTTGGAAAGTTGTTTTTGTAAATGCCGCGCATTTAATCGATTGATTATGCGTGATATTAGTACTTGACGTTGAATCAGGTGCATCTGTCTGTATCTGAGCGTCCTTCGATGTTTTGGGATTGTATTTGCACGACATAAGTAATGGATGTGGCAGGAAGGGATGTTTTTGCCTGTACAAGTTTTCTGGCCTCTGGATAGGGAATGTTAGATGAGTATTGGTTACTTTACTCTCTTAATCTCTTTCTTCTGTTTCCACGTATCACAATCCTTGATTTTGGCGTGACACGAAGCGGAGTCGCTCTACACTCACATTCTTGATCAGATTGGTTTCCGCATCAGCTTCATCTTTGGTCTCTTGAACTGCAGTTTTCATGATCGCTATATTTGTGACACTTATAGCATCGAATAGAGAGAGAGAGAGAGAGAGAGAGAGAGAGAGAGAGAGAGAGAGAGAGAGAGAATTAAAGTAAAACCGACCATAGACAGACACTTGGTCAGAGCCAGACAAAGAGAGAGTTTATGGTCGCTTGTATTGTTACTAAAGAGCAATAATGACTTAGATCAACTATACATATATAAATAAGTTCCTCGTGTTGGTTCCTCATTTATCTTAGTTTATATTTCTCATTACTTTCCATGTGTATATAGGTTAATGGCTTAGCGAATGACTTAGCGTTCATGTGAATTTCATAGCTAGCCAAGTGTTTCAAGTGCTTTACTTTTATGATTTAAACTATCTTTGATGTTTAAATCATAAATGTGTATTATATTAATTTAATCACATTTAATCACTGTGAAGAAAAGTAAAAACGTGAAAAGAAAACAATCAACTTATCAATATGCAAAGGTGGTTGTAAATGGACACAAAAGTTATAGAACTACATTGTATAGCGGACAGCTCACTAGGTCAATAAAGAGCTGCCTGTAGGAACTCCGAACTCCGTTTAAAAGGGCAAATCTATGTATTTATATGTGATGTAAATAAAATATATGTACTATATGTTTGCCGTGTCAGTGATATACCATTCATTGTATATATTGTTCATTAAAAGAAACTTTTGCAAGCCTCGTTTCCTTATAATGAAAAATGTATACATCTCGTGGTACACCATATATTGCATGTAATGGCATGACTTTGCATTGGCAAAGTCTATTTGCAGCTACCGTTCCGCAAGTGGAATTTGCCAGAATGCATTCAAAAGGTCGAACCTGGCGACATATTTGGCAATTCCAATCCTATCGATACAGTCATCAATTCTGGGAATTGCAAACAAATATAGCTTAACGACGCTGCTTATTCAGAATGCTGTCCATGAATTAATGATCGTTCAGTGTTGAAGAATCTCTGTGTAAGTAGACCTATTTCTCTACTTTCTTCGTTAAAACCATTTTTCATGTACAAATTATAAGTGTAACGTATCTCAATTTAATCATTATGAATACAAAAAGAAACTAATAGATGAGAAAGAAAAAGAAAATAACTTATAAATATGAAAAGGTGATTGTGAATAGGCACAAACAGACAGAACTACATTATTTTAGCAGACACACTCATCAGGGATGTGAATTCATTCACCAAGTAAATACATGGTTGCCTCTCGTGAATCTAACTCCGATCAACTGGCAGATATATGTATCTGTATGTTATATACTTAAAATATATGTACTGCAGGTACGCTGTATCAATGATATATTACTCGTTGTATAAATGTTTCATTAATCGGAAACTGCTTGCAATTTTAGGTCACTATGTGACAGACATAAATCACTCTTCAGGTTATCATAGTTCATTACGAGTCTGTTTTCAGCTTTAAAATAGCACGTTCCCGTGTGTTTCCTGACTTAATGTGACCTAATCTTTTAGTACTACTGTTATATCACTACTTTGCAAACCGGTTTTGAATTGAATAGGTAACTAGCAAGAGCCAGTCTTTTATTATGTCCCCATTGTGAACATTTATAGTTCCTGCAATGTTCGTGACTTTGTCTAAAAATTAGTCCAAAGGTTTAGTATATTTGCATTGTGTTCGTCTTCTAGAGAAGATCTTTCTTATTTGTCCTCCCTTGCTTTTATTGTTGGCAGCAAATCTTTACTACGTGCATTGTGCATTGTTGCGCTCGAGATTGAATTGGGTGCAACAATTTATACTTTTCACATTGCCAACTCGTCACTCTTGCAACCAAAACCGAGTTTCGAACTTATCTTTCGTGGTTCTTGTACATCTGTGGATCTTTTCAACGTCTTAACCCAATTGATCTTCATTCAATGTTGTATTCAAACTGAAGACATGAAGTAAATTGGTTTCCATAAACGGCGAAATATTCTGACTTTGGAAGCTTTATAAAAAGTAACTCAACATTCAGAATGTTTATTCTTTAGTTTAATGATTATCGCCTTCTTTCCAAGTAGGAAAGAAAAAGGTTTACAAAATAACATTTATCAATTAGTCTTAGGTTTGAGCAGCAATCATCAACGTTAGCGTCAGAGATTAATTTAAATATCTTTATAAAACCTAAAATCATCACTTTTATCAATGATGGCCATTGGCATACTGGTACAATGCTCATAACTACTTGCATAACAAACAATACGTTAAAAAAACCGCAGCCATATATACATTAAAATGTAGATTTTGTATCACTTTGTACCTTATTCAGTTATCAGAAAATGTGCTCATTAATTTCATAATTACATTCTTGGGTTCTTACATCTTCTTGGTTATATTGCATTATAATTACTCATTTATCTACCCGTTGCGCTCTTGTATTTGCCTGTCTGCAATGTGTTATATTTAATGCTAGTTTCGTCTCTGCGATCACATAATCACGTTGTAAACGACTGATGATGGAGTCTACTGGCAGTGTGCGTTACTAATGATCTTTCTGAGAAATGAGCATATTACAATGAAAGCGTGCATTTCCTATGCTCTCGGCTAGCCTTCGTTTGTCCTGACTACAAAGACCAGAGTTTGCTGAATCACATAAAAGACCAATTGCGGCCGTTACCTGCAATCGTTCGACCTTAATTGATCACAAGTACGGTTGTTATGAGCATCCGCCTCAGATGCGGAAGGTCGCCGGGTTCGAATCGCAGCAGAGTCATACTAAAGGCTTATAACAATGGCACGTTTTGGTGCCTCGCATATCATTAAGAGGTTACTTTTCAAGTGTCAGGACAACGTGAATGGGTGGGACATGACTGATTGATTGATTGATTGTTTCTTAACGGTGCGCCATCACCTTTAATATATTTGGCGCCATACAATAGGTGATATGTATGACGTTTTAAAATGGTAAAATGTTTAATGTCGACCAGTGATATCAAAAACCAAATGGTTCAAAGTAAAATGATAAAATGGTAACAATATAATATCAAGCTCTCCGATCAACGGGAGATGTAAATGGTGTATGTTAATGAAGACAGATGAAAAGATGTTGAAAATAAATTACGGGACTTACATTACATATAAATCCTCTAATGCTCTATTACATATAAATGCTCAAGATGATGGAATACAAGTTTCAGTTTAAAATAAAGGTTTACTTTCTTCAAGAAATCTGATAATGATATTTATAGTATTAAAATGTTCCTTCATGTCATGCACAGTATAATACTTATAACGCGTAGGTTGCAGGTCGAAACAATCAGTCATTCGGTGCTTAACATTGAATGGTTCATTTCAAGTAATCTAATTCAAAACGGAATATGTAGACGTCATTTAAATATAATAACCCTTTATTTTTTCAAAGAAAGTTTTATATCACACAGCTTCTAACAAATTATTTATATCGTTACAA
Organism: Unio pictorum; assembly: GCA_030141615.1. Lineage (NCBI taxonomy): Eukaryota > Metazoa > Mollusca > Bivalvia > Unionida > Unionidae > Unio > Unio pictorum. Next base: position 447,429 of record JARLTB010000129.1, on the reverse strand, counting down.
ACTTTGGTTAAATTGGAGGTATGCTGACATATTTGAAAAAGGCGACATTGAGGCCGTATAAGTAGCTAGATTCACAATAACGAATGAGCAAACAAAATGAAAGACAGTATTTGATAGTAAATGGACCATTTGAGTTTTTTAAAGGAAGCATGTTTATATGGCAACCCTATATTTCTAATTTTTGGTTAAAATCATGGGTGGGAGGAAAAAAATGCATAACCCCATATGTTACTAATAATATCCATTATTGATTGTTTCGGTTAATATACAGGGTCCATTGGAACATTCATGCATATTCGTGTGTCATGACTAACTGTTTCATCTCGAAAGCGAGGATATTAGACAAAGCAAATACATATAAGATCCAATGTCCAAGTTAAATAACGAACGCCCACAATTGGTCGGATAGAGAAAGGTCACAAATCAGCACTGATTCGTTCGTCATGAGTAAAAAGGCGATATGCGGAATGATTTATTCATTTAGCATATCGGGGAATAATCCCTGATAAAATAAAACTGCTTAGCAGTTCGTCTTATTAAGGTAGGTCATCGCCACAAGCATGAGAAGTTTGGTATTCACTCCATCATTGCACGATGACTACTTTTTCTGGCGTAAATACGTTTTGATAACCATCATCATCATCCCCATTTAAATAAAAGTCATCATATGTCCTGATCATAAACTACATTCAACTGTTTCCGGCCGTCTCGACGTTGCTGTTCTGATAGACCAAGATGTCTTTGGGCGAATGAGTGAGTCGACGAACTGCACAACTATTCTTCACATAAATCAAAGTCACCACGCAAGTCACTCATGTCATCTGCGCATCCCATATCATCACCTACCGAATTCCTGTGCCGACAGGCAAGCGACCAAGCTATAGCCACAAACCTTCACACAGGATTATCAGGCCATACAAGTCGTTCACCACTGAAAAGAAGAAGCAGCGGTGTCCGGCATCCTACTTCAATAATGAATTGATCACCTCCCTGGCATTAAGATGTTGCTAGAAAAGGTGCAATAAACATTGCCTGCTCTAAACGTTCCTTGCCAGCATACCACGACGTACGAGGACCCTGCCCGAGAGGTCAAAAACAAAACAACAAACAAAAACGAAGATGAGGATTGTTCCTCTCACACTAGGTGCATGCAATGTGCGCACCTTAATGGATAGACCCCACGGGAGATCCGCCTTAATAGGAAAGCAACTCGCCAGATAGAACGTCCACATTGCTGCCTTAAGCGACACCTTCATTGTAGAAGAAGGCAAACACTGACAGAGGCTTCGGATACACTTTCGTTTGTAGGGGCAGATGAATTTAAGAACACCAAGAGGCTAGTGTCAGCTTTGCAGTAATGACATCATTGATTGGCAGATTGACAGGACCTCCCAAGGGATTAAAATATAGACTACCTTAAAATCATTAATTGCTATGCTCCAACCATGACCATCGTAGTTGCATTGATGATTATGTGAGGATCCTCACTACATCATTGCTGACGTTCAAATGCAGATAAGTTCGTCATTTCTGGGGATTCAAATGTAAGTGTAAGCTGTTATCACGTTGCCTGGGATGGTGTGCTAGGGAAGCACGGAGTGGTTTATTGTAACCGCAACGGTCAGCCATTGCTCCAAACATGCCCCCAGCATGAACTGCTGAACACCAGTACAGACTTCTGCTTCCCTACCCATAACATGACGTCACGGCTGCACCCACACTCTCTGCACTGACCGCTCGACTACGTGATTATCAGGAAGAAGGACAGGCAGGATATGCATGTGACCAAGTCCTAGTGTGGCGTATGACTGCTGGACAGAACACCGACTCATCATCAACAAGCTCAAGATCCGCATTCAGCCCCAAAAGACGCACATTGAAAAAGAAGGCTCATAGCAACGACATAATATCACCAAGCTAAAAAGCCCGAGTACCAAACAGTCTCCCATGGATGCCCTGGAAGAACGCCTGAAATTCACCTAATTTGATAATCAAAATGGGAACACCGACTGGGCACCATTTATAGAGCTTCGGAAATTCTAGGACCCTCAACCAAGGTACATCAAAACTGGTTTGATTAGAACTGCGACGAGCCAAGCAGTTGCTGAATGAAAAGCACCACCTCCTTTAAAGTTACCTGAAAAACCCCAAGTACACCTCTAGAAAAGATGCGTAGATCAACATACGCTGAACTGTACAACAGATGCTCCGTCACATGCGAGACTCATGGCTGAGCAGCAAAGGTGATGAATCCAGTGCTGGATTATCAGCCATTATCAGTGTAGACTGGGACGCACTAATTACTGACAAAGAGATGATTCTTGAACGATGTGATGAACACTTTGATAGCAAGCTATATCGCCTTTCATTCATCAATGATCAAGTCAACAATAATATTCCACCAATTACACATCAACAAGGCACTGCATGACCCTAACACCTTGCTGGAGACACATAATACGATAGGACTGCTCTTCAGTGGCTAAGCACCTGGTTCAGACTCCATTCCAGCTGAAGTTTACAAGGACGAGGGCACGTCCCTGATGAAAAGGCTCCACCAACTGTTTGGTTACTGATATGTCAGCAGGAGATGATCCAGACGGAATTCAAAGACGCTTCTATAATCCACCTGTATAAGGACAAAGGGAACCGGCAGGTCTGCATGAGCCCCCGGTGTATATGCAAATTCTCAAATGCAGAAAAAATACTCGCCAGAATCCTACTGAACCAATTCAATACACATCTTGGCCAGGGACTAGTGACGGAAAATCAGTATGGATTCAGAAGCGAACGTGGGACAATCTACATGGTGTTTGCTGAGAGGCAGCTACAAGAGAAATATAAAGAGCAAAACACTAACCTTTTCTCCATTTACATCAGCAGCAGAGAGGGTGAACAGACCATGTTTTCGAGCAAAAATAAGGCTTCCACGAAATCTCTTTTTAACCAAAAAAAATAAGTCTCCATTTAGGAAACGGAGACTTACGATTTTTCAATCAATTTTGGTCTCAACGATGTGGTCATCACCCTCTCTGCTGCTACAAGTTAACAAAAATAATAAATGATTTCAACCGAATATTTGATCGAGTCCGATACGATATCGTGTCCGAGGATCATGTAAATTTATTGTTACAAATCCGTACGGGGTTGACTGAGCATTACTAAAGAAATTTCTAAATTGATTGAAGTCCATATCAGAGCACCATGTCTGCCAAATATTTCGAAGCGTATGTGTATCAACGCCGTTAAATACACACAGTAAGTTACAGTTATCTCTGATCACTTTTGGAATCTGAGTGTATCGTTGAGTGACATATATCACGTCAGTGTTTTTGTGACGCCCACGGGAAAAGATCCTAGCTGGGTTTTTTTGATTGTCTAACATCACATCGTCGTATACGACTAAATTGTTAATGTTCCCATTAAGGTCATCCACGGATGGCGCCTCGTCAATATCAGTTATAAAATCAATGACGTTTTCACCCTTAATTTCTGAAGCGTTTTCATTAAAATCTTTTAGCACTTCATAGCATCGTTGATCATCTACGCTAGGAGCAACTAAATACAACTTATCCCATTTCATCCATCTCATTATTAAATTGAGCAACAATTGCGTTTTACCGGATCCAGATGGCCCGATCATAATTGCGCGAATAAAGTTTGGTAGCGCTGCATGATGCTTAACCGGTTCTCTTGCTTTAGTCGCTGAAAAATCAATTATATCCATGTTTCTATACATTAATTATGGATCTATATTGTGTGAAGTGTAAAACGCGTACTAGCACAAATGATGTGACGACGATTACAACTAAAAATAACAGATCTGCACTTACTGGTAGATGTGCAACATGTGGTACAAAAAAAATTAGATTTATTTCTATGAAATCCGGAAATGTTTTTAAAAAAAACGAGGAGGTGATATCGCAGCCAAATTGGCAAAGCTCCCTGGAACCCCATGGGCAAAGTACCCCGGAGAAAAGCACCTTCCAGGATATAGCTACTGTGGTCCCGGAACACGATTAGATATCAGACTTGATGATCAAAATCAGACCCGACCTGGCGAGTATCCGATAAACACTATTGATAAGGCGTGTCACCTTCATGATGTTGCATATAAAAGCAGCAATTTGCAAAACAGGCATCTCGCGGATGTGAAATTAATTCACGCGTTAAATGATATTCCTGATAAATCTTTTAAAGAAAAGTTGGCTTCGTGGTTGGTAAAATCAGCTATGAAAGGCAAATTGATGATGGGCGCTGGTAATTAATAATATGGAATCAATTTATTATTCCCCAAGAGGATACTGGAGGGGTAACACTGCAATCAATAAACTCGCCAACGCCGCAAAAGTGAAAAAGGCCACTGCGGCTAATTGGTTATCCAAACAGGCTATATGGCAAATTTATCTACCACTGCCTAAACAAATCAATTTATCGCATTTTGATGTTACTGTACCCAATTAAGTTCATCAAGCTGATTTATTGTTTTTACCACATGACAACGGTTACAAATACGCGTTAACCGTAGTTGACGTTGCGAGTCGATACAAACAAGCAGAACCGTTAAAAACAAAATCATCAACTGAAGTGGCTTCTGCATTTGAAAGGATTTATCGACGAGGCTCTCTGCGCTGGCCAAATCTATTACAAGTCGATCCTGGCAAGGAATTTCAAGGTGCTGTTTTAACAACGATGAAACATCATAATACCACGTTACGACGAGGACATACTGCGTTACATCGTGATCAGGCAATTGTTGAACGATTTAATCGGACACTTGCTGAGCGGTTATTTGGATATCAATACGCGAAGGAGTTTATTCAGGATAAAAGATCCCGTGAATGGGTTAAGAGATTACCAGGTGTAGTTACCGCAATCAATAATGAGATTACTCGAACAATCAACATGAAACCTAGCAACGCTATTAAAAAGAAGTATATACCCGTACAGCCACAAAAAGATTTCAAAGAACCAATTCTTGGTAGTAATGTCACTGTAAGGTATTTATACGAACAAGGAGAGCTTGAGGGTGGTAAAAAAAGAGCTACTGATCCTATTTGGAGTGTCACCGTACATAAAATATCTAGTATAACACGATCTACTGGTAGACCAGCAATCTATAAACTAGATTCAACTGCCCCTCAGCGGGGGTTTACACGCGAACAATTACAAGTGATTCCTGATGATACTCAATTACCACCGCGGGGTCTTAACTAGCGCCGTTGCGTCTGTTGCACTCAAGACAAGTCAACATCACATTGTTTCTGACATGACCAATGCTGCTATTCTTTCTCTCTACGGTAAATTGGCGAGGATCTTTATCCGAATACTGCCAACGCATTATACAATTGCAACTCGCGCAGTGATTATTCTGTTGTTGCTTCAGCGTAATTATTAATTTAGCATCAATGTCAAATTCTCGTTGTTTTTTTTTGTCTTGTTGTTTGTAACCAGAGAGTTTTTTTCTGATTATATCCCCGATGATATCATCGGCGCTGACAATATCATTTATTGAAGTATCATTATCGTCACTGACTTCGTCAACAACAATTCTTCGAAGTTGATTTATTCTTCGTACTCTGGATACTGCAAGATAGACTAAATTTGACCATTCAATGCGATTATCCACCATCCAAACAATTGTATCTGATATAGTCAATCCCTGTGAAGAATGTATCGTCGCTGCGTATCCTAGCGTCCATGGGGATTTATTAGCACGCAGTGCATCTTCGACGACGCTGATATCAACCAGCACAATATCATTTAACACGAGAATCTGCTTTTCACTCTTCCCTGGAATATCAACTTCTATATTCTGTTTTCGTGTATCCGAAGGCCTATAACACAACGGTACTGGAAATGTTACAAATTTTTCTTTATGCGTTTCAAATAACTTCATCTGAAGTATGTCTCTGACTATTTTTCTACTTGCAATTATCAAATCGTTTGGTCTCCACGTTTCCCAAAAAATCATTTATGGGAGTTTCTGAAATTATTTCACGCGCTATTTCACACTGGATTTTATCCGGTTGTAATCTAATTAGCGCTTTGAACTCGCGTAATTGTTCATCAAGTGATCTATAATCAGTGGTAATTTCTTCATAATAGTCTACAAAACCCTTTAGCCATTCATGTGGGGATGCACCGACAAATGGTGGTGGTTGGCCATGATCACCGCACATGACGACTTTTGTATTTTTCAATAACAACCACTCAAGAAAGGTTTGTAATATTTTCAACGATACTGTGCACATTTCATCCCAAATCATGATTTCAGGAATGAATTTATCGCCCATTCGATCAGGAGTCCATTCATCGCCTTTCCATCGAAAGAAACTATGATAAGTACAGGCATTTACCCCTCGTTGTTTCATCTCTCTGGCGAGTCTGTGAGTAGGTGTTAACACAATCATGTTTGATTTTGAAACGCGGTATAATTCAATTGCACGAGTTGTCTTTCCTGACCCACCACAACCGTTTAAATAAACTGTCTTGTATCTACATATTGGATCAGATACCGGTGGTGCATTAGAAAATTCTGATTGAATTTCAATGGGGTTACATGAAAGATATTTATCATCCATGGTAGCATCTGCCGATTCACAATACTCATGTAGCGTCTCCTTTTTAAATCTCCAACATCCCCACGCTTCCTCCTGGGATGTGAATTTAGCTACATCTGATTTGTATTTCTCGTGGATATAAATAGAATCAGTGGCTACTCTAACTGCATTATTAGGAAATCTATTCATCATCGAAAATAAATTGATAGAAGCATAAGCTAGCATAGAACTTCTCAAATGCGTATATTGTTTAATATATCCATCACAATAGGTAACAATTGTACCTAATCGTCTTCCATCGGATAGGAAAGCGTCTTTACGAATTACAAGTTTTCCCTGTTTCGTTAAATCCGTTACAATAAAATCGTATTCAGCGACGTCTATGATCAACCGCGAGGAATATTTTGCATTGTCGTATCTTCCACCCTGGGTAAATTTACCGATTATTCTTCGTCCAAAATCTTTTGCTTGTTCTTTTTTAATTTCAAATAACTTCTTAGACCAATTCATGACTTCTTCCTCGCTGAAATCTGGAAACTGTTTTCGCTGTTCGCTAATTATACGATCTAGATCGGGTTGTGGTAGCCAAACTTCTTTCTGAGCTCGATAGCATATAATAGCTTCGGAAACAATCAACGATATTAGCATACCACAATCAATCATATATCTCAATAGCACTATTGGCATCCAGTGTTTCACAGACATATGTCTACCAAGCCAATCATAACTACACGGATGTAACCCTGTAGCGAGTTCAAATGATATCACACGAGCGAATCCGGTTAAATCAAAATCAGGCAATGGACCATTAATAGCAACACGAGTCATTTCATGCGTGGGGTGTCCAAATCGTTTAAAGTACTTAGCACATTCTCCATACCCGAGGAAACTTCCAGGATAACACGCGGATATATCAATTGAAATCATACCGCCACGATGGTATTTTGTATTCCACAGTCCTCCATGACTAAATTCGACGCAACTCAATTTAACGTCCTCGAGAAAATCACTTTGTGATGGACGCCATGAGTTTTTTTCTCTTGCGAAGTGAGCTACCACTGATGGAATAGTAAAACTATCCGTGAGTAGTTTTTCATGGAAACTCTCCGGTGAAAAATCACTAGCCATTTTTCTCATTCTGTTATCTAATTCTTCAACGCGATATAATTCACCATTAGGTCTTACAAATTGATCAAATCCTATTTCGGGATCTTCATCACTTCTAAGTAGCCACACTGACACAGGATCATCCTTACACAGCGTGTGAATAGCATCGAATAATTTCTCATTATAAAAAACATCCCCGACGAATTCCTCGGGGATATATCTCACGGTTCTATCTCGTGGAAATATTGTTACTGCAGGTGTCCACGCGTGTTTGTTATGATCAATAATTTGTATTGGAGCTCCTCGCGATTGATATTTTGGTTGGTATAATACTTCTCCGGTTATTGTCGTTACTGATATTGGGAATTTTAATGATGCTTCTAATTTAGCTATATCAGAGATCTTTGCACCGTGCTGTTTCACTGTCAGTTCCCATTCGGTTATTTTCCTACGTCGCAGATCAGTTAGTTTATTTCCTCGGGATGCATTTGTGAAGTGTTCCATTACCCGTGTTGCCACACAATTCAGTGAACTAGAATATTTCATAGGAGCTAGTTTTGCGATATCGGGTTTATCATTTAACGGATATATCCCATAAACGATTGCTGTTACAGGATAAGATCTCGCGTAGTATGGTTTGTCAATTCCAGTTAGAATTCCTGGTTTAGAATCTCTACTTACAATGACAGTTTTTTATCCTTGAGGATTGGTTCAAATTTATCCCTGATAATCCATTTGCCTTCGACTTCGATAATGAATTTTATTCTGAAAAAATACTTCTGATGGGAATTGCTTTGTTTGGGAATTGCTTTGCGATTTCCATCTTTATATTTCCACCCCGTTGGCTCGCCAAGGTGTGAAATTATCTCGGCTGCTCTTTCATCGTTCATAGTAGCATCGATGTTCGGTACATTAACATCTTCATTAATAATCCGAAATGTCGACCAACAGTATGCTGCACCGTCTCGGTAGAATTCATTAAAACACTCCTTGATTTTACTTAGTATAGTTCTGTCACCGATTAGAAGTTTTGGTGTATCAGAGACTCTATCGAGATTGAATTCAGTATTTTTCCAAGGCTTAATTTTCAATAATCTCTTGAACTCCTTATCGAGATTGAATTTAGCATTTTTCCAGGGCTTAATTTTCGATAATCTTTGGAATTCTTTCATGGTATAATCAGTGAATTTAGTTTTTTTCCAAGGCTTGATTTTCGATAATCTCTTGAACTCCTCCATGTTATAATTAAAACAAACATTTAAATAGAAAATATAGTATAATGAATCACTGCAAGTGGCTAATGATTGGATCAACAACCCCGTGTAACAAATCATGCAGAAGCGAATTCTGTGGGTATCATTTACAAAGCGTTCGCAACGGTTCTTTCGGTCCACTCCCATGCCTCCAATGTGGGGCTGGGGTAAGGGGAAAATCACAATTATGTCTCAGTTGCGGCGGCAAACGATACAGGGAACTAAAACGCTATTATGACAAACGAATAAAAAATGCAGTCATTGACCCCAACGACGACAAAATCATAAAAAATCCTCAAGACTACATTGATAGACTTATAATTAAAGCAAATAATAAATTAGACAAATAGTATTATTATACAAATGAGCCAAGATTTCAGACCTCACCCAGTGCTTGTTAATTATGAAGCATCCGGTGATGGTGTTATTAGAAATTGCAGACTAAAAAAACCGGTTGGACGGGTAAATAATAGAGGATACTTGACGTTTACAGCTGGGAAAAAGAGATATTATTGTCATCGATTCGTATACGAATGTCACAACGGATTGATCAAAGATGGCCTTGTGATTGATCATATCAATAATAACAAGGCTGATAATTGTCTTGAGAATCTTCAAGCCGTCTCACAAAGTCAGAATGCAAAAAGGGGCGGGACAGGGACCTGTAAGTCAGTTGGAAAGAGATCCGTCAAATCATTTGATACAGAAACCAACGAGGAGAAAATATTTCAGTCAATAAATGAAGCCAGTAGATATTTCGATATTTGTAGTCCTTCAGTACAAAGAGTAGCAGAAGGAATTCAAAAATTAACTCTGTCAAAGAAAAATGATCATAAAATAAAATTTTCATATATCAAGGGGGATAAATCGTTCAATAATAAAGTCGCGTGACAGAGTTACGTCCCTTGAAGTTCAAAATTACTACTACGTGCACACAGGATACAATTTTCATATATCAAGGGAGATAAATCGTACAATAATAAAGTCGCATGACAGAGTTACGCCCCTTGAAGTCCAACTAATATTACGATTAATTAATCATTTTACGATGAAAACTAATGAAATACACACTGTTATCTAACAACTGTATTCTTTTGTTTAGTGTTGTATTCAAAAATTTTGTCTCATTTAAATGTTGTGAAACAGCATTAATAAGTAATTCAAGGAAATAAAATAACACACCCGTGAATCAACGCTGCTGTATTAGTCACCTTATATACGTTTTGACTCGTAATAAGCTTTGGGCTTTCGAAGGCCAATTCGACCGATCAAAACTAACCCACGCCATTAACCCGGGCGTGTGGTTGTCTTTTGTCAATCATGCAACCGGGTTAATTTAATCGGGTTGCTTTCGATTGGTTGGATTGGCCGTAGAAAATCCGCCCCGTCGTTTCATGTTTGTGCTGTCTTGTGCCGTCCCACATCATTACATCACAAATTCCATCATCGTTTCATTGAATATATCCATCCTTAATTAAGTGATGTCTCCCAAGCATATCTTCTGGGCGGTCTAAGATGATGTTTGTCACCTTAGGCCTCCCTTTCGGAGATGTATGCTTTGGGGACATCGCAAATTCCATCCTTAATTAAGTATATGTTATGCCTAAAATCTGCCACAACACTCGAGTGGAGATATACGGCATTGTACTGTCCATTAATTAAGTATATGTTATGGCTAAAATCTGCCGCAACACTCGAGTGGAGATATACGGCATTGTACTGTCCATTAATTAAGTATATGTTATGCCTAAAATCTGCCGCAACACTCGAGTGGAGATATACGGCATTGTACTGTCCATTAATTAAGTATATGTTATGCCTAAAATCTGCCGCAACACTCGAGTGGAGATATACGGCATTGTACTGTCCATAAAACAAAACGGGTCAAAAACGACCCCAATATTTTTTAATAATTAGAGGTAAAATATATTATATAAATAATGGATATCAAAGATGTAAATTCTATAATTGCTGAAATTTCAATTTTAAAAAATAGAGGGATAATATTATCCAAAGATCTCGACTGTGACAGGATTGCCTCGGAATATGAAGACATAGAGTATCAGTCTAGTAAGGGTCGTTATGTTTTACCTAAGATGTACAGACTCGTGAAAGGAATTCAAAAGTCCATCTATGCTTGTTTGTACGGTAACGATATTGATGTATTTATAACGCTATTTAGCACCGTTGAAGCAATACGTCAAAAGCTCGGCCAAGAGTATCAAAAACGAGCTGAAATTAGTTCTAAGGTTCGTGATCTTAGAAAAATATTAAACGAGGAAAAACCAGTATCCTAACCACGTGAGCGTTACTATAAAAAAATAGACTTTCAGTACATAATTTAAAAAATAATTTTTTTTTAGCGTTTTTTGTAACACTCACATGGGATTTTCTCCTGAAAGGATACTCAGCAGTTTGGGCCTGCTTATGCAGTTATGTGCGTACTGTATGATCTGGTTGTGGTAGCAAGTAATCACTGCGACGCCTCCATTTTCACGTAGTTGTTGTTGTTGCCGCGTCGTTAACACAAATCGTTCATTGCCGTTCTCAGATATTACAATTCTGAAACCCCCAGCGATGTTATTTCTGAAACACTCGCGGATAGCGTCGTACAGTTTAACCTTGTCCGAGATGGATACGTTAGCTTGATGGTACATTATTTAATAACTCAGCTTTTAATTGTGATAGTTTCACATTTGAAAACTCAGTTCACAAACACTATATGGTAGGTGAATCGCTTACAACTAGATTAGCCCGAGAGCGGCTAGCAGCAATTAAAAAGTTTATACCGGTTCGAGACAGACTTCGTGAGAAACTTCAACAACGACAACAAGCGCAGACTGACTTTTCTGTGTCAAGTGAACAACTGTTCGCCCCGATAACAAGTGCGACCAAAGATGTGAAAACAGCAACTGAACGAGCAATATTTGGAGATATTCCTGAGGAATGCAAGCGACGAGAAGTGCCTGTTCATGGTGTGCTTGAAAAAATTGCAGCAGAGACCGAACAAACAAAAAGTCTTTAGAAATACTTCCAGTAGATATAGTAACTACTTCACGGCAACAACAAAAAAAAGAGCAAGTACTAGAAGAACTAGGTGCTACTGCAAGAAAACCAAAAGAAGAAGAAGACGTTACTATAGAAAAACTATATTCACCGCAAAGTATATTTTTACGCTATATATACAACACAATTAAACATTATAATGACAATGAGTTAATTGACTTGAAAGACTTGTAAACAAAGGGTATAAAGAGTATATAAAAAACGACGAGAATTGGTTAAAAAAACATACCTGGCAAACCGTGGTAGATTTAGAATCACAGAAAGTAACCGTAATGATTTTGAGATTTTTAAAGACAAAGTATTGAGTAAAGTAGAAAAAATGAATCTGGTTGAAGAGGAGTCAACTGAAGATGAATATTTAGGTAGCGGCATAGTTGAAAACACTAGCGTTACTTGTCCTGGTAACATTCTCAGTGATATATCACGACTGGAGGTTCTCATCGGGGGGAAGCGAGCCGGAAACAACTCACCGGAAATAATTAATGAGGCCGCTGATATCTGTAGACGATTATTTGCCGGCGGTATCATGGACATTAATGTATATCGAGAACTCATTGTTGAATTAGTTGAAAATCACAAAGATACCCATGGTTATTACAGCGATTGATCACTAATTGAAAAATTACTAGTTTTATAACAAGATGATTATACACTACAACCATGATAAGCCCGTAAGCGTCTACGTGGTGAACTCTCGATTGCCTGTTTATAGAACATATTACGGAGACGGTTTCGGCAATACCATTGCGGGGTTATTTACAAGAATGGCTCCCAAGGTGGCGCCGTTAGCTAAACAATTATCAATGAAGGCCATTGATGTTATTCGTGATAAGGGAACCAGTAAAATCGGAGATTTCGTTGGAAATCTTGCCGGAAAGGCCTTTTCTGCCGCGAAAGATAAAATAGCATCATTGGTGCGAAAGAAACCACCAGTGCTGCCATCAACTACAGTGATGCCTGCAAAAATCAGCAAAGCAATAAATAACGCAGTGGAAGAAAAACTAGCGTCGTTGGCTGCTTCGGTGACTCCGTCGCCACCGGTAACAGATAGCGCTATCATGAACGCGATAGCAGGAAGTGGTTTGAAACGAAAACAAAAACGACGATGATTATAAAGAGTTTCACAATTGAAAGCACTAAATAATAATAGCAATGTTTAAACGAACAGCTGATCCCGCTCTTGATATGGAAGCCCCAGTGCGCAAAGACGATTCCGACCGCGATTATCAATACTATTCCTATCATGCAATACAACCCGATCTACGATCGCGAATTGAACTACAAGTTCAAGATACCAGTAAATACTTTTTGCCATGTGAAGCATTTATTGAAATCGAGGGAAAACTCGTAACAAATGTTGCAGCTGATACCCCATTTGCAGATGATCCAAATATCCGAGTTGGTTTTGTTAATAATGGCATAATGGCGTTATTTGAAAGTGCAAGATATCTCATTGATGAAAAGAAATTGAATCAATAGACCGTGATGTTGATGTTCCAACAACAATAATCGGACTAGCAAGATACTCCGATGATTATACAAGGTCGGCTGGTCCATCTATGATGTTTGCAAAGGATATTAATAATCACGCTGACCACATTAATCATACTAGGTTAAAAGCAACACGAGATGCCGCAGTTGATCCAGCACCAGACGGATATACTAGACCAGCTGGTACCTTTGATGTCGTAGACATTAATCGCAATTTCAATCTAGGGTTTGCAACACGAGTAGCGATGTTACAAGGACCACAACGATATTTTTCATGTGCAATTCCACTCCATCACATATTTGGATTCTGCAGAAATGTCAGAAAAGTCATCTATGGAGCCAAACACACAATCGCGTTAGTGCGAAAAGGCAATGACAATGATGCAATTTGGCGTACTGGTGCCACTGATGGTAAAGTTGTTTTGAGGAAAATAGTATTGTGGATGCCAGTAATGACCCCATCAATTACCACGGAAGAGCGGCTACTTTCATTTATGGACACAGGTGGCAAATCATTGATAAGTTGGCTAACAACAACAACTGATGCCAAAGAGGATAATGTTGCTGATACATTTACATGGCACCTGGCATCAAAACAAGGCGTTTCAGCTCCACGTCATATATTTATAGCGCTGCAGAATCGGGATCGATTAGGCTCCCAAGAACGCAGTCATATGATATTTGATCGGTTAGGAGTCAAGGAGGTTTCACTGAGAATAAACGGACAACAAGAACCATCTGAGGATATTCAGCTTGATTACGACACTAACCACATAGCACGTGTGTATCATCGGATGCTGTCATATATGGGTCGTGATCAAAATGTTGATACTGGTTTACAAATATCTCAACTTGATTTTAAAAGCCTCTATCCGATTTATTACTTTTCGCTGGAACATCTTGATTTAACAAGGCAATCCGTCGTTGATATACACTTCAGAGCTCGTATAGCTCCTGGTGGCGTTAATTATAGGGCGATTGCTGTCATTCTCAGTGATAAATCAATGTTGTTAGAAGGGGTTGGTGGACGAATGAGAGTAGTTGATGCACCAGTGGAAAATATGTAAATGAAACTTGAAGAGTTTCCAATTAGATCAATTGAAAGCATAAATGTGTTTTACAATAAAATGACATATAGTGTTGTTAGTATCAATCTGACTGATGGTCAGGTCATGAAATTGCAATCAAAATCCGCTAAAGAATGTGGAACAACAATAACGTTAAAACCAGCGCAGATGTCCGGCGGTACAAATAAAATATCATTGACGGATCGTCAAATAAAACATTTCAATGATGCGCTAAAGAAACGGCGAGGGGTTCAAATTGTATTTTCAAAAGCTGCAATCGCGAACATGATAAAATCAGGTGGTATATTTCCATTGTTAGCTGCAATACCAGCATTGATTGCAGCGGCTGCCCCAGCAGTGGCGAAAGCGGCAGCGTTGGGAGCCGTTGGGACCGCAGCAGGGATGGCGTTGAAAAAGGCAACTGGGAAAGGATATTAAAAAAAAGGGAAAGGGTCTAAGACTACCAGGAACCCCGTATTCATGGTACAGCGGGAGATCCGTTCACGGATCCGGCCTAAGAATACCAGGAAGGGTTTATTAGTTGAAAGCCCAATTGTTGAGGAGTCTATGACTGAGGAACCTATGGTTCCCATGTCCAATTTTGATTTAATTGATGCTGCTAAAAACTGGCGATAAAAAACTTCAGAGGGGTTTTTATGAGAGATCAATTACCGAGAAAACCTAAACGTGTTGAAACCGGTATCATCAATCTTGATAACAGCAGCGGATCGGGAACTCACTGGGTTGCATACGCAATCGATCCGCGTGGGATTGTCTATTTTGATTCATATGGGTTAGCTCCGCCAAGCGAGTTTATGAGGTATATAAATTCCTCGATGAAACTCAAAGAGTTTCCGATTTTTTATTCCACGCTGCCAACACAACAATTAAATGATCCACCGATATGGGGCCGTGAAGTATTAAATGTTCTCGCGGAGATTTCATCGTCACAGAAACCACCTCATCTAGTTGTAAATAAATACACGAGTGGGAAATGACAAGGTAATTTTAGAGAATCAATAAATTGAAAATACTAGAATCTTTACAATAATGATTAATATTTGGGGACAATCTCTGTCAATGTCGGATCCCACCGCGAAAACATCTGCGGGTTCTATCGAGGATGTAAAAAAAATAATTGAAGATGAAATCGCTGAGACGTTAAATTTAGCAAGTGTTGACCCGAACGAAATAGTTGTATTTCAAGATCGCCAGGGTAAATTGAAAAGCAGTAATATATCCGCGAATGACATTTTGATACGGCAGAGCGATGCCACTGAAAACTCTATTGCGCTGTATTCCAACGGTGGACAACTTAAACCAGGCGCACTTGTGTCTACGATCACCGACGCGATTGACGCCCACGGCCGTGAGCTGGATGATCATATACGAGGTTATACTAGTTTTCGCAAAAATGTCATACATAAATTCTTTGGAACCCCGCTTGTGGTTGGCATGACTCTCGCTGAAATTAAAAACTATCTATCGCTATTCTTTTTTAACAAAGACGCGGGAAGGATGATGAATGAAAACGAAATCAAGGCAAATTATCTCGATATTTACAATGATATTTTTAAACTAATTGAAAATCTTGAAAAGGTACAAAAACCCACTAGCGACGTCATTGTTAAGTTTTTGGGAACCCCGCTTGTGGCAGACATGACTCTCGTGGAAATTAAGCTCGCGCTTGACAGACAAAAGATCACCAGCGACGTAGCTAATAAGTTCTTCGAGGGCATTACACTCCAAAATATCACGATGAAACTTTCTAACATCGAAACTTATTTTAAAATCCAAGCACGGTTTGATACACTTTTGTCTAAACTTTTTTTCAAGAGAGATGGGAAGATGATGACTTCCGCCGATATCAGGGCAAATTATCTCGAGATTTACAATGATATTTCTAAACTAAAAGAAGATCAAAAACCCACTAACGACATTGTTGGCAAGTTCTTTGGAAACCCGCTTGTGGCAGGAATGACTCTCGCTGAAATTAGCGAGTTTATTGGAAAGCATACTCACAATGCCTACATCGCTAATAATTTCTTTGGTGTCCCAGCTACATCTACAATGACTCTCAAAGATATTAATATGTTTATGGTGAGACAAACAACACTTAATACCATCGTGGATAAATTTTTAGGGAGAACACCTGTGTCTGAAACCACATCGTTGACAGGTCCAACCCTCGCTGAAGTTAAAAGCGCTATTGACGAACAAAAACGCATCAGCGAAATGGCTAAAAATTTCTTTGAGGGTTCTGAAAGTTACAATATCACGACGACATATTCTCAACTCAACGGGCATTATGGCACCCAAAAAGGTTTGGAATTTAACCTCCTTTTGATTTCATTTTTTAAACGCCGCGATGGAACGATGATGAAATCTACCGAAATCAATAAAACTTATCTCGACGTTTACGACGATATTGAAAAGGTAAAGATTCCGTATCTAGATATAGACGTTATAAATATCGTGTATAAGGTCGATCATGGGACCTTTGATTGGGTAAAAAACTCTAATGCTAAATTGAAAGTCACTAACGTGAAGTGGCCCCATGGTATCTACAGGATTACGTTAATCTCTAACAAGCAATTTGATATCATCGTGAAAGGTAAAACCTACTTTGGTGGCACCGCGACAGTAATTATCGCGGGGGGAGAAGAAGAATTTGAGATTGTCGCGGTTGATAACACCATTAGAAAACATATAGCCTGGTGTTTAGAACTCGTAGGTGAAGTAGACATCCCCCTGATCTACGACCCTGATCTACTACCCTGACGATGATGAATAATTGAAAACACTAGCGGGTTTAAAATAACAATGTCAATGACGAAGTCATAGATGAAATCAATTGAACCGATAATAACCCCGTTGACGGAGTCAGCGGTATCACAATCGCAGATGACGCCGTCATCGCAATATCGATTCAACACCGTGAAAGAGTTTTCCGCGAACTTGAAATCACTTTCTGAGCGTTATCGTGAAAAAATGAAAAAATACCGACGCAGCGTAGCAATCATCGACATCACCGTGTACTCGGTATCCGGTGTGATGGCCAGCACTGGGGTTATTATATCGACGGTGACCATGATGGCTCCGATTGCAGTTCCAATTGCTATCTCCGCGGCAACAACAGTCGCGGCAGTCGCCACCGCGATAACTAAAAAATTATCATCGTGTTCTCAGAAAAAACTCAGTGATTATACAGCTCGATACCGGGTGGTATTTGACGCGTACTCGAAATTATCCGAGTTGGTCTCGCTGTCGATAGATAATTCGTTCATATCCGATGTTGAATTTTCCACGATGACCCAGTTGTATAACTCCGCGATGTTGAAATTGGAAATTGAAGACAGCGTTAACAATAATGTCACTACAATTCAACGAATTGCTTCTGCTTCAACGAATCGCGGAGAATACCACGCCGATACGAACAAGCATGATATCAATAACATCAACAAACCCTGAATTTAGTGTGAACTTCCCTTCTCCGATTCCAGTACGCGAGATCGCGCTGGCAAAATTACGAGTGTATCATAGCTGGCCTAATATCAGATCTGTTGCATTTGGCGGTCAGCAACCCAATAACGCACTGGTGTTCTCGTATAAGAATCAACCCGATGGCACTCCAGCGTGGGAAACTATTTCGTTACCAACTGGGTCGTACCAAATTGAGCAAATCGATGCTGAAATTCAGCGTAGAATAAAATCAATCACTGGAAAAGAATCAAAAATAGCTATTAAACTTCATGAACCGACGCTCTCGTCGTCGATCGAAATAAGCACAGAGGGATACATTGTAGATATCTATAACAGCTCGTTAAGAACAGTGTTAGGATGGCCCGAAAAACAACCGGAGAAATCCACCGCCGACTTAACCACGGACGTAAAATCATATCATGAAATCAATCCCAGTTATCGAGATAATTTATCTGATATAAGAAAAGGAAGAATCGGCGATAGATTTATATTTACCAACAAAGACACATTGCAATGGGATTTTATCATTAAAAGAACAGCCGACTCATCTGTTACTATTTCATTTACGCTAACTGAAGTCCGTGGTTATTTTAATGAAATTAAACAATTTTATGAAACACAACTAGAACAACTACGGAAAACAAAATCGCAAAAACACGTTGAAATAATAAATCAACTTATATCTGACATGGAATATATCTATGAACTAATTATTCAAACAATAATTAATGACAACAGCGACAATAAACAACGATTCCTTACCGGTTACAATATCACAGAAGACAATCTACGTAATTTCAAGTTTCCCAAATACAACGCTGATGAACTAGCAAGAATTGTTAGAACCGATATCAAGGCGCTACAAAAACCAGATTCAACTGTTATCCTCAGGTATAATAATGACCCAGACGGTGGCGGTAGGCATATTGCCCCGCATAATGTGAATATTTCAACGGTGATTGCGCTCAATTTAACATGTGATGCGATTGAAGGAAGCTATCAAATTAATCTAGAGCAATCAAATCAAGCTCAGCAGGGATATATTCTTTATTCGTTTGCACCTACAGCTCCTCCAGGATTCCTAATTATTGAAAACCCAATTAATCCTGTCTACATGCGATGCCATAATAATTCGTTAACGAGAATTAATTTCCGACTCACCGACCAGTCAAATAATTTAATTGATCTACAAGATGAGGTGCTAGCAATTAGTTTGTTTGTGAAATCATAAATGATTTTCGTCCTAAAGACTCGATCAAATATTCGGTTGAAATCATTTATTATTTTTGTTAACTTGTAGCAGCAGAGAGGGTGATGACCACATCGTTGAGACCAAAATTGATTGAAAAATCGTAAAGTCTCCGTTTGCTAAATGGAGACTTATTTTTTTGGTTAAAATGAGATTTCGTGGAAGCCTTATTTTTGCTCGAAAACGTGGTCTGTTCACCCTCTCTGCTGCTACATCTTTTTTACTAAAACCTTTGATATTGATGCCCATGCAATTTTATATCTCTGGTGCAGAATTGACACAATGGCTTGCATGCCCGAGTCGAGAACAATGGTGAGACATCTGAGTTATTCCCAGTAAACATCGGCGTTAACCAGGGTTGTGTTCTGACATTGTTCAGTCTATTGTTCCCCGCAATGCTGCATAATACTGTCTGAGACAGAGAGGTTGGAGGCGGCATCAGCTACCGCACAGATGAAAAACCATGTTCATAACATACACCATCTCCGAGTAAAGCCATGGCCGCTGGACGTTGTTGAATAAGACAGTATAATTTGCTTTGTCCTAGGTTATGTAAATGGAACAAATATTAATCAATCGATGAAGTGTGACACTCATAGCAATGGCTTGCAAATTTGTGTTTAGACGGATGACGCTATGAGGGGCATTATTATTCACACGAATCCCTGTAAAATTTTTGAAAGTAGGTGTTAAACAGGGAATAGTTGCATGAGATGTATATATAGTTCATCTTCTTAGATTATTTTAAACTAATAAAATAAAACATTTTAGATGAACTGTACTTGTTTTGTAATAGTGGATTTTCTGTCTATCTCTATGTCTGTCTGTCTCTTTCTCTCTCTCCCTCTCTCTCTGTCTCTCTGTCTCTGACTGTCTCTACCTCTGCCTGTCTCTCTGTATGTCACTCTCTCACTTTCTCTCTCTCTCTCTTTCTCTCTCTCTCTCTCTTTATATAGATATATATATATATATATATAGTTTAGCACTCCAATACAGTATGAAAGATAAATGAAAACAGAACGCTTTGTTTTTATTATAGCAAATATTTTTTTCGTAGAAAAGAACATGGTACAGAGGATAACTAGAACTTATTTTTTAATGAGTAAAATCCTAAAATAACCCAAGAATAACTCAAGAAAAAAAATTCGAAGTCCTGGTAACACAATGTTTTAAGAAATTTGATTTCGATTAGTGATCCAAAATGGAAGAAGATGACGTATGCTCTAGCCTGCAGATAACTGAAATGACAACAGTTATTTGTTCAACCACATATCCCGTATTTAAGGTCACAATAAAATTTTAATCAATGTTTTTGCCCAAGAACTAATTCCAAGTGCAGTTATTTTTTTGTAAATTAATCTCTTCCGTTCCACAAGATTTGAAGAAAAGTGAAAGGAAAAACAAAAAAACTGATTGCAACTGAAGAAAACACTTGACGTCGATGTGTTTGTAATGCAACTCTAAAATATATGTCTTATCACTACTATTTAACTTGACTACTGAGTAAAACCAGGGCCGGACCTGCTATAGGGGCCCAGGGGGCCCGGGCTACCCCCACCTCCCTTTAGAAAAGGTGTGTGTGTGTAGGAAGAAAAGAACGATAGCTAGACAGTCAGAAACAAACAAACAAACAAAATCAACAAACGAAGAAGCAAAGAATAATATTAGAAGCTAGTGTTTAATTTTATGCGTATCCTATTTTGCGGTCTCTGTAGTCGACTAGCTTATAGTAATAGTACGTATACTATGTTAGGCCTACCGATATTTCGTTCGCAAAGCGGTTGAAAGACGCTGACGGACCTGCTATGACGTAATCTCATTTCTGACTTTGGAAGCTTTTTGCGCCGAAATTTCGACAACATGCCAAAAAAGGAAAGCGCTAAAACCTGTGGACGCCGCAGGTACAAAACGTCTCCAATCGTATTGGCAAAAGTCAGGTAAATAAATAATGACTACTTTTGTTTTGTATACAGAATGAGCTCAGCATGTATTGACAATCAGAAAATACACTGACTAGATCCAATACTGGATCAATGATATCAAATAGCCTAAATGACGAGTAAAAACGACATTAAACTTGAAGAAATGAAAGAAAAGAAAATACATTTTGAACAAGATTATCTCAAACACGAGCGCCCACGCATAACTGATTATGTTTATTTTCATCGCTATACTTTGACTGTGCATAAGCTGTCTGTGGTTAAAATCGCATGTTGTGTTCATTACAGGCACCAAAGTGAATGTGTCACCCACTGCTTTTGATAAAAGATGCAAAGGGGGTTCCGAAATTTTTAATTTTTTTTAATTTATTTATTTTTTTAAATATTTTTTTTAGTGTTTTTAAAACATTGCAGCTTTTAGTCACTTTTGTTAGATCCCTTTTTCAAGGTTCAGATAGCACCAGATTGCACTATTTGCATCCTTGAAAAAAAATTCAGGGGGGGGGCATGCCCCCGGACCCCCCTAGAAGGCTCGGTGCTTTGCGCCTTCGCTTAACCCAATAACAAGTTTGGGCCCCCCCTGAAAAACTTAGGTCTGGCCCTGAAAACGTATCCTTTATTGCCAAAAGTGTAAAATGTCAACGCAAGCTATTGTAAAAACTGCTAAATGTTTCAAAACAACGTAGAAGATATTTACGATTAAAGTCACGTGCTTTACTACAGCCTTGCGTTGTTTACATCCAATCCAGTATCATTGCGGTGAACTAGGTCAACTTGGATACAACGATCATAATTTTGGGTTTTCGAAAAACTGAATTGAATTGATGGAAAATATCTCCTGTAAATGAAACTACACGATACCAGCATGTAATTGAATATCAAAAAATATAAACGAGCACAAAAAACAAACAAACAAATAAATCAAATCAAATAAAAATCAAATCCGATATAAATAACACTTCACCCATCAATAATCGGATAGATTTATGTGATGAAGGGTTTTTTGGCCATATTTTAATTATACACCAGTTTCACGAAAACATAAGAACTCTTTTGAATTATAAACCGTGTACATGAAAAAAGACATTTATGTACACGAGAACGTAATTCTGGTATATATCTTTTTCTTTGATTTGCCTGTTGTCAAGATTATATTCTTCTAACAATAAAAACCACCTTAGTAGTCTTTGCTTTAAAGTTTCGCCATGCTGCCGAAAGTAAGCGGGTTGTGGTCACTTAACAAAATAATATAAGAAGGAACCGAACTAATGTAAATGTTGTAATGGTTATATCAAAGCCAACCATTCAGTCTCGATCGTTGACTAATGTCTTCAAAGCTTATTAAATTTAAATATCAAGATATTGGTTGATTCATTTTCATGTGTCAATACATCTCCAACCCCAACATTACTTGCATCAACAGACAGCTTACATGATGGCTGCGTTTTGGAGCTGTAAGAAATGGCTAGGCCATAAGTATGGCTTTTAACATATCAAAAGCCGCCTGACATTTCCCAGTCCAAAGACCCTTGTTTTTCCTGCAAAATGTATTTGTTAGGTATTCAGCATATATGGAAAATGGGGAACACACTTTCCGATACTATCCAGTCATACTTAGAATCACACCAGTAACCTTTTACTAACAAGCTTCGTCCATGTCTCACAATATGTCCTTGAATATGTATACTAGCGTTGCAGAACATACCTTTAGATAAATTAATTGTCAAAGTTTCATCAGTGAGTCTGTCAAAGAATTTCTGTTTTGTTGCTAAATGTTCTTCCAGTTGTCGTTGTAAATGATGACATCATCGACGATAACATCACGAGTTATCTAGAGCAGTTGTGATCGTATTCATAAAGCGTTAGAAAAAATATTGACGACATATTCGACCTAAATGGCATCACTTTATATTGGTAAAGTCCATCTGGAGACACAAATGCCGAAATTTATTTTGCTTATTCTAGTTGTGGAACATGCCGA
Organism: Unio pictorum; assembly: GCA_030141615.1. Lineage (NCBI taxonomy): Eukaryota > Metazoa > Mollusca > Bivalvia > Unionida > Unionidae > Unio > Unio pictorum. The sequence continues at coordinate 424,229 of JARLTB010000129.1, read as the reverse complement.
AATTCTATCTGATGTTCAGATTCAGTGTCATACGTGGCATTTCCGACCTTATCAATACAGTCATCGATTCTTGGTAATTCAAATCATACTGTTTTTGTCACACTGTACATAATCCTAAAATCAGTGTACATAACCGAAAGTTTTATCTGGTTTCCTAATAAGTGTGCATGGTGAACTTTTACTAGGTTCCACAAAATCATTCTCCAGCGAATACTGAATTTCTATTTTAAAGTATTACTGTTTGAGAGGGTTCATCTTGTTCGGATGTTGTTTCGTACGTTCGGAATTGAACAAACAAAGTGATTTAACAACTAATGGTTAAACTTAAAACTCATAGAATTGACTTCATCAAGTAACATCGTCTTCCATCCTGGATGCTTCGCTGGGATTCAAACTTGGAATTATATGGACATTTTATTACCAAGACTTTTGCAATTTCTCTAGTGAATAATATTTTGAATTATTTTTAGATTAATTTTGGAATTGAATTGATTCTTAAAACTGTAAGTTAATATTTTCTTTTGCTTAATAAATTGTTTATTAAGTTTTTACAAGCTTGTTATTTTCACTCTTTCTATGTTACTGTTTATTCTAGCCTAATCACGTAACAATATATATATATATATATATATATATATATATATATATATATATATATATATATATATATTGTTACGTGCTTAGACTCGAATAAGCAGCAACACAGAAAGAGTGAAAACTAACAAGCTTGTAAAAATTGAACAAAAAATTTATTAAGTACAATTATTTTCATAAAATAAATAAACTTACAGTTTTAGAGAATCGAATCCAACATTAATCCAATATAGAATTCACAAAAATATTCCACTAATGGAATTGCAAGAGTCCTGATAAATAAATGTTCTAATAGTTCCAGGTTCGAATCTTGACGATGTAATCCAAAATGGCTGACATTGTCACGTGATGCAGTTCTTTTTTTAATTATCATCCAAATGAATTATGAGCACATGTTTTCTCATCCAAATAGATAATAAATCCTCTTTCGTCAATGAATTGACACAAAGTCCAGAACAAAATAATAAAAATTATAACTCAAAAATGAATACACAACTGTTCATTTAAAGCCCAAAATTCTACTGAATTGTTCTATCCCAAACAAGTCTATATAACTGTTTTTCTTAAGTAAACAAGTGATCACGTGATTTTCTAGAAATTCATGGAAGGTCACTACCTTCAGCAAGTCACTTATTCTAAATATTTCCTACACCCCAAGAACTAAAAATAAAAGTTATCCTTGAAATTAACCAATAGTTTTAAAGACCTGTTTATCAATCTGAAGCAAGGTCAGATAAAGAGGTAACCAAGCCAAGGTCAAAAACTTGTTTACAGTTAAAGTGGTCAGCCTGAAATTTCTAAAAAAAAATCTCCCAATTAATGACTATTAAACCCTAAATGACAAATTTGGATTTAACAATTAAAAAATAATTAAATTAAATCCAATAGCCGTAACACCTTCCCCCATAAAATAAAAAGAAAGGTTTATATGATCAAACTTTCTTTTTTATCACAAACTATTTACATCTGAGGTTATAAGAACTAGTATAAATTACACAATATAATAAATTGTTATACACAGGAAAAACGTCTGCAATTATATTATCAAGAAATAACCTCAACCTTTTAACTTGTCCATGTCGCACAAAATGTCCTAAGAAAACCACTCTAGCAGGGCAGAACTCACTTTTAAATAAATTAACAGTCAGACATGCATTAGTGAGTCTGTCAAAAATTTTCTAATTGTTGCTAGATGTTCTCTCCAGGTGTCGTTGTAGATGATGACGTCACAAATTTCTAGACCAGTGATGAACATTTTTATGAGACGTTGAATTGGACTTTCTTTATATTGGTCGAGTCCATTTGGAGTCACAATATTGACATTTCCTTTGGTCTTTCCGTAGTGGAATCTGCCAAAATCCTTTCTGAAGGTCAAAATTTGGTGACATACCTGGCATTCCCAATTTTAACAATACAATTGTCAATTCTTGGTAATGGGAATGAATCTGTTTTTGTCACTCTGTTCACCTTCCTATAATCAGTACACATACGAAAAGTTTTATTTGGTTTTGAAACAAGTATGCATGGTGAACTCCAATCACTTTTACTGGGCTTGATAATATCATTCTCCTGAAAATATTGAATTTCCTTTTTTCAAGATTCCTATTTGAGTGGACTCGTCCAGCATGGATGCTGTTTGAAATTTTCAATTTCAACGTCATGAAAATTTTGTTTGTCCTTGTAAGAATATCTGGACATAAGTGCTCATATAATAATAATAACTTTCAGTTCATTTCTTTCTTGTACTTGCAAATGTAAAAGTTTCTGGTCTAGAGTTTTCATAATTTCTGAATTCCAATAATTCGTCGCTCCAATATCAGTTGAATCATGATGATATTCCTTCACTATGTGGGACAGGTATCACTAAATTAATTACATATTTAACATGGCTATCTCTTTCAATATACTGGTACTCCTATAATTTATTTAGATCCCAGGAGCACTAATACTATAATTTAACTAATTCATTTCTTCTTAACTTTGTAAGGGCCGTAATATCTAATTTGAAGAAAGTAAGAAGAATAAACAAGAATAACACAACTCCATTATCAAACTCAAAAGTTCTCTCCCTTGTAGTTCTTTCAAACCATAGTTTCATTTTTAACTTGAATTGCTGAATTGGGGAATTGATTCATAACTTGCTGGAAAATTCCAGACATGAAGTTTGAACCTTGATCAAACTGAATAGATTTGGGAAGGCCATACTGAGTTATAAACTTTATCAAAGCTTTTACTGTAGTTTTAAATTTTATATTCCTCAACGGAATAGCCTCTGAAAACCTTGTTGACGCACACATTATTGCCAACAGGTATTGGTTATCTGACTTGGTCTTAGGTAAGGGATCTACACAATCTACCATAATTCTACCAAATGATTTATCAAAGGCAGGAATAGGTTGCAGATGAGCCTTAGGTATCTTCTGATTGGATTTTCCTACCATTTGACAAGTATGATAAGATCTACAGTATTTAGCAACATCACTTTTGATTTTTGGCCAATAGAAGTGAGTCAAGATCTTGTGATGCATGTTCTTAATCACTAAATGACCAGCCAAATGAATTTCATGGGCCAGATTAATTATTTCCTGTCTGTAAGGTTCTGGAACTACTATTTGATAGTTCACTTACCACTCATCACCAACAGGTACCTCGAAAGGTCTCCATTTACTCATAAGAATTCCATTTTTAATGAAATAATAGACAGGAACTTCAGTGACTTCAGTCTCATTTATGACCCTTTGAAACAAACGGGAGATCTCAGGATCTTTTTCCTGTTCAACGACAAGTAACTGTCGTCGTTTATCACCCTGATTAAATGAATGAGTTGTTAAAAGAGGATCACTATGATCAATACCTTCTGATTGATCTAAACCAAGAGCAAAAGTGACCTCATCAAAAACCTGACCTATACAAGGGTCAGTTGAAGGAATGCTGCTTTCTGTAACATCATTCTCAAAATCATCACCCTGATTAGAATAAAGAGAATGAGTTGTTAAAAGAGGATCACTATGATCAATACCTTCTGATTGATCCAAACAAGAAGTAAATGTGACCTCATCAAGAGCCTGACCTATACATATGTCAGCCAAGGGAATACTGCCCATTTCAACTTCATTCTCAAGAGCTTTCTTTGCCATAGCTCTGGTAACCGTACAAGCTTGATGTATATCAGGGATTTCTTTTTCAATTGGATCAACTTTCTGATCCAAATTAGGCTTGTCAGTTACAAGTGGATTAACCACAACCTTGTCCCCAGCTAAGTCGTTGCCAAGCAATAAATCAATCCATTCTACGGGTAAAACCTAGACTGTTCCGATTGTCACAGGTCCTGACACTAAGTCTGATGACAAATTTACACAATGGAGAGGAACATTAACAAAGCCGCACTCTACTCCATGAATAAGAACACTTTCATTAGAAGAAGACTTCTCAGAAAAAGGAAAAGTACCTGATAATAAAATACTCTGAGAAGCTCCTGTGTCCCTTAAAATTTTAATAGGGGTGGGATTGGCCAAATCACCCAAGAGTGATATAGAACCCTTCGATATGAATGATTCATAATTCTCCATATTAAAATCAGACTGTGATTTATTAGACCCAACAAATGTATTGCTTTCAATACATGACTGTGACCTTGACCTCTGGGAAATAAGAGCATTTGGAACAGGTCTGTTTTGATTCTGATGCCTATTTTTCAGCTTGTAGCAATCAGAAATAACGTGTCCTTTTTTCTTGCAAAAGTTACACTTCGGAAGAGACAAGGATCTAGAATCAAACCTCTCTGAAGTCTGATTTTTGAAAGTTGTGTTAGTTTGAGTTTTAGAAGGGCTTGAATTAGGCGTGTCACAGAATTAGGCGAAAATTGAACTGATTTTTGTTCTTCTTGAATTGCAAACGAAACTCACCATTTTCTTGATTTCGTCGTACACGCATTACCTGGGGTGATTAAGTGGTTTTCTCCAAGGTAAGTGGCGTGTAACGATTTGCATGTGCCAGTTTGTTATTTACATGAAATCCGAAATACTCGTTTCACGTGGTGCACAGCAAGCTCGATGTGATTTATGTTCACCTATAGAGAGTATATAAGGCGAGATATTTCTCATAATAATTACGGGAACCAAAATATCTAATCGAAGGATATATAAGCTCGTCTTGCAATCTCCAGCCAAAGGGGTGAGTGTTAAATTTACATTTTCGTTTTATTGTGAATTTTATTCAGATTATCATTTCGTATAATGATGCTTTTATTGCAATTAAACGTGGAATATTTGGAATTACTAGTCACTATTAGACTTTAAATGCAATATCGTAATCTACGACTTAGATTATTTTTGAGACAACTATTATTAGTCTGGTTTTGTTTATTGTAGCTGTTACCGTGTTTCTGATACTGTAGCTGACAATCGCTGTTACCATAGATCTGATAATCGCTGATACCGTAGATGTCAATGTTTCTGATACCGTAGATCTGATACCGTAGATCTGATACCGTAGATGTCAATGTATCTGATACCGTAGCTGCTAACGTAGTTGATACCATTTCTGATACCGTAGCTGTTAACACATCTGATACCATCTTTTGATAAACGTCTTTGATATCGTCTGATTTGTTGTGGGACATCTATTATTTGTTCCGGAACATCTCTGTATAAATATCTGAATGTGATTGTGCCGTTAATTTGTGCAAACGGAATTGAAGTATCTGTCTGTGTGTCGAACTGTCTGTTCGTCAACATCTGTGTAACGTGTAAATATCCGGAAAGCTAGAAGTCCGAGTGTCGGAGCTGTCTGAGTTGTAAAACATCCGGGTCGACATCTAGGGTAGTGAGGAACCGTTGGTTCTGGTAGATGTTGTATGTTGTCTGAACGTATAACTGTGGTGGATCCGTGAAGGGAAACGTCCGATAATAGTATTGGTCAACCCTAGGTTTTCGGGGAAACTGGGAGACGATTCAACTGTTGCTGAATCGTGCGGTTATACGGGGTCGAGACACATATGTGTATTGAAATTATAATACAATTTAATACATTGTTGTATTTGCATGCTTATGTCAGATCACAATAATATTTCAAGTGATCGCATAGATATCAATAAAAGCTAGCAACTTGATTGAATACAAGTATATGGTCGTGCTAGTTATCGCAATCCATCGTGCGATAGTATAGTTTGTCGTTTGTGTTCATTTTTCGTAATTTATACTTGCATTAATTTAACTTTCGTAAAGGATCCTTGGATCTGTGTATAGTCCAAGAGATCCCTTTACATCTGAGATTCCTTTTGTATTAATATTTAATTTGTTCATGTATTGTGAATGGTTGTGAGGGTAATTGTGGGTTGAGTGCATGAATTATTGTGTTGTTACATCTGTATTTTTTTCATTTATAATTTATTACATAAATTTATATTTTCTTTCACAAATTGTGTTTGTATTGTTCATTTAATCCACCCTCCTCTCGGTAACAATTCTGTTACAATGGTGTCAGAAGTGGGATCGTTGGATTAAGTGAACTGTCAATCATTTTTGTGAAGGTATACATTTAATGTTTATATTTGAGCGTGACCTTCTGTTAAGATAATACTCTAGTTGGAGTTTATTTTTGTTTAGTTTACCCAGGTCCGTGTGTCCAGTATAAACGTGTTTAAAGTATTGGTTTGGTTATATATCTATATTCATATTACAATTGTCATGTCATCCCTTAAGGACTTGGTTGCCTTAGGCAAAGAATTTGGATATGAAGGTGAAAGCTTAAGGAAATTTATTCAAGAAGAACAAGCCCGGGAAAGGGAAGAAAGGGCAAGGTCAAGGGAATTAGAAAGGGAATCCGAAGAAGGAAACGGGAATTAGATAGGGAATTCGAAAGGGAAAAAGGGGAAGCCGAAGAAAGGAAATGGGCCTTCGAGAGGGAAAAGATAGAATTAGAGAAGCAGGCCGAAAAGGATAGGATAGGATGGGAAATGGAAGCGGAGCAAAAGCGAATAGAGTTAGATGAAAAAGCAAAGCAACGGGATCATGAGCGTAAGGTAGAATTAGCGACATCTGGAAGAGAACACGATTCTGCCTTTAGCAAATTAAGGGGCCCCAAACTACCTCCCTTTGACGATGAAAAAGATAACATGGATAGTTATCTTCATCGGTTTGAGCGGTATGCCGAAAACCAGAAGTGGAGTCAAAATGACTGGGCATTGCATCTTAGTGCGCTTTTAAAAGCTAAAGCGCTGGATGTATACTCTCGACTTCCTAGGGACGATGTGTTTAAGTACGACGTCCTAAAGGAAGCACTTCTCAAAAGGTACGAGCTCACTGAACGAGGATTTCGTAAAAAGTTCAGGAATAGCAAGCCCGATAAGGGAGAAACCTTTGGTCAGTTCACCGTCAGAATTGCGAACTATTTTGAGCGGTGGATTGAATGCGGCAAAGCGGTGAAAACGTTTGAAGGGTTGACTGATTTCTTGCTCAGAGATCAATTATTTAATACAGCTGGGCGAGAATTAGATCAATTTCTGAAGGAGAAAGTCTTCACGAACGTAAAAGATATGGCTAAGCAAGCCGATTTATTTGCCGAAGCTCATGGGGGAACCCAGAACGTGGTTTTGAAAGATTTTAAGTCTGGAAACCAGTCTGTAAGACCTATGCCTAGGGAGCCTGTAAAATCAGCTGAGGTAAAAAGGTCAGTTAGGAATCCAGTTTTTCAGCGTGTGCAAAGTTTCTTATGTAATGCATGGGGTCATGTTCAAAAAGACTGTCATAAAAGAAAGGCACTTATACATAAGGTAGCAGTGGCTATACAAAGTAAAGGTATATCTGATAACATCGTACTGGTAGAACCTTGTATTCATTCGCTTGGCACGTGTTTATTTCCTGAAGCGCGTGTACCAACCGCGAGAGGGTTTGTCAACGGTCGAGAAGTCGTGGTATTGCGTGACACTGGTTGTACGGGCGTAGTGATCAAACGTAGTCTCGTGCAGGATAACCAAATGCTCGGGTGGGAATCCCCATGTATGTTACTTGATCAGACGATGGGTCGCATTCCCGTAGCAAGGATCACAGTAAAAACACCTTTCTTAACGGGAACTGTTGATGCCCTTTGTATGGACAATCCTATGTACGATCTGACGATCGGTAATGTTGAAGGTTCCCGTCTTCCAACCATGGCCGATTTTAAAATACCTTTGGCCCAGGCAGTCGAAACGCGAGCGCAAACACGGCGAGAGAAAACCGCGTTTCGTAAATTAATAGTCCCTGAATCGATCTCAGGAATTTCCCGCGATGATTTCAAACAAGAGCAAGAACGTGATGAATCCATCAGAACAATTGTTGAGAAAATCACGTCCGGCGCGATTAAACATTGCAAGCGTGGGGGTAGCTCGAGATTCGTACGCAAGAACGGATTAATTCATAGGGAGTTTAGCGCTCGGGAGGGTAAGAAGTATTGGCAAGTGGTCGTACCCTAGAGATATAGATCTCAAGTACTTAGGGTGGCGCATGAGTCAAGCATGGCAGGACACCTAGGTAAGGCTAAGACCACTAGCAGGGTAGTCGCTGAATTCTACTGGCCCGGTGTTAATGGCGATGTCACACGGTTCTGTAGGTCGTGCGACGTATGTCAGAAAACCGTGTGTAAGGGAAGGGTCACAAGGGTGCCCTTGGGACAGATGCCATTAATAGATACACCGTTTAAAAGAGTGGCAGTAGATATTGTAGGACCAATACACCCAGTTACCGAAAGAAAGAATCGGTATATTCTTACTCTGGTTGACTACGCAACCAGATACCCTGAAGCCGTAGAGTTACCAACTATTGAAACGGAAAGGGTAGCTGAAGCATTAGTTGATATCTTCAGTAGGGTAGGGGTGCCAGAAGAAATCCTCACGGATTGTGGTGCCCAATTCACCTCTGACCTCATGGGTGAAATAAGTAGGCTGTTATCCATCAAACAGCTAAACACTACCCCATACCATCCGATGTGCAATGGACTGGTAGAGAAGTTTAATGGTACCCTGAAGAGCATGCTACGAAAGATGTGCGCGGAACGTCCGCAAGACTGGGACCGTTATTTAAACGCTGTTCTGTTCGCGTACCGTGAAGTACCGCAGGAAAGTTTAGGGTTCTCACCCTTTGAACTGTTGTATGGTAGAACAGTTCGAGGCCCGATGCGGATACTACGCGAACTATGGACTGGTGATGTCGCGAACGAGGAAATAAAAACGACTTACCAGTACGTTTTAGATCTAAGAAACAAACTTGAGAGTACATGCCAGATGGCACGTGACAAATTGATTAAATCGGGACGCAGATATGCCAAGTATTACAACCGCAGAGCGCGTAATAGGAAATTTCTTGTGGGAGATCAGGTGCTATTGCTTCTTCCAACGAGTTCGAATAAGTTATTAGTCCAGTGGAAAGGTCCATATGAAGTTAAAGAAGTAAAAGGTGACATGGACTATAAAATTGACATGGACGGTATTGTAAAAACATTCCATGCGAATATGCTCAAATTGTATATTAAGAGACAGAGCGACAATGTTGGAAAGGGGGTCTTAAATGTCGTTTGTACGGCAGTCGTAGACGATGATGAAGCTGATTCGAATATAGAGAGTTCCCTTGAATGTCCCTTGGGAGTTGCGGGGGAGGGGATAGATAAAGTCGATGTGAGTGCGGAGTTGACGAAAGACCAGCGTCAACAGATTAATGCGCTCTTGGCTAAACATTCTTATGTATTCACTGACAGACCAGGTTGTACAACTTTGTTGGACCTCAAAATTAAGCTGAATACGTCTGACCCTATTCGAGTCAAGGGCTATCCGGTGCCATACAACGCACGTGAAGCTGTGGACGAAGAGGTGGGTAAAATGTTGGATCTGGGGGTGTTTGAACCCTCCAACTCGCCATATTCTTCTCCAGTAGTGCTTGTCAGGAAAAAGGACGGGACGAACCGATTCTGCATTGATTTTCGGCAGTTAAATAAAATCACTGTGTTCGATGCAGAACCAATGCCAGATATGGAGGGTCTATTTGCGAAGTTGTCGGGAAACCGATGGATTTCCAAATTAGATCTGGCCAAGGGATATTGGCAGGTTCCCATTGTCCCAGGATTCCGACCATTGACAGAATTTGCGACCCAGAAAGGACTGTATCAATTCAAAGTGATGCCATTCGGGTTAGTTGGAGCCAGCGCCACCTGTTGTCGTTTGATGCGTAAATTGCTTAAAGGTTTAACAAACGTTGATAGCTTTGTAGACGACATATTCGTGTACACGAATACTTGGAGTGAGCACGTGTCCGTCCTGAGCGAGCTCTTCAATAGACTCCGCAAAGCGAACCTTACAGTGAGACCCACTAAATGCAGTATTGGTTATACAGATTTAGATTGTTTGGGTCATAGGGTCAGCGGTATGGGTCAGTTAAAACCTCATCCCAAGCAAATTGAAGCAATTAGAGACGCACCGAAGCCAACCAACAAAACGCAGGTAAGATCATTTCTAGGTCTAGTAGGTTTTTACAGAAACTTTATACCGAACTTTGCAGCCATTGCTAGCCCGCTGTCTGATTTGACCAAGAAGGGGCAACCAAACAAAGTTGAATGGGGACCGCCACAAGATAAAGCATTTTGTACTCTGAAAGAGAAACTGGTTAGTGCACCTATATTGAAATTGCCAGATGTCAGCAAACCTTTTATTCTAAGAACAGACGCTTCTGAAACTGGGTTGGGGGCAGTTTTACTGCAAGAGCAGGACGACAGTAAGTTACCCGTAGCTTACTCGAGTAGAAAATTGCTACCCAGGGAGAAAAATTATTCCGTTATAGAAAAGGAATGTTTGGCCGTAGTATGGGGAATTGGGAAGTATCACGCATATCTGTTTGGGAGAGATTTCGTTCTCGAGACTGATCACCAACCCCTACTGTATCTAAACAAGGCCAAGGTCGCTAACGCTCGGTTGATGCGTTGGGCGCTAACACTACACCCTTATTGTTTCCGTGTAGAAGCAATAAGGGGAGTTGAAAATATTGGCGCAGACTACTTGAGTAGAGCATGATGGGAAATTTGTATGAATTTGCTCAGTAATAAAATCCAGTTTGTAGTATAACCAGTGTAAATGTTGTAAGATATCATCAGTAGTTATTTTTCTTCTATTCTGTGTTTTAAAAATGTGTACATTTTTATTCTTAGGGGGGAGGTATTGTCACAGAATTAGGCGAAAATTGAACTGATTTTTGTTCTTCTTGAATTGCAAACGAAACTCACCATTTTCTTGATTTCGTCGTACACGCATTACCTGGGGTGATTAAGTGATTTTCTCCAAGGTAAGTGGCGTGTAACGATTTGCATGTGCCAGTTTGTTATTTACATGAAATCCGAAATACTCGTTTCACGTGGTGCACAGCAAGCTCGATGTGATTTATGTTCACCTATAGAGAGTATATAAGGCGAGATATTTCTCATAATAATTACGGGAACCAAAATATCTAATCGAAGGATAGATAAGCTCGTCTTGCAATCTCCAGCCAAAGGGGTGAGTGTTAAATTTACATTTTCGTTTTATTGTGAATTTTATTCATATTATCATTTCGTATAATAATGCTTTTATTGCAATTAAACGTGGAATATTTGGAATTACTAGTCACTATTAGACTTTAAATGCAATATCGTAATCTACGACTTAGATTATTTTTGAGACAACTATTATTAGTCTGGTTTTGTTTATTGTAGCTGTTACCGTGTTTCTGATACTGTAGCTGACAATCGCTGTTACCATAGATCTGATAATCGCTGATACCGTAGATGTCAATGTTTCTGATACCGTAGATCTGATACCGTAGATCTGATACCGTAGATGTCAATGTTTCTGATACCATAGCTGCTAACGTAGTTGATACCATTTCTGATACCGTAGCTGTTAACACATCTGATACCATCTTTTGATAAACGTCTTTGATATCGTCTGATTTGTTGTGGGACATCTATTATTTGTTCCGGAACATCTCTGTATAAATATCTGAATGTGATTGTGCCGTTAATTTGTGCAAACGGAATTGAAGTATCTGTCTGTGTGTCGAACTGTCTGTTCGTCAACATCTGTGTAACGTGTAAATATCCGGAAAGCTAGAAGTCCGAGTGTCGGAGCTGTCTGAGTTGTAAAACATCCGGGTCGACATCTAGGGTAGTGAGGAACCGTTGGTTCTGGTAGATGTTGTATGTTGTCTGAACGTATAACTGTGGTGGATCCGTGAAGGGAAACGTCCGATAATAGTATTGGTCAACCCTAGGTTTTCGGGGAAACTGGGAGACGATTCAACTGTTGCTGAATCGTGCGGTTATACGGGGTCGAGACACATATGTGTATTGAAATTGTAATACAATTTAATACATTGTTGTATTTGCATGCTTATGTCAGATCACAATAATATTTCAAGTGATCGCATAGATATCAATAAAAGCTAGCAACTTGATTGAATACAAGTATATGGTCGTGCTAGTTATCGCAATCCATCGTGCGATAGTATAGTTTGTCGTTTGTGTTCATTTTTCGTAATTTATACTTGCATTAATTTAACTTTCGTAAAGGATCCTTGGATCTGTGTATAGTCCAAGAGATCCCTTTACATCTGAGATTCCTTTTGTATTAATATTTAATTTGTTCATGTATTGTGAATGGTTGTGAGGGTAATTGTGGGTTGAGTGCATGAATTATTGTGTTGTTACATCTGTATTTTTTTCATTTATAATTTATTACATAAATTTATATTTTCTTTCACAAATTGTGTTTGTATTGTTCATTTAATCCACCCTCCTCTCGGTAACAATTCTGTTACAAGGCGGAAATAATTTTCTGCCATTAAATTGTTGATTAGAAGTCTTGTTAACAAAAGGAACTTTATGTGTCAAAGAATATTCGTCAGCAGCTCGAGCAGCATTTTTAAAGGTTTCAATCTTATGCAGCAGCAGAGAGGGTGAACCCTACAACGTTTTTAGACAAAATTTGATTGAAATCTTAAAACGAGCCGTCCTATAATCTCATTTTAACCAAAAAGAGGGCGAACCCTACAACGTTTTCAGACAAAAAATTGATTGAATCCTTAAAACGATCCGTAGGATTTCGTTGAAATCTTAAAAATCTACGAAATCTCATTTTAACTAAAAAAATGAAAACGAAGATTTTTACGATTTTTTAATTAATTTTGGTCGCAACTTGTTGTCATCCACCCTCTCTGCTGCTTAGTGATTTCATCACTGGGTTAACGAAAAATAATAAAATGATTTTAACCGAATATTTGATCCAGTCCGATACGATATCGTGTCCGAGGATCATGCAAATTTATTGTTGCGAATCCGTGTGGTTTTGACTGAGCATGACTAAAGAAATCTCGAAATTGATTGAAGTCCATATCAGAACACCATGTCTGCCAAATATTTCGTAGCGTATGTGTATCAACGCCGTTGAATACAGAAAGAATATTGCAGTTATCTCTGATGACTTTTGGAACCTGAGTGTAGCGTTGAGTGACATATATCACGTCAGTGTTTTTGTGACGCCCACGGGAAAATATTCTAGCAGGATTTTTTTGTTTATCCAACATTATATCGTCGTATACGACTAAATTGTTAATATCTCCATCAATATCATCAATGCTCGGTGCTTCATCGATATCGGTTATAAACTCAATAATACCCTCTCCGGATTTTTCTACCGCGCTGTCGTTAAAATCTTTTAGCACTTCATAACATCGTTGATCATCTACGCTAGGGGCAATTAAATACAACTTATCCCATTTCATCCATCTCATTATTAAATTGAGCAACAATTGCGTTTTACCGGATCCAGATGGCCCGATTATAATCATCCGGATAGAGTTTGGTAGCGTTGCATGATGCTTAACCGGTTCTCTTCTTTTAGTCGCTGAAAAATCAATTATATCCATATCTCTATACATAAATTATGGATCTATATTGTGTGAAGTGCAAAACGCGTACTGGCACAGATGATGTGACGACAGTTACAACTAAAAATAACCGATCAGCGCTTTCTGGTAAATGCATGCAATGTGGTACAAAGAAATTTAGATTTGTGTCTATGAAATCTGATTTAAAAAAAAACGAGGAGGTGATATCGCAGCCAAATTGGCAAAGCTCCCTGGAACCCCATGGGCAAAGTACCCCGGAGAAAAGCACCTTCCCGGATATAGCTACTGTGGACCGGGAACCAGACTTGATATCAGACTCAATAATCAAAATCAACCCAACCCCGGTGAAGAACCAATAAACGCCATTGATAAGGCCTGTCACCTTCATGATGTTGCTTATAAAAGCAGCAATTTGCAACACAGGCATCTAGCAGATGTGAAATTAATTCATGCGTTAAATGCTATTCCTGATAAATCCTTCAAAGAAAAATTGGCTTCATTTTTGATAAAATCGGCTATGAAAAGCAAATTGATGTTAGGTGCCGGTAATTAATAATATGGAATCAATTTATTATTCCCCAAGAGGATACTGGAGGGGTAAATCAGCAGTCCATAAACTCGCTAGCGCTGCAAAAGTGAAAAAACCACTGCGGCTAATTGGTTATCCAAACAGGCACTATGGCAAATTTATCTACCACCGCCTAAACAAATTCAATTCTCGCATTTTGATGTGACCGCTCCTAATGAAGTTCATCAGGCTGATATATTATTTTTACCTCATGATCGTGGTTACAAATACGCGCTAACCGTAGTTGATATTGCAAGTCGATACAAAGAAGCAGAACCGTTAAAAACAAAATCAGCCACTGAAGTTGCTTCTGCATTTGAGAGGATTTATCGACGAGGTCCTCTGCACTGGCCAAATCTATTGCAGGTTGATCCTGGTAAGGAATTTCAGGGTGCAGTATTATCTACAATGAAACATCATAATGTCACCATACGACGAGGGCATACTGCGCTACATCGCGATCAGGCCATTGTAGAACGATTTAATCGGACGATTGCTGAGCGGTTATTTGGATATCAATACGCAAAAGAATTCATTCAAGAAAAGCGATCCCGTGAATGGGTTAAAAGATTACCATCTGTGATTACTGCACTGAATAACGAGATTACTAGAACAATCAACATGAAACCTATCAACGCGATTAAAAAGAAGTCAATACCCGTACAACCACAAAAAGATTTCAAAGAACCAATTCTTGGTAGTAATGTCATTGTGAGGTACTTATACGAACCAGGAGAGCTTGAAGGGGGTAGAAAAAGGGCTACTGATCCTATTTGGAGCGTCACTACGCATAAGATATCTACTATAACACGATCAACTGGTAGACCTCCAGTCTATAAACTGGATTCAACTGCCCCTCAGCGGGGTTTTACTCGACAACAACTACAGGTAATTCCCGAGGATACTCAATTGCCACCGCATGGTCTTAACTAGCACCGTTGCGTCTATTGCACTCAAGACAAGTCAACATCACATTATTTCTGACATGACCGAGATTGTTATTTTTTCTGTCTACGGTGAATTGGCGAGGATCCTTATCCGAATACTGCCAACGCATTATACAATTGCAACTCGCGCAGTGATTATTCTGTTGTTTCTTCAGCGTAATTATTAATTTAGCATCAATATCAAATTCTCGTTGTTTTTTTTTGTCCTGTTGTTTGTAACCGGAGAGTTTTTTATTAATGATGCTAACATCAATATCACTTATTGTTGTGTCATTATCATCGAAAACAACTCTTCGAAGTTGATTTATTTTTCGTACTCTGGATACTGCGAGATAGACTAAATTCGACCATTCGATGTGATTATCCACCATCCAAACAATTGTATCCGATATAGTCAATCCCTGTGAAGAGTGTATTGTTGCTGCGTATCCTAGAGTCCACGGGGATTTATTAGCACGCAATGCATCTTCAACGACATTGATATCAACCAGCACAATATCATTTAACACGAGAATCTGCTTTTCACTCTGTCCTGGAATATCAACTTCAATATTCTGTTTTCGTGTATCCGATGGCCTATAACACAACGGCACTGGAAGAGTTGCAAATTTTTGTTTATGCAATTCAAATAACTTCATCTGAAGTGTATCCCTGACTATTTTTCTACTTGCAATTATCAAATCATTTGGTTTCCATGTTTCCCAGAAATCGTTTATTTGAGTTTCTGAAATCACTTCACGCGCTATTTCGCACTGGATTCTATCCGGTTGTAATCTAATTAGCGCTTTGAACTCGCGTAATCGTTCATCAAGTGATCTATAATCAGTGGTGATTTCTTCATAGTAGTCTACAAAACCCCTTAGCCATTCATGTGGAGATGCACCGACAAATGGTGGTGGTTGGCCGTGATCACCGCACATGACGACTTTTGTGTTTTTGTTTAACAACCACTCGAGAAATATTTGTAATACATCTAATGACACTGTGCATATTTCATCCCAAATTATGATTTCAGGAATGAATTTATCACCCATACGCTCAGGAGTCCATTTGTCACCCTTCCATCGAAAGAAACTATGGTAAGTACAAGCATTTACCCCTCGCTGTATCATCTCTCTGGCGAGTCTGTGAGTCGGTGTTAGCACAATCATGTTAGTAGAAATACAAGTATTTCCACCACGACGAAATAATTCAATTGCACGAGTTGTCTTTCCTGACCCACCACAACCGTTTAAATAAACTGTTTTATATCTACAGATTGGATCAGATACCGGTGGTGCATTAGAAAATTCTGATTGATTTTCAATACGGTTACAACAAAGATATTTATCATCCATGGCAACGTCTGCGGATTCACAATACTCATGTAGCATCTCCTTTTTAAATCGCCAACGCCCCCAATTTTCTTCGGGATCTGTGAATTTAGCTACAGCTGATTTGTATTTATTGTGTATATACATCGAATCAGTGGCCACTCTAACCGCGGTATTAGGAAATCTATTTATCATAGAAAATAGATTAATAGAAGCATAGGCTAGCATTGAACTTCTCAAATGTGTGTACTGGGAATTATATCCATCACAGTAGGTAACAACCGTACCCATTTTCTCACCATTGGATAGAAAAGCATCCTTACGGGATACAAGTTTTCCCTGTTTCATTAAATCCGCTACAATAAAATCGTATTCAGCGACATCTATGATCAACCGCGAAGAATATTTTGCGTTGTCGTACCGTCCACCTTGAGTGAATTTACCGATTATTCTTCGTCCAAAATCTTTTGCTTGTTCTTTTTTAATTTCAAATAACTTCTTAGACCAATTTATGATTTGTTCTTCATTGAAATCAGGGAATTGTTTTCGCTGTTCGCTGATTATACGATCTAGATCGGGTTGTGGTAGCCAAACTTCTTTCTGAGCTCGATAGCATATAATCGCTTCACCGATGATCAACGATATTAGCATACCACAATCAATCATATATCTCAATAGCACTATTGGCATCCAGGCCTTTTCAGATAGGTGTCTACCGAGCCAAACATAACTACACGGATGTAACCCTGTAGCTAATTCAAATGATATCACACGAGCGAATCCGGTTAAATCAAAATCAGGTAATGGTCCATTAATCGCAACACGAGTCATTTCATGCGTGGGGTGTCCAAATCGTTTGAAGTACTCAGCGCATTCCCCATATCCGAGAAAACTTCCGGGGTAACACGCGGATATATCAATTGAAATCATACCATCACGTGAGTATTTCGTATTCCACAGTCCTCCATGGGAATATTCGACGCAACTCAATTTAACATCCTCGAGAAAATCACTTCGTGTTGGACGCCATGAGTTTTTTTCTCTTGCGAAGTGAGCTACCACTGATGGAATAGTAAAACTATCCGTGAGTAGTTTTTCATGGGAATTCTCCGGTGAAAAATCACTAGCGATTTTTCTCATTCTATTATCTAATTCTTCAACGCGATATAATTCACCATTTGGTTTTACAAATTGATCGAATCCTATTTCGGGATCTTCATCACTTCTAAGTAACCACACTGACACAGGATCATCCTTACACAACGCATTAATAGCATCAAATAATCTCCTTTCATAGAAAACATCCCCGACGAACTCCTTAGGGATATATTTCACGGTTCGTTCTCGTGGAAATACTGTTACCGCAGGTGTCCACGCGTGTTTGTTATGATCAATAATCTGTATTGGTGCTCCATTTTTGTTATATTTCGGTTCGTATAAAACCTCTCCGGTTATCGTCATAACTGTTATTGGAAATCTTAATGATGTTTCTAACTTAGCTATATCAGAAATCTTTGCACCGTTCTGTTTCACTGTCAGTTCCCATTCGGTTATTTTCCTACGTCGCAGATCAGTTAGTTTATTTCCTCGGGATGCATTTGTGAAGTGCTCCATTACCCGTGTTGCTACACAATTAAGCCCTGACGAATATTTCATAGGAGCTAGTTTTGCGATATCGGGTTTATCATTTAACGGATATAGCCCATAAACCATTGCTGTTACGGGATAAGATCTTTCGTAGTATGGTTTGTCAATGCCGGTTAGAATCCCTGGTTTGGAATCTCTACTCACAATGACAGCTTTTTTATTCTTGAGGATTGGTTCAAATTTATCCCTAATAATCCATTTGCCATCGACTTCAATAATGAATTTGATTCGGAAAAAATACCGTTTTTCCCCAACACGTGAAATTATCACTGCTGCTTTTTCATCATTCATGGTAGCGTCAACAACACCATCAATTCGAAATGTTGACCAACAATAGGATGCTCCATCACGCTTAAATTCATTGAAACAATCTCTGATTTTACTAATCATGGCTTTATCAAGAATTGTATTCTTGGGTGTATTAGAAACTATATCGAGATTGAATTGAGCATCTTTCCAGGATAATTTCTTGGACGCTTTTGAAATCCGAAGGATTTTGGGTTTATCGAGATTAAATTTGTTACGTTTTTTGGGTCTATCGAGATTAAATTTAGGATTGATTTTCAATAATCTCTTAAACTCTTTCATGTTTCCGTCTCTTGGACGTTTGATACGTTTTTTGGGTCTATCGAGATTAAATCTAGGACTGATTTTCAATAATCTCTTAAACTCTTTCATGTTTCCGTCTCTTGGACGTTTGATACGTTTTTTGGGTCTATCGAGATTAAATCTAGGATTGATTTTTAATAATCTCTTAAACTCCTTATCAGCATTGAATTCAGCATTTTTCGAAGTCAATCTCTTGAACTCTTTCATGCTATACTAAAAACAAGTGTCTAAATGAAAGATTTATGTATAATGAATCCCCCTGCAATGGATCAGTCATTGAATTAGACAAATAGTATAGTATAAGAATGACCCAAGAATTCAGACAGCACCCTGTGAGTACAAATTATGAAGCATCCAGTGATGGTGTTGTAAGAAACCGTAGACTGAAGAACCCAGTTGGGTGGGATAATGGTATGGGGTATTTGTTCTTTACTGTTGGAAAGAAGAAATATTACAATCATCGTTTCGTGTACGAGTGTTTCCATGGATTGATCAAAGATGGTTTTGTTATTGATCATATTGATTCTAATCCGAAGAACAATTCTTTATCAAATCTGCAGGCTGTTACACATAGTGAAAATACCAAACGAGGGGGGACTGGGAAATACTCGAAAA
This sequence comes from Unio pictorum, assembly GCA_030141615.1. Classification (NCBI taxonomy): domain Eukaryota; kingdom Metazoa; phylum Mollusca; class Bivalvia; order Unionida; family Unionidae; genus Unio; species Unio pictorum. Next base: position 405,034 of record JARLTB010000129.1, on the reverse strand, counting down.
AAGCGAGACCTGTGAAATCTTTGAATACAATAACTAACGAAGAAAAAGTATTTAAATCAATATATGAAGCCGGCAAATATTTCAATATTTGTAGACCCTCTGTACGATATGTTGCAGAGGGGGTTTGTCGATCGGCTATTTCAAAAGGGACGGGACAAAAAATTCAATTTAGTTATGTCTAATACGTCATATTTTTCATTTAGAAATATATCATTATTATAGAATAATGAATTCTGAAAACATGAATAGCATCATATCCGAGATTTCAAAATTGAAAGGTTGGGATATTGAACTATCAGATGGGTTAAATTCTGATCAAATCATGTCTGATTTTCAGGATATAGAATACGGAGTTAACAACAATAAATACATGCTGCCAAAGAAATATGCACTCATCAAAAGAATTCAGAATTCTATTAAGGACTCTCTCGCATTTTCCAGTGACGTAAGTGTGTTCGCTCCGTTGTATACCATCGTAGAACGAATACGAAAAGAATTGGGGTACGAATACGAATTGAAAAAAGAAGTCAACTCTAAAGTTAGACACCTACGGGCGTTAATTCAAGAAAATGAACAATTTTGATTGACCATTTATCATTATTTGATTGACCGACCATTTATCATTATTTGATTGCCCGACCATTAATCATTTTTTTTAGCCGACCCTCAAGGGATGTCAAAAATCGATGGACGATATGTCGGATTGATCAAAAATAGAATGGCGAAACTATCAGTATTATTTTTTTATATATACAATTTTGATAGTTTCGCCATCGATGAACGAAGCTGTCTCACGATGAAATAATACTTCCATGACCATCCGATGGTGTTAGGTCGGGATTGAAAAATTGTTTTACAATTGAAAAATTGTTTCTGATTTCAAATAATGGTCAATGAAGCATTAACAACCCGATTGGCTCGTGAACGATTAGATGCAATTAAGAGATTTGTACCAATTCGTGACTCTGTACGGAATAAACTACAACAACGACAGAGTTTTCAGACTGATTTTGCTGCGGGATCTGAAGAATTGTTTAAACCAGTAACAACAGCAACGAAGGGGATAGAGCGTGCTATACTGGGAGATGATCCTGACGGTAAAAGAAAAGAAGAGGGTCTTATTCCTGTGTTAGAAAAAATAGCAAAAAGAACTAAACAAACAAAAAAATCCTTGCAATCACTTCCTCAGGATATATCAACCGCTTCGAAACGAACATTTAAAGGATTTCAGGAAGAACTAGTTAGCGGACTACCTAAATCAATTATATTTACCGAGAGCGCTAAACAACAAATTCTCAACGAGGATATAGATAATTTAGGTGAATTCGCTGCTAACAGCTATGATTCACAAGAGAAGTTTTTCACGGACAATTATTCGGATTATAGAATGTCACATAATGAATGGGCTGATATAGTGTATGAAATAAATACTGGGAGTTTAGATAGAAGGATGAAGGACTACAGAGACTTCAAAAGAAAATTTCAACTCCAAATAAGACAGCCATACGATGAGAAAAAATTTCTGGGGAGTGGTCTAGTTGGAAACGCTAGCGTTTCATGTCCTGGTAGTGTTCTCAGTGATATATCACGATTAGAGGTTCTTGTAGGAGGGTTCCGAGCTGGAAATAACTCACCGGAAATAATTAATGAAGCAGCTGATATCTGTAGACGATTATTTCAGGGTGGTATCATGGATATCAGCACATATCGAGATTTCATTGGCGAGTTAGTGGAAAGTGGGTATCATAGTGACTGAATTGATAAATTGTTTTACAATTGAAAAATTGTTTCTGATTTCAAATAATGATCATACACTACAATCATGATAAACCAACCCCCGTCTACGTAGTTAATTCACGGTTTCCGGTTTATAGAGCATACTACGGAGATGGTTTAGGTAATACCATTTTAGGGTTATTTGCGAGAATGGCTCCAAAAGTGATGCCGTTGGCTAAACAATTAGGAATGAAAGCAATTGATGTTATTCGTGATAAGGGTATTGGTGCTGTTGGAGATCTTGCTGGAAAAGCGTTTTCAACTGCGAAGAATAAATTAACATCATTAGTGAAATCACGGATGAAATCCAAAGGATTTTCAAAACCGTTACCGTCTACAGCGGAAATGCCTGCAAGTGTTAGTAGAATTATAAATAACGCAGTAGATGAAAAATTAGCGTCGATGGTTTTAACCCCCGACCAAAGCAATATTGCAAACATGATAGCAGGAAGTGGCTTTAAAAAACTACGACGATGAAATGGGAAATCGCGATTTAGACTCTGATAAATAGAATAAAATGTTCAAACAGTCACGTGATCCAGCATTTGATATAGACGCCCCAGTTGGCAAGGATGATTCTGTACGCGATTATCAATATTACGCCTATCATGCCATAGACTCAAATAGTCGAGCAAGAATTGATCTTCAAGTCCATGATACCAGTAAATACTTTCTACCCTGTGAAGCGTTTATTGAAGTAGAAGGAGAACTTGTAACAGCTGCTGATACTCCTGCTGTACCAGCACCGTATCCAGCTGGTACTCAAGTCGGTTTTGTCAATAATGGTATCATGGCGCTATTTGAGAGTGCTAGATATCTCATTGATGGAAAAGAAATCGAGTCGATAGATCGCGATGTTGATGTGGCTACAACAATAATCGGGTTAGCGAGATATTCTGATGATTATACAAGATCAGCAGGACCCTCTATGATGTTTGCAAAAGATGGTAAGAATACCGCTGGAGGAAATCCATTTGTTGTAAGACGACCAAAGAATAATGCTGGCACCGCTAATATTGATGCCGAGGATATGATTATAAACAACGATGTTAATTTCAATCTAGGAGCTGCAACACGTATTTCAATGTTGCAAGGAGCGCGTAAATCATTTTCATGCGCGATTCCACTGCATCACATATTTGGATTCTGTAGAAACGTCCGAAAAGTTATCTATGGAGCGAAGCATACAGTATCGCTTGTACGAAAGAGTGATGATAATGACGCAATCTGGAGGATTCCAGCAAACCCAGCTGCAGCACATATAAATGATGATGCCGGTAAAGTCAATTTAACAAAAATATCATTGTGGATGCCAGTGTTGACTCCAGCAATCACCGCAGAAGAACGATTACTATCATTTATGGACCAAGGAGGAAAGTCGTTGTTGAGTTGGCTAACCGTGAGTACAGATGTTAAACAATCAAATATCAACGGGTTATTCACTTGGAACCTAGCATCAAAACAAGGTGTTGCTGCGCCACGTCATATATTTATTGCGTTACAGGATAACGCACGAGTTGGCGATCAACGTTTCAGTCATATGATATTTGATCAATTAGGTGTGAAAGACGTCTCACTGAGAATAAACGGCCAACAGGAACCATCCGAGGATATACAACTTAATTACACAGAAAATCATATCGCACGAGTTTATCATCGTCTGTTGTCATTTATGGCACGCGACCAAAATGTGGATACTGGTTTGCAAATATCACAATACGACTTTAAAAATCTGTATCCGATCTATTACTTCCCACTGGAACATCTCGATTTGATGAGACAATCTGTCGTTGATATACATTTTAGAGCTAATGTGACTCGTGGTGCTATTGCTGATTATAGAGCGGTTGCTGTTATTCTCAGTGATAAATCAATGCTACTCGAAGGTGTTGGAGGAAGAATGAGAGTGGTAGATGCCCCAGTAGAAAATCTTTGATTTTCAAAAACATGTAATTGAAATCGTAAACGATTTTCTCGATTTAGAATCAATCTATTATGTATAATGTCATATAGTGTTATTAGTGTTGCGTTAACTCCCGGTCAATTAAAAAAATTGCAATCGGAATCAGCTAAAAAATGTGGAACCACAATCACGTTGAAACCCAACCAAATGACTGGTGGTGCAAATAAACTATCGCTGACAACTCGTCAGGTGAAACATTTCAATGATGCACTTGCAGCCAAAAAAGGTGTTCAGATTACTCTCTCTGCGGCTGCTATCAAAAATATGATTAAAACAGGCGGTATATTCCCGTTGTTAGCTGCAATACCAGCATTGATTGCAGCAGCAGCCCCAGCGGTGGCTAAAGCGGCAGCGTTAGGAGCCGTTGGTACTGCAGCAGGAATGGCACTACAGAAAGCAACTGGGAAAGGATATAAAAAAAAGGGACGATCCGTTCACGGATTGGGTCTAAGACTACCAGGAACCCCGTATTCGTGGTACAGCGGAAAGGGTCTAAGACTACCAGGAACGATTTATTAATTCAGAAATCTTCGATTTCCGAACCGATGGTTCCCATGTCCAATTTTGATTTACTCGATGCTGCTAAAAAACTCGCGATTAAAAACTTCAGAGGTGTCTTTATGAAAGATCAATTACCACATCAACCAAACAGCGTTGAAACCGGAATCATTAATTTAGATAACAGCACCGGACCCGGAACTCACTGGGTTGCATACGCTATTGATCCACGTGGGATTGTCTATTTTGATTCATATGGATTAGCCCCACCAAAAGAGTTTTTGCGTTATATAAAAACCCTTCCAATGAAGACTTGGTATTCTACGCTACCAACACAACAAATGAATGACCCACCAATATGTGGCAGCGAAGTATTAAATGTCCTTAACGCTATTTCTAACTCCTTGAGTAACCCAAGCGGAAAACCACCACATGTTGTCGTGAATGAATACACTAGTAATCGCTGGAAATCGAAACGATTTTAGAGAGAGAAAGAGTTTTACAATAACATGATTGATATTTGGGGGAGATCTTTGAAACCCAAACCCGATGGCACTGCACCCCCTGATTCTATCAAGGATGTAAAAAAACTAATCAAAGATGAAATAGCTGAGACGTTGAATTTAACAAGTGTTGATCCGAACGAAATAGTTGTATTTCAGGACAAACAGGGTAAATTGAAAAGCAGTGATGTGTCATTGAATGACATTTTGATACGGCAGCGCGACGCCACTGAAAACTCTATTGCGTTGTATTCCAGCGACGGACGACTTAAACCAGGTGCACTTGTGTCTACGATCACTGATAAGATTGATACCCATGACAAGATGATTATCACCAACAACCGCATGATTGCCGACAACGACAACAGGATTGCCGCCCACGACAATAAGATTGATACCCATGACAATGAGTTGAAAAATTCTGTGTTGGAACTAACAACACTTCAATCTAGAATTGAAGAAAACGGAAAACAGTTTACATCATTTCGTAGAAATATCATTGATAAATTTATTGGAACCCCGTTAGATAAAATTGAAATAAAACTCCCTGATATTAAAAAATCCATCGATGAGACGAAAAACTTCATCGAAGCCGTCAAAGGTGATTTTTCGAGGATGATAACAATCATTGAAAAAACAAAAATTCCTCATGAGAAAACCAACAACGTCGTGTACACAATCCAACACGGATCATTTGCCTGGACACCTACAGACAACAAATTAGATATCACTGCAACCGTCAAGGGTATTTATCGATTAACACTAGTGACAACGGACCAATTTAATATTTCATCGTCGAGTTCATCCGGGGTCAACAATACGATTTCAACGATCATCGACAAGGATACAACTGAAAAGTTCACGATAACATCTACTGATATTGATTTGTTTAGAATTTCGGTATCATGGTATTTGGAATTCGTAGCGGATTTAAGTAAATAACTAAATTGAAAGGAAAATCGTTCGGATTTCACAATTGAAAACACTAGTATTTTTAAAATAAAAATGATTTCATCAACGCAATGTCGCTATGATCAGGTCAGAGAATTTCAAAATAGACTCAAAACCCTCACTGAGGAGTATCAAATAAAAATAAAAAAATACCGACGAAGAATCACCGCAATTGATGTTATTGTGTACTCGGTGTCAAGCGTTCTCGCTGGCGCCGGAATAATACTTGCATCGGTTACAATGATTGCCCCGGTCGTAGTTCCAATTTGCATTTCTGCGGTGGCTACAATCGGGGGTATATCAACCGGGATAGCAAAAAAGATATCATCATGCAGCCAGAGTAAACTGCAGAATTACTTACTTCAATTTCATATTGCATCAACCGCATACTCGCAATTATCATTGATGATATCATCGTCACTCGATAATACGATTATATCAGATAGTGAATTCTCAGCGATGGTCAGTATTTTTGATTCCGCGATATCGAAATTAGAGCGACAACATGAATATAATAACAATGACAACATCGATGGAATTAGAAAACACGAACCCAAAAAACAAAATGATCTCAATAATATCAACATTACCAGATTGTGAGTTCTCAGTGATGGTCAGTATTTATGATTCCTCGATACCAAAATTAGAAATACAACATGAGTATAATAACAATGACGACACCGCAGGAATTACTTCAACGAATAGTGGAGAACACGAACCCAGTACAAACAAGCATGATATCAATAACATCAACGAATCCAGAATTCAGTGTGAATTTCCCCTCTCCGGTCCCAGTGAAGGAGATAGCGCTAGCAAAACTACGAGTGTATCACAGTTGGCCTAATATCAGATCAAAATCATTTGGTGGTCAACAACCCAATAATTCTTTAGTGTTTGCAAATGAGAATAAACCCGACGGAACCCCAGACTGGAAAGTTGTTCCGATACCAACAGGGTCATACCAAATCGAACAAATCAATGATGAATTCGCGCGTAGAATAAAATCGATTACTGGAAAAGAATCAAAAATCGCTATAACAGTTCATGAATCGACGCTATCATCCGCAATTGAGATAAGTACAGAAGGATACGTCGTAGATATCTATCAGAGTTCTATTAGAACCGTATTAGGATGGCCTGAATTACCACCAGGGGGAAAAACCGTTGATTTACCAGAACCACAAAAAACTGATTATATCACCGACAGAATAAAACCTGATAATCCAATAAGGAGTTATAAAGATCACCAATTCACTATAGATTTTTTTGGTTTCATATTCGAAAAAAAGGCGGATGGTAGATCATTGTCAGAGTATCCTTTTGCTAAAAAACCTGAAATCGTTAAAAATTTCACAGCAATGAATAATGATTTTTCACTGTTGTTAATATCTCTTAAATCCGGTTCTCTCACCCGAGATGAATTTATCAGCGTCGTAGAAACATGCAATAAAATTATCGACGATATGGAAACATTTAACCTAAAAATTATTCAGGATATATTAGATGAAGATAACCCAAAATCGAGAACAGAATTTGCATTAGACTATAAAATCCGCGTTGAAGATATCCCCACATTCAAACTACCAGGATATAACGTACCAGAACTAAAAAAACTTCTCAGTGACACCATCGATGTTGGTTTTAAAATAATTCATGATGCATGGAAAAAAACAGCATCAGGGGAAATAAAAATCCTCAAACACAATAATGACCCAGATGGTGGCGGCAGGCATATCGCTCCGTTCAACGTGAATATTTCATCGGTGATTGCGCTCAATTTAGTATGTGATGTTATCGAAGGAAGCTATCAAATTAATCTAGAGCAATCAAATCAAGCTCAGCAAGGATATATTCTCTATTCATTTGCACCAACAGCTCCTCCAGGATACCTAATTATTGAAAACCCAATTAATCCTGTCTACATGCGATGCCATAATAATTCATTAACCAGAATTAATTTCAAACTCACCGACCAGTCAAATAATCTGATTGATTTACAAGAAGAGGTGTTAGTGATTAGTTTGTTTGTGAGATCCTAAATGATTTTCGTCCTAAGGACTTTCATCATAAAGACTGGATCAAATCATTTATTATTTTTCGTTAACCCAGTGATGAAATCACTAAGCAGCAGAGAGGGTGGATGACAACAAGTTGCGACCAAAATTAATTAAAAAATCGTAAAAATCTTCGTTTTCATTTTTTTAGTTAAAATGAGATTTCGTAGATTTCAACGAAATCCTACGGATCGTTTTAAGGATTCAATCAATTTTTTTTGTCTGAAAACGTTGTAGGATTCGCCCTTTTTTTGGTTGAAATGAGATTATAGGACGGCTCGTTTTAGGATTTCAATCAAATTTTGTCTAAAAACGTTGTAGGGTTCACCCTCTCTGCTGCTTATGCTCATCGAGATAAGTCCTAACATCACTATGGACACAGTTTTTGAACTCTTCAATTAATATAATTTGCCTGAGATTTTGATAATCTTGTTTGACTTTCTTGGCTATACACCATCTATCAAACATCTGCTCTTTTTCTCTAGCAAATTCGACGTGAGTTTGTCCTGCTTCTTTTCTGTAATTTCTGAATTTTTGCCTATAAGCTTCAGGGACTAACTCATAACCTCTTAAAATGCATTCTTTAACCACATCATAATCACCACTTTGCTGAACGGACAGTGAACAGTAAATATCACTAGCCCCTCCAGTAAGTACACATTGTAATAACATGGTCCAATATTCTCTTGGCCACTTTAAATTTTTAGCAACTTTCTCAAAAGGAAGGAAGTATTTGTCTACTTCTTCTTCTCTGAACTGGGGCACTAATCTAATATTCCTTGTTATATAAAATTTGGATTTGATGTATGATGGAGTTTTTCACTTGCCAGCTCTAATTCTTTCATTTTAATTTGATATTCTCTTTCTTCCTTCTCTTTTTCATATTGTAATTGTCTTTCTTTGTGCCTTCTTGTCTCTCTTTCTTCTTTTTGTAATTCAATTTGCCTTTCTTTCTCCTTTCTCTCTCTATCAATCCGCATTTGCTCTGTTTGTAATTCAATTTGCTTTTCTTTCTCCTATCTCTCTCTCTATCAATCCGCATCCGCTCTTTTTGTAATTCCAGTTTTTTTAAAACTCTAATTCACTCTCTCTCTCTCTCTCTCTCTCTCTCTCTGAAATTCCAGCTTCTTCAACTCTAATTCCATCTTGAATTTTAATTCTAATTCCTTCAATTTAATGTTAGAGTCTGGTGTAGACTTCCTGACTGGAAACAAAGCACCTTGTTCCAAAAGATCCTGTTCTACCAAATAATGGACCAAAATCTTTTTGATATCTTGTTTCGTTAAAGAAGCCTTCACTTCAAAAATATCGTATTTTTTGGCAAGTTGAACCTACTCAGCTTTTTTGAAAAGATCTAATTGCTCCTGGTTAGGATTAGAAAGAAACATGTCTACCTTAGATGTCATTTTGATACAAGCGTGTCAGTCTCACTAGAGATTTAAAATTTTCAAAAACTAGGGGAAATTCAAATTTAAATTCTAAATTATTTAAATCCCAAGACGAGATCCCAATTTCTATGTTACGTGCTTAGGCTTGAATAAGCAGCAACACAGAAAGAGTGAACACTAACAAGCTTGTATAAATTGAACAATGAATTTATTAAGTTCAATTATTTTCATAAAATAAATAAACTTACAGTTTTAGAGAATCAAATCCAACATTAATCCAATATATAATTCACAAAAGTAATCCACTAATGGAATTTTAAGAGTCCTGATAAATAAATGTTCTAATAGTTCCAGGTTCGAATCTTGACGATGTAATCCAAAATGGCTGACAATGTCACGTGATGCAATTCTTGTTTAATTATCATCCAAATGAATTATGAGCACATGTTTTCTCCTTCAAATAGATAATAAATCCTCTTTCTTCAATGAATTGACATAAAATCCAGAACAAAATAAATTTTTTTTTAACTCAAACATGAATACACAACTGTTCATTTAAAGCCCAAAATTGTACTGAATTGTTCTATCCCAAACAAGTCTATATAACTGTTTTTCTTAAGTAAACAAGTGATCACGTGATTTTCTAGAAATTCGTGGTAGGTCACTACCTTCAGCAAGTCACTTATTCTAGATATTTCCTACACCGCAAGAGCTAAAAATAAAAGTTAACCTTGAAATTAACCAATAGTTTTAAAGACCTGTTTATCAATCTGAAGCAAGGTCAGATAAAGAGGTAACCAAGCCAAGGTCAAAAACTTGTTTACAGTTAAAGTGGTAAGCCTGATATTTCTAAAAAAAATCTCCCAATTAATGACTATTAAACCCTAAATGACAAATTTGGATTTAACAATTAAAAAATGAATAAATTAAATCCAATAGCCGTAACAATATATTCTTTTACTCGCGTGAAACTGATCGCGGTCGGTAGTGAGGAAGTGAGGTTGCAGTAAACGGTTAATATTCAGATCATTGTATTTCTATCAATATAAACTAAGCATATTATAACGGTATGTCGTTAGTCAACAACACGTTGTATTTGTTTTGAGCATGAACAATTTAATTAAAGTTGGACGTGGCGATATTACAGTTATAATTATATACGTTTTCCTTGTTCCTTTTGTATTGCTCAGTTTTATTCATTGGACTTTTCATTGTCATAGTGATGTATGCTTTGATGTTTCGTATCACTTTGGACTGATGTTCCCTATTTAGCCCTCCCACCTTCCCATGTACATCAGCTGGGTGATTGTACAACACTATGGATCTTATACAGAGAACTTCATCCATCTGTTGCTATCATTTCATTTTTGAAATGCAGTGAGATTGCGCAGGTATATAAACCTTGTTACCTTATCAAAATGCTTCTAATGCTACTACTACTACTACAAATAATATTAATAATCATTGTCACAGAATTAGGCGAAAATTAAATTTATTTTCTTCTTGATTTACAAACTAATCTCACCATTTTCCTTGTTTCGTCGTACATGCATTACCTGGGATGAATAAGTGGTTTTCTCCAAGGTAAGCGGCGTGTAACGATTTGCATGTGCCTGATTTTTATTTACATGAAATCCGGAACATTAGTTTCACGTGGTGCATGGTAATCTTGCTGTGATTTATGCTCACCTATTTGAGGGTATATAAAGCAGAATATTTATGATCAATTTTACGGGATCTAAAGTATCTAATCACAGGATAGATAAGCTAGTCTTTCAATCTCCAGCCAAAGGGGTGAGTGTTAAATTTATATTTCGTTTTATTGTGAATTTTATTCAGTTTATCATTTCATATAATGATGCCTTTATTGCAATGCAGATTTTAAACGTGGAATATTTGGAATTACTAGTCACTATTAGACTTTAAATGCATTAGCGTAATCTAAGGTTTAGATTATTTTTTTGAGACAACTATTATTAGTCTGGTTTCTTTATTGTAGCTGATAACGCATCTGAAAACATCTCTGATAACGTCGGCTGAAATTGTTGCTGATTTATTGTGCAATCGAATTGAAGTATCTGACTGTCTGTCTGTCGAACTGTCTGTTCGTCTACATCTGTCGTGACGTGTAAATATCCGGAAATCTAGAAGTCCGAGAGTCGGAGCTGTCTAAAGTTGTAAACATCCGGGGCGACATCTAGGGTATTGAGGAACGTTGGTTCTAGTAGATGTTGTATGCTGTCTGTATGTATAACTGTGGTGGATCCGTGAAGGGCGAACGGCCGATAAAAGTATTGGTCAACCCTAGGTCTTCGGGGAAACTGGGCGGCGATTCAACTGTTAGTGAATCGTACGGTTATACAGGGTCGAGACACATATGGGTGTTGCAATTGTAATACAATTGAATACATTGTTGTATTTACATGGTTATTTCAGATCACAATAGTATGTCAAGGCATTGCATGATTCTCAATAAAAGCTAGCAACTTGATTAAATACATGTATATGTTCGTGCTGGGTGTCGCAATCCATACGTGCGATAGTATAGTTTGATTTGTCATCATAATTTATACTTGCGGTAATATAACTTTCGTAAAGGTTCCTTGGATCTGTGTATAGTCCAAGAGATCCCTTTATATCTGAGTTTTATTTTGTATTGATATTTCATTTATTCATGTATTGTGAATGGTTGTGAGTGTAATTGTGGGTTGAGCGCATGAGTTATTGCGTTGATACATCATTATTTTTCATTAATAATTTATTTCATAAATTTATATTTTCTTTCACATATTGTGTTTGTGTTGTTCATTTAATCCACCATCCTCTCGGTAACAATTCTGTTACAATCATAGTAATGAAGACTTTGTATAGCGCCTAATCTGTATAATCCCTAAGCGGATTACAACAACTATAATGATATGACTACAAAAAACGAAACTCCATGAAATTAGACAACATAAAGAATGCTGAAAAGTTTTAAATTCGGAAACAATACTATGTCTTTAACTTTTTTCTTGCCATCGAAAAGGTTATTTTTAAAGAGCACTCTTGAAAGATATTACTCTGCTTTTCTTGTCTAATGTCAATGGGCAGGGCGTTCCACGTTGCTGGGCCGTGTTTTATAAAGCACATTGTTCATGCAACTTCGTTTTCAATGTGGAAATAACGAGTATATGATTGTCAGAGGATGAGTGTAAGTATCTTGCAGGTGTATATACATGGTTGAGGCCTTATAAGAATACTAGACTGAAGTAAAACGTATCGCAAAGAAAAAATATTTGTGTTTTATTCTGGATAGAATTGACAGCCATTGTTGGACAGAGAAGTATGAAGGTATGTTCTGATCGTTTACTCTAAGGATAATCCAAGCACCTGTGTTTTTAACTTTTTGAAGTTTCTGGAGGAGATGTTGAGACAAACCAGACGGACGTGAGTTACAGTAGTCCAGTCTTAAAATTACTAATGAACACATAAGGGTTTTAGAGGCATCAAATGGAATATATTTGCGAATGGAGCTGGTTTGTTTGTTTGTTTCTTTTAGGGTTTAACGCCATTTTCAGCACACGATAGGCTATACATGGCCGCCAGTGTTATCGGTGGAAGAAGAGCCCAGGAAAACCCCAGGAAAGAACCACCGACCCACGAGAAGCTACTGGCAAGCTTTAGCACATAACTACATTAGCCGAATCTTAGACTCGAACCTACGCAGACAGAGGTGAGATGGCAGTGATCCGTAACGAATAGGGCGTTAGACCACTCGGCCACTCAGGGCGCCTGCAAATGGAGCTGGTGCATATGTTCATGACATGGTGTTGCAATGGGTCAGTACTATCCAGAGTATCACATAGGTTTCGTTCTGACTGTGTGACTTTAATATTGGTGTTGTTGATATTTATTGGTTGAGGTACAGGATGTGAATGAGGACGTCTTTGTCTTGTGATCAGAATGCCTCAGTTTCATCATTCTTCATCTGCAGATGGGTGCAAATCATCCTTGATCTCACATAAAGAAGAGGCCACTCTCTACTCCTAGGATGGTTGCATCAACTTCAGTGTGTTGCCTAGATTTTTATATTTGGAAGTCATCAGCGTACAATTGATGAGACACTTGATTATAATCTATGACACATGAGAGCGGCTGAGTGTATAAAATGAAGATAAAATGACCAATAACAGAGCCCTGCGAAACACCACAGCATATAACAACTTTCCTGGAGTGTAATTTGCAAGTACAATTTGTGTCCTATAGGCCTTGACCCACGGTAAGGCTTATTGTGCATGCCAAATACATGCAGGAGACCCTGAAGTAATAAATCTTGATCTATTGCGTCAAATGTTACAGACAAATCAGGAAGGGTGTAGACTGTATTATTTTCGCTATCCAAAGAAGAATGGAGTGGCATGAATTACTTTCACAGTAGTAGTTTCACTTCCGTGGCAAGGGCGATATGTAGACTATACTTTACTAAGAAGAATGCTTGACTTCAGATGAGATACATGTTGGGATAGAACAATCTTTTCTAAGATTTTTATTTGTGCATTATTTTATAAACTGGGCGGTATTTGTTTAAATTATTGTGGTCGAATGTTGAATTCTTCAGAAGAGGCTTTACAGTGGCAGTTTCTAAAATTGACAGAAATTCAAAGGATAAGAGAGAGGTAATAATAAGATCAGTTGGTCAAGACAATATTGGATCTAAGCACTCAAGCAGCACCGATGTTGGAATCGGATCAAGATCAAGTGATTTTGGTGTGCTCATCGTCATGAGTGACCGTATTAAATCCATAGAGGGAGCCTCGAGTGCTCTGAAGTGCTCAACGTTACGGATCACTACCATCTCAGCTCTGTCTCCGTGGGTTCGAGTCTAACATTCATGGTGGGTATGTGAGAAGCTTGCCAGGAGCTTCTTGTGGGTCGGTGGTTATGTTTGGGGTTTTGCAGGTTCTTCCGCCACCATTAATACTAGCAGCCTATCGTCTGCTGAAAATGGCGTTAAACTCTACAATAACAAAAAAGCCATATACACAGGTTCATAAGCCTGCTAACAGTTATCACAAAATGTCTATTTCGCAACTGTGTTGTGACGATGAGTCAATGGAAATTGTGAAGCCCAACTAATTTCTACCGGTTTGTACGTTGACACGGAATATATTTGCAAACCGGTCCAGAAGGTCTGCTGGAGTGATGGCAGTTGGGAGTGGTGTAAAATTATTATAGCATACCTCATCTAATGACAATCCGTTTGGATATGCCTAGATATTCTTGATTACAACTAAAGTAAACATATATGTCTGTGTGTGTGTGTTTATGTGTGTGCCACAGAGAGAGAGAGAGAGAGAGAGAGAGAGAGAGAGAGAGAGAGAGAGAGAGAAAGAAAGAAAGAAAGACAGAAAGAAAGAAAGAAAGAAAGAAAGAAATAAGAAAGATGAAAATAGACCATATTACAGTAAACAGTAATAGACATATTGCAGTAAACATTTTTATGGTACCGTTATGCCAAAAACGTACAATATCTTTTCTTTACAACTTGCAAGTGGGTTGAGTGCATGGTGGGTAGGAATACTTTATCCGAAAATTGCAAATTAATAATTTTCTTTAATATACTGATAATTATGTCATTATTTCTAAAACATACTGAAATGTTTATGAGGTTTGATTAACTGTTTGCAGCGACATCTGGGATCAAATTGATGTTTTCTTGAAAGGTAAGTGCGTAAGGTACCTTATAGATTCATATGAAAATGTCATCGGTGAAGTGTAAAATGTAGTTTATCATATCGTAATGTCCCTATGATCTGCTCCCAACTTATTGACTGCATTACATGTCCAAGTGCCACCGTATAAAATGCTCTGATACGAAGCGATCAGAATAGTTTTCCCTTCATCGGTATATTTGACTGGTGGCGGAACGTAGGGGTTTCCGAATGTCTGAAAGACAAAAAAGACTTCATAAGGTAAATTCACATTATAAAGGTTTTTTTTCTTGAATTTGTTTTCATTTTCATTCAAAATAATGTTCCTCCAAACAGTGTGTAATATCAACATATTTCCTTCTCGTGCTCCACCTACCTACCTACTTATAGAACAGTTTTTCTTTCATTCTATGCATGTATTTATGTTCTTGCCTTCAGCATGTACTAAACATGTATATTGTCTATAAAACGTGTTCTACATTGAATTAGCTTATTCATATAGTTATATCTGATGCAAAAATACTAATCATTATTATTATTATTATTATTATTATTAGTAGTAGTAGTAGTAGTAGTATTATTATTATTATTATTATTATTATTAATAATAATAATAATAATATTAACTTACATCTTTATATCCCCAACGTATGATAGGCTCCGGGTAACCTAAAGCATTGCACTGAATCTGTACGGTTGCCCCATCCAATATATGTGTCGGTTTTGCGGTCAGTGAAATTATCTTCGCAGCCGCTGGAAAATCATAAGATATTGAACGAATAGATGTGTGCTAAAATTTTTTTGATTCAATGATATAGACACACACACACACACACACACACACACACGCACACACACATATATATATGTATATATATATATATATATATATATATATATATATATATATATATATATATATATAATTTATGTATAGTATATACGCTATATCAATGATATATAAGGAGAGGTATACATTTTTATGAAAAAGAAACCAGGCTTAATGAAAAATTGATACAACGAAATGTGTATCACTATAATAAAACGTTGATGCACAACAGGTGTTTAATTAATACAGCGTACATACTGTACATATATTTTATTTATATTACATGCAAATCTAATATCTTTGCTCTTTTAAACCAAGTTCATATTTACTACAGGGGTGTATGGGGTGTCCTGGGAGGAGGTAACATCCCTGGCTGTCTAGCTCACCCACCTTTGGTCCCCACTTGGCAATCAACTCTCACCAGTGGCTCCAAGAACATGTGGCATGTGTGGCGGCCACATACCGGAAAACGGTTACGACTGGCCGGCTAAACCAGGCTGAGGGTAGACGACGGGTCATAAATATATATAATTTATGTATAGTATGTACGCTGTATTAATTAAATACATGTTGTGCCTTGCAGGGGTAGGCGAGCTTTGTGAAACAGCTCTGAATACACTCAGTTTTGTAACCGCTGAGCAAGTGAAGAGCTCCTTGAGACTGGTTCGGATTGGCGATGAAGATATGATGCTTCAGCGATGGGCGGAACACTTTAGCAGCGTCCTTAATCGTTTATCTATCAGTGATAAAGCCATCCTTCATCTCCCATAAATACCCATTAACAAAGCAATTGATGACCACACAAACTTGCCGGAGATACAGAAAGCGATACCTATGTTAGCCAGTGGCAAAATACCTGTTCAGACTCCATCCCAGCTAAAAGACAAGGCCGCAGCCGTGATAGGTTCCACCAATTGTTTTACTGATGTTGCAACCAAAGACGATCCCGCTGGAAATCAAAGACGCTTTCATAAAAATAACCAGTAAATGCGCAAAGGTAACCATCAGGCCAGCGACAACCACCGGGGATATACTTGCTCTCAATTGCAGCATAGATGCTTGCCAAACTCCTACCGCCTCACTACACACCTAGACCAGGGGCTACCGCCAGAACGACAGTGTGGATTCCGAACAAATACGTGATAATATGCACATGGTGTTTTCTGTATGGTAGCCACATGAGCAATGTCAAGAGCAAAACACCCACCTTTTCTCTATCTATTTCGACGTCGAATTGGCAAGGGCCTTTAATACTGCCAGCAGAGGATTGTTTAAGGTAATGGCAAAGAATGGATGCACAGAACAATTTATATATATGCTTCAATATTTGAACGATGGTATGCAGGCATAAATCTAGGACAATTGAGAAACAGCTGAGTCATTACCAGTACTAAAATGGCATCAAGTTGTGTCGTGTTCCGTCCCCGACACTGCTCAGTATTTTTTTCTCCGCCATGCTGACGAATGCTTTCAGATACAGAGAGGTTGTAGTCAGAATCAGGTACCGTACTGCATCAGCCGGCCCCTCGAAAGCCCTATGGTGAGCCCAACAGTACAGTAAATTGCCACAAACTCAACGTAGTGAACCGCTTCACCTACCTTGGCAGTACACTATCACAGAGCGTCACTATTGACGACGAGGTGAACCTTCGTATTGCCAGTGCCAGAACAACCTTTGGCAGATTGTATGCCCACGTCTGGAATAGAATAGGCATCATCATCTAGACCAAACTAAAGGTCTATACGGTAATAGTGCTTTTCGCACTATTTACGCATATGTAATTATGGACGGTATACAAACGCCACCTCAGGAAGCTGAACCACATTCCAAACTACAAGTCTCAGGAAAATCCTCAACAGCAAGTGACATGACAAGGTTTCAGACAATAGCTAGTCACCCAAGCAGGTCTCCCCAGCATCCACACCATCCTGATGCAGTGGCAGCTACGCTGGGCGGGACATGTTGCGCACATGCCAGACCACCGGCTACCTATGAAACCCTTCTATGGCAAGCTACATCAAGGAGAGCAATCCCACGGAGGTCAGAAGAAACGCTTCAAAGACAATCGGAAACCTGTATTGAAAGCAGTCAATATAAAGACTGATTAATGGGAGAAAGCAGCAAGTGACTGAGTGACTTGGCGTTCCTCTGTGCACAAAGACTCCAAGATTGCGAATCTGAATCTAGCAGGACAGTAGCTGAATAGCCGAATAGGAACGCCAGAAAAGCACTTGCCATGAACCCTCCTGGAAATATTCCACAAATCCCCTGTCTCTTATGCACACGAATACTTTGTTCAAGTCTTGGCCTTATCAACAACCTGCTCAAAAACATAACAAAACCAGCACATCCAACCCTCAGATGACTAGAGAAGTCCTTGTCGAATCAACGGAGGAACAACAACACGTTCTATACAATGTTTGGCTATTTACAATCACCTTTGCATATTGATAAGTTGATCGAGAGAAACAGAAGGGAGGTGGATTTGGAAATTTGTATATTTAATTAACACTAATCGATTATTAGAACATTATAGTATCTTTAAGACGTGTCAGGTGGTATGTTAGACCCCGAGGCTATAATTTTTCGCTGTCAAAATGTCTGAGGTCTCCAGCCAGTTAATTGACATAGCCATAAACTAGAGGCAGTTACGTAACAATGGTCACAGGTAAGTTGCGATGACTTGTTTGGAACAAGGGATCATCAAATTGTAACGTAAACATCTTTGACAGACGGTTGGGCTGATCATTAGGAACCATCCTCCAATTGGAATTGAGTTAGGCGTGCCAGACATTAGAATCTTAACTTTAAATATATCATATGCAAAAATAAACCCAGACCATTTGTAGTGGTGGAATTAGTATTCTTGGAATAAAAGGAGCTTCGAAACAGGTTAGTTATGATTTGCATGATTGTTGTGAAATATTACTTAAGAGTACATTCATAATTGTAATATGTCTATATATTTGAGTACGTAAAATTACCATCGTTGTTTGATTCATTCGTAGTGTTGCTATGCATGCGTATTGTGCGATATTTTTTTTTTGGTTAATTTTGCGGTGTGCAACATTTGCAAAGGAATTTTCTCTTTGTGTATACTTGTAGTAGTATCATGTGTATGGATATTTCAGAGCATGGATGTACATATCTGTGTACATTTGTAGAAGTGCAATATACAGTAATACGTCCGATTATATGATATTGTTTTGTATAATAAAAGATTGAGAATTTATAAATTTATATATATATATATATATATATATATATATATATATATATATATATATATATATATATATATATATATATATATATATATATATATATATAGATCGTGTACACTTAGCGGGGAGAATGTGTGTTTCGATGGGCATTAATGCGTCGCCTACCAACGGTAATGGCCTATCTGATGATATTAATGTTACTTCGAGTTACATAGCAAAAGGAATATGCTTAGCAGCAGAGGAGGCGAATCAGACAACATTTTTAAACAAGTTTTCAATGGATTAGGGCTTAAAACCCTATCAAAACAATGAAACAGGCAAAAAATCAATGAAATCAGGCAAAAAATATAATAATGAAACAGTCAAAAAATAATAATGAAAAATCAATGAAATCAGTCCAAAAAAAATAATGAAATAAAAAAAAGAATGAGAAGGCGAATCAGACAACATTTTTAAACAAGTTTTCAATGGATTAGGGCTTAAAACCCGAAACAGGCAAAAAATCAATGAAAAAATCAATGAAATCAAAAACATGATCCTGAAGGAGTAAAAACTCTTCAACCGAATATTTTATCAAGTCCGATACGATATCGTGTCCCAGACCTTGTCTGGGTTCTTAGGACGAAAATCCTTTCAGGATGAAAATCCTTTCAGGATTTCACAAACAGACTAATTTGTAAAACTTCATCTTGTAAATCAATCAGATTATTGGACTGGTCAGTGAGTTTGAAATTAATTCTGGTTAATGAATTATTATGACATCGCATATAGACTTGATTCACCGGGGACTCAATTATTAAAAATCCTGGAGGAGCTGTTGGTGCAAATGAATACAAAATATATCCCTGCTGAGCTTGATTTGATCGTTCTAAATTTATTTGATAGCTTCCTTCGATAACATCACATACTAAATTGATCGCTATCACCGATGAAATATTCACATTGAACGGAGCAATATGCCTGCCGCCACCGTCTGGGTCATTATTATGTTTGAGGATTTTTATTTCCGGTGATGTTTTTTCCCATTTGTCATGAATTATTTTAAAACCAGCATCGATGGCATCACTGAGAAGTTTTTTTAGTTCTGGTACGTTATATCCTGGTATTGCAAATTCTGTTCTTGTTTTAGGATTATCGTCACCTAATACTTCTTGAATAATTTGTGAATGAAATGTTTCCATGTCATTGATGATTTTGTAACATGTTTCTACAACGCTGATAAATTCATCTCGGGTGAGAGTACCGGATTTAAGAGATGGCAACAACAATGAAAAATCATTATTCATCGCTCTGAAATTTTCAGTGGTATTTTGCTGTCGAATTAAGTAGGATTTTCTTTTAGTGGAAGGATCTACCGATTCAGTGAAAAAATTCAATTTATCATAATCGCTATAGCTTTTTACTGGATTATCAGATTTTATCCTGTCGGTGATATAATCAGTTTTTTTTGGGTTCTGGTAAATCAACGGTTTCTCCCGGGGGTGGTATTTCAGGCCATCCTAGTATGGTTCTTATTGAGCTTTGATAGATATCTACGACGTATCCTTCTGTACTTATTTCAATGGCAGATGATAGTGTTGGCTCATGAACTGTTATAGCTATTTTTGATTCTTTTCCAGTAATCGATTTTATTCTACGTTGCAATTCATTATTGATTTGTTCAATTTGGTACGACCCAGTTGGTATGGAAACAACGTTCCAGTCTGGGGTACCGTCGTCTTTATTCTTATTTGCAAATACCAGTGAATTATTCGGTTGTTGACCACCAAATGATTTTGATCTGATATTAGGCCAACTGTGATACACTCGTAATTTTGCTAACGCGATTTCCTTCACCGGGACCGGAGAGGGGAAATTCACACTGAATTCTGGATTCGTTGATGTTATTGAGATCATGCTTGTTTGTACTGGGTTTGTGTTCTCCACTATTTGTTGAAGTAATTCCATCTGTGTTGTCATTGTTATTATACTGTTGTTGTCGCTCTAATTTTGACATCGCAGAATCGTAAATACCTACCATCGCTGAAAACTCACTATCTGATATAATTGTATCATCGAGAGATGACGATATCAATGAGGATAATTGCGAGTATGCAGTGGACACAATATGAAATTGAATTATGTAGTCTTGTAGTTTGCGTTGGCTGCATGATGATATTTTTTTTGTTATAATTGAAATAATTTCAGCGATTGTTCTTGCCGCAGAAATGCAAATTGGAACAGCTATCGGGGCAATCATTGTCACTGAAGACAGTATAATACCAGCTCCGGTGATTACACCACTCACTGAATACACAGTAACATCAATTGCGGTAATTCTCCTGCGATATTTTTTAATTTTCATTGCATACTCCTCAGTGAGGGTTTTGAGTCTATTTTGAAATTCTCTGACCTGATCATAGCGATATTGCGATGATGAAATCATTTTTATTTTAAAAACGCTAGCGTTTTCAATTACGATTTCAATTGAAACCGTTAGTGAAATTGCTTTGCAATTTTCAACTTAAATCCGCTACAAATTCCACATACCATGTTGTTGAAACCCTAATCAAATTTTTATCAGTAGCTGTTAACGTGAACTGTTCAGTTGTATCCATGTCGATGATCGTTGAAATCGTATTATTGACCCCAGATGATCTCGACGATTATATATTAAAATGAATCGGTGTTACTAGTGTTAATCGATAAATACCCTTAACGGTTGCAGTGATATCTAATTTGTTCTTTGTGAGTACCCTCCACTCAAATGATCCGTGTTGGATCGTGTATACTACGTTGTTGGTTTAGTCATGTGGAATTTTTGTTTTTTCAATGATTGTTATCATCCTCGAAAAATCATTTTTGATGGCTTCGATGAAGGTTTTCGTCTCATCGATGGATTTTGTTATATCCGGAAGTTTTAGTTCAATTTTATCCAACGGGGTTCCAATAAATTTATCAATGATATTTCTACGGAATGATGTAAACTGTTTTCCGTGTTCTTCACTTTTAGATTGAAGTGTTGTTAGTTCCAACACAGAATTTTTCAATTCATCGTTGAGAGTTTTAAATCGATCTGTAATCGTCGAAAAAAGTACGCCCGGTTTGAGTTTACCCTGATCCGAAAATAACGCAACGGTGTTCTCGATTGCGTTTCGTTGTTTAACTAAAATATCATCCAACGACACATCACTAGTTTTCAATTTACCCTGTTTGTCTTGAACTACAACTATTTCGTTCGGTTCAACATTTGTTAAGTTCAACGTCTCAGCTATTTCATCTTCAATTATTTTTTTTATATCCTTGATATAATCAGGGGTTGCAGTGCCATCGGGTTTGGGTTTCAAAGATCTCCCCCAAATATCAATCATGATATTTTATACACCTCTCTCTAAAAAGCGATTACTAGTGTATTCATTTACGACAATGTGTGGTGGTTTTCTAGATGCTGAAATAGCATCAAGGACATTTAATACTTCACTGCCGCATATTGGTGGGTCATTCATTTGTTGTGTTGGTAGCGTAGAATACCAATTCTTCATTGGAAATTTTTTATGTAACGCATAAACTCTTTTGGCGGTGCTAATCCATATGAATCAAAATAGACGATTGCTCGTGGATCAATAGCGTATGCAACCCAGTGAGTTCCGGGTCCGGTGCTGTTATCTAAATTAATAATACCGGTTTCAACATCATTGGGTTGTGCCGGTAACTGATCTTTCATAAAAAACACCTCTGAAGTTTTTAATCGCTAGTTTTTTTAGCAGCATCCATTAAATCAAAATTGGACATTGGAACCATCGGTTTTTCAATTAATAAACCGGTCCTAGTCTCAGGCCTGATCCGTGAACGGATCTCCCGCTGTACCATGAATACGGGGTTCCTGGTAGTCTTAGACCCCTTCCCTTTTTTTTATACCCTCGTCCCGTCTTCGGTTCAATGCCTTGTTTCGCTTTTGGCCTCGATGCGATAGCTTTTATTAATCCTGGTAACACACCTAGTCTAAAACCCTTTCCCTTCTTCGGTTCATATGATTCAGTAATGCTTTGTATCGCTTTTGCTCCCAAGCCTCCAACTGCCCCCAATGCGACTGCTTTTGCAACTGCTGGGGCCGCTGCCGCAACCAACGCTGGTAACGCAGCAAATAACGGGAAGATACCGCCTGTTTTAATCATATTTTTATAGCAGTCGCAGAAAGAGTAATCTGAACACCCTTTTTTCCTACAAGTGCATCATTGAAGTGTTTTACTTGACGAGTTGTCAGCGATAATTTATTTGCACCACCATTCATTTGATTGGGTTTCAGCGTGATTGTGGTTCCACACCTTTTAGCTGATTCCCATTGCAATTTTTTTATTTGACCGGGAGTTAACGCAACACTAATATTACTATATGACATTATACCTAATAGATTGATTCTAAATCGTTTACAATTTCAATGAAAAATTCGTAGAATTTTCAAAGATTTTCCACTGGTGCATCAATGATTCTCATTCTTCCACCAACACCTTCAAGTAGCATTGATTTATCACTGAGAATGACAGCAACCGCTCTATAATTCGGGATAAGGATAGGAGGTACCCCACCAACTGGTGGACCAGTCGGACGGGTTACACGGGCTCTAAAGTGTATATCAACGACAGATTGTCTTGTTAAATCAAGATGTTCCAATGAAAAGTAATAAATCGGATAGAGGCTTTTAAAATCCAATTGTGATATTTGCAAACCAGTATCCACATTTTGATCACGTGCCATAAATGACAACAGGTTATGATAGACACGTGCAATATGGTTGTTATTGTAATCAAGCTGCACATCTTCAGATGGTTCCTGTTGGCCGTTTATTCTCAGTGAGACTTCATTAACACCTAACTGATCAAATATCATATGACTTCGTTCTTGAGTACCAACTCGTGCATTATTCTGTAATGAAATAAATATATGACGTGGAGCTGAAACCCTTTGTTTTGATGCCAGGTGCCATGTGAATGTACCATCAACATTGTCCTGTTTAATATCAGTAGTCACTGATAACCAACTCAACAATGATTTTCCTCCTTGGTCCATAAATGATAGTAGTCGCTGTTCTTCTGTGATTGATGGAGTTAACACTGGCATCCACAATGATAGTTTTGTTAAAATGACTTTACCATCAGCAACACCAGCATCACGCCATATTGCATCATTATCAGTACCCTTTCGTACAAGCGCTACTGTGTGTTTAGCTCCATAAATAACTTTTCGGACGTTTATACAGAATCCAAAAATATGATGCAGTGGAATCGCACATGAAAATCGTCGACGCTGTCCATGCAACGTTGCTACGCGTGTTGCAAACCCTAGGTTGTAGTTAGTAATATTATTAATGACATCAAAACTACCAGCTGGTCTTGTATATCCGGCTGGTGCTGGATCAACTGCAGTGGCTAGTGTTGCCTTGACTCTAGAATACTGGACGTGTTCAGGGTGATCAGTAATATCCTTAGAAAACATCATAGATGGACCAGCTGATCTTGTATAATCATCAGAATATCTCGCTAACCCTATGATTGTTGTGGCCACATCAACGTCACGGTCAATGGATTCAATTTCTTTTCCATCAAAGAGATATCTTGCGCATTCAAATAACGCCATGATACCGTTATTGACAAAACCAACTTTGATAGATGGGTTATTGTCATATGGGGTATCAGTTGCAACATTTGTTACAAGTTCTCCTTCTACTTCAATAAATGCCTCACACGGTAGAAAATATTTACTGGTATCATGAACTTGAAGTGCAATTCGCGATCGGAGATCTGGCTGTGTTGCGTGATAAGAATAAAATTGAAAATCGCGTACAGAATCATCTTTACGCACTGGGGCATCGATATCAAATGCTGGATCAGGTGACCTTTTGAACATTTTATTCTATTTATCAGAGTCTAAATCGGATTTTCACCGTAAAAGATTTTTCATCGACGTGTTTTTTTAAAGCCACTTCCCGCTATCATGTTTGCTATCATGTTATCTTGGTCACTCGGAGTCACCAATGACGCTAATTTTTCATCTACTGCGTTATTTATTATTTTACTAACACTTGCAGGCATTTCCGCTGTAGACGGTAACGGTTTCTTTTTTCGTCTCACTAATGATGTTATTTTATCCTTCGCAGCTGAAAATGCCTTTCCGGCAAAATCTCCAACAGCACCAATACCCTTATCACGAATAACATCAATGGCTTTCATTTCTAATTGTTTAGCTAACGGCATCATTTTTGGGGCCATGCTCGCAAAAAATCTGCAATGGTATTACCTAAACCATCTCCGTAGTATGCTCTATAAACTGGAAACCGTGAATTAACTACATAGACGGGGGTTGGTTTATCATGATTGTAGTGTATGATCATTATTATAAAAACACTAGTGTTTTCAATTGTTATTTATCTAATCAACAATTTTTCAATTCAGTCACTATGATACCCACTTTCCGCTAACTCGCCAATAAAATCTCGATATGTTTTGATATCCATGATACCGCCTTGAAATAACCGTCTACAGATATCAGCTGCTTCATTAATTATTTCCGGTGAATTATTTCCAGCTCGGAACCCTCCTACAAGAACATCTAATCGTGATATATCATTGATAACACTATCAGGACATACCCTACTTGGGGTTCCTAATCCACTTCCGCTATAACCAGTTGCTTCATCCAGTTTGTCTGTATCCGTGGTTTGTAAATAATCAAGAGTATCCTCATCAGGTGGTAGTTTTTTAGGAGAGAAAGATATTTTCTTTGCAGGTTGCTGTCGCCGCCTTTGCAATTTTGGCGTTTTTTGTTGTTGTTTAAACTCTTCGTATTGATTATACACTATACCCACCGCATTGATATATTCAATGTATGATGCACTATCTGTCTTAATCTTATTTTCTTTAGTTTTGATTTTGTAAAATATATCAGCTCAATGAGTTAAATTCTTAACAAACTTATGATGTTCTGGTTTCAACCATTTTTTTCTGTTTTCATAAGACGTAACAACAAGCGCAGGAATTTCTGTTGGATCAGTTTTATCAATTTCTGCTAACATTTCCTCGTTAAATCTCACGCGTAAATCATCTACTGTTCTTTTTGATTCCATTTTTTGTACAGCCTGTTTTGTTTGTTCAGTTTTTGCTGCTATTTTTTCAAGTTCACCAATAACAGATTTCCCCGTCTCGGGAACATCTCCCCGTATAGCATGTTCTATTCCCTTCGTTGATGTGGTTACTGGTTTAAACAATTCTTCAGACCCCAAAGCAAAATCAGTCTGAAGACTCTGTCGTTCTTGCAGTTTATTTCTTACAGAGTCACGAATTGGTATAAATCTCTTAATTGCATCTAATCGTTCACGAGCCAATCTAGTTGTTAATGCTTCATTGACCATTATTTGAAATCGCAAACAATTTTTCAATTGTAAAACAATTTTCCCGAACTTGACATGTCATAGATGATTTTTAACCCCACCATGGAAGTGTTTTAACGGCTCTATCATTGATGGCGCAAGTCACATAATTTGTATATAAAATATATAATACTGTGACTTGCGCCACTTTTTCCGTTGATCATATCGGGAAAACCAACCATCGATTTTTTATTCAGTGTGTGTGAAATATTTTGCATTGCTATGAAATATTTTTTATTCAGTGTGTGTGAAATATTTTTTATTCACTGATTTTAACACCATCATGGAAGTGTTATTTCATCTTATCAGTGATGAGGGAAGTCACATAATTGTATATAAAATAAATAATACTGTGACTTCCCTCATTCTATTTTGATCATCCATCACTGATTTTGTCATTTTCAATCAAAAAGTGCTAAAAAAATGAGAGTCGATTTCAATCAAAAAATGATAATGGTCGGTCACAATAAAAAAATGATAAATGGTCGGGCAATCAAAATTGTTCATTTTCTTGAATTAACGCCCGTAGGTTTCTAATTTTAGAGTTGACTTCTTTTTTCAATTCGTATTCGTTACCCAATTCCTTTCGTATCCCCTCTACGATAGTATACAACGGAACAAACACATTGATGTCACTGGAAAATGCAAGAGAGTCCTTAATAGAATTCTGAATTTTTTTGATGAGTGCATATTTCTTTGGTAGCATATACCTGTTGTTGTTAACCCCGTATTCTATATCCTGAAAATCCGACTTGATTTGATCAGGATTCAAACCATCTGATAGTTCAATATCATCACTTTTCAATTTTAAAATTTCAACTATGATGCTATTCATGTTTTCAGAATTCATTATTCTATAACAATGACATATCTCTAATTGAAAAATATGACGTATCAGACATAACTAAATTGAACTTTCTGTCCGGTCCCTTTTGAAATAGCCGTTTTGGTTATCCCCTCTGCAACAAATCGTACTGATGCTCTACAAATATTGAAATACTTGCCGGCTTCATATATTGATTGAAATATTTTTCTTCTTTCGTTATTGTATTCAAAGATTTTACTGGTTTCGCTTTTTTTGAATAAATGCCAGTCTTTCCTCGTTTGGTATTCTCACTCTCTGTGATAGCTTGCAGATTTGATAAATAATTATTCTTTGGATTGGAATCCTTGTGATCAATAACAAAATCATCCTTGATCAATCCATTAAAACATTCAAATACGAAACGATGATTGCGATAAATTTTCCTTCCAGCGCAAAACACCAAATACCCCATACCATTATCCCTCCCAACTGGTTTCTTCAGTCTACGGTTTCTGACAGTACCATCACTGGATGCTTCATAATTTTTAATCAAGGGATGTAGTCTGAATTCTTGGTTCATATATACTATACTATTGTTTGTCTAATTCATTGTTTGGTTTAATGATGAATCTTTCAATGTAGTCTTGGGAGTTCTTATGATTTTATCCAAGACGTTATCAGGGTCAGAGACTTTTTCAGGGTCATAATTTCTGATTGATTGTCCATTTTTTATTCTGTTATCATAATAACGCTTCAACTCCCTGTATCGCTTACCACCACAATTCAGACATAACTGCGATTTTCCCCTGACCCCAATCCCACATCGAATACAGGGTAACGGACCAAGGCTTCCACGTCGAAAACTCTGCATATGATACCTACAGAACTCCTTTCTGCATGATTTGTTACACGGGGTTACTGATCCAATCATAAGCCATTTGCAGTGATTCATTATACATAAATATTTCATTTAAATACTTGTTTTTAGTATAGCATGAAGGAGTTAAGGAGATTGCCTTCGAAAAATGCTAAATTCACTACTGATAAGGAGTTTAACAGATTATTGAAAATTAATCCTAAATTTAATATCGATAAACCCAAAAACGTCCAAGAGACGGAAACATGAAGGAGTTTAAGAGATTATTGAAAATTAATCCTAAATTTAATATCGATAAACCCAAAAAAACGTCCAATAGACGGAAATATGAGGGAGTTTAAGAGATTATTGAAAATTAATCCTAAATTTAATCTCGATAAACCCAAAAAACGTAACAAGAGATTATTGAAAATTAATCTCAAACGCCCAAGAGACGGAAACATGAAGGAGTTTAAGAGATTATTGAAAATTAATCCTAAATTTAATCTCGATAGACCAAAAAAACGTTTAATAGACAGAAACATGAAGGAGTTTAAGAGATTATTGAAAATTAATCCTAAATTTAATATCGATAAACCCAAAAAACGTCCAAGAGACGGAAACATGAAGGAGTTTAAGAGATTATTGAAAATTAATCCTAAATTTAATCTCGATAGACCCAAAAAACGTAACAAGAGATTACCCTGGAAAGATGCTCAATTCAATCTTGATATAGTTTCTAATACACCAAAGAATAAAATTTTTGATAAAGCCATGATTAGTAAAATCAGAGACTGTTTTAATGAATTCAAGCGTGATGGAGCATCTTATTGTTGGTCAACATTTCGAATTGATAGTGTTGTTGATGCTACCATGAATGATGAAAAAGCAGCAGTGATAATCTCACGAGTTGGGGAAAAAAGGCATTTTTTTCGAATAAAATTCCTTATCCGTGATGATGGAAAATGGATTATTAGGGATAAATTTGAACCCAATCTCAGGGACAAAAAAACTGTCACCGTGAATCAAGATTCCAAACCAGGAATTTTGACCGGAATTGACAAACCATACTACGAAAGATCTTATCCTGTAACAGTAGTTGTTTACGGGATATACCCGCTCAATGAAAAACCTGATATTGCAAAACTAGCACCCATGAAATATTCGACAGGGCTCAATTGTGTAGCAGAACGAATAATGGAACACTTCACAAATGCGTCCCGGGGAAATAAACTAACTGATCTAAGACGAAAAAAATAACCGAATGGGAATTAACGGTAAAAGAGAATGGGGCAACAATTCAGGATATAATTAAATTAGAAAAATCATTAAGATTTCCAATATCAGTAACGACAATCACCGGAGAAGTATTATACGAATCGAAATATAAATCATAGGGAGCTACAATTGAAATTATTGATCATAACGAACACGCGTGGTCATCTGCAGTAACAATTTTCCCACGGGATAGAACCGTAAAAATATATCCCCCAAACAGAAGAGTTTTTTTCAGAGCAGAAATTATTTGATGCTATTTACAATTTGAGTAAAAACGATCATGTGTCAATGTAGCTATTTCATAGTACTTCAGACGAGGAATGTAGATTTGATCAGTTTGTAAGACCCAACGGAGAATTATACCGTACTGAAGAACTGCATAATCAAATGAAAAAACTAGCTAGTGAGTTTTCACTGGATGGGGAAGACAACGATCAATTATTAGCAAACTGTTTTACACTGCCATCAATTGCAGCACATTTTGCTAGAAAGAAAAACGCGTGGAAACCAACGAGAAGTGAGTTTTTATCAGATGTCAGATTGTCCTGTCTTGAATACAGCCATGGAGGGTTATGGAATACAAAATACGACCCTGAAACCGTTATTTCAGTTGATATGATTGCGTGTTATCAAGGAAGTTTTCTTGGGTATGGAGAATGCGAGAAATATTTTAAACGATTTGGACACCCCACACACGAAATGATCCGTGTTGCTATTAATGGACCACTGCCTGATTTTGATTTAACAGGATTCGCTCGTGCAGTATCTTTTGAAATGGCTACAGGACTTCATCCGTGTAGTTATCTTTGGATTGGTAAACACATGGCTGAAAAACACTGGATGCCAATAGTGTTATTACGGTATATGCTTGATTGTAAGATGTTAAAATCATTAAATGTCAGTGAAGCAATTATATCCTACCGAGCACAGAAATCAGTCTGGTTACCACAACCTGATCTAGAAAAAATAATTAGCGAACAGCGAAAACTGTTTCCTGATTTTAATGAACAACAAATCATGGATTGGTCCAAACAGTTATTTGAAATCAGAAAAAATGAATCAAAAGATCTCAGTAGAAGAATAATCGGTAAATTCACCCAGGGTGGTAAATATGACAATACAAGATACTCTTCACGATTGATTATAGACAATGCTGAATACGATTTTGTAATCGCGGATTTAACAAATAAGGGGATATATGTCAATCGTAAGGACGCATTTATGTCCGATGGAACCAAATTGGGTACAATTGTTACTTACAATGATGGATACAATCCGCAGTACACACATTTGAGAGCTTCTATGCTTGGTTATGCTTCTATTAATCTGTTTTCGATGATCAATAAATTTCCTAACACCGCAGTTAGAGTTGCCACTGACTCATTTTACATAAATAGCAAAATGGCTGATTTTAAGGCTACTGGCAACGAGAATTGGGGGTCATGGAGAATTAAGAAGGAAATGCTTCATGAATATATTCAATCAGCAGATGTTACAATTGAAAATAATTATTTAGAAAGCAATCAGTGTTCAGAATTTTCTAATGCACCACCGATTTCTGATCCAATATGCCGGTATAAAACAGTTTATTTAAACGGCTGTGGTGGGTCAGGAAAACAACCCGGGCAATTGAATTATCTCGCGTTTCCAATCCAAACATGATTGTGCTAACACCAACTCACAGACTTGCAAGAGAAATGATACAGAGAGGGGTAAATGCCTGTACCTATCATAGTTTCTTTAGATGGAAAGGATATAAATGGACTTTTGAGCGCATGGGAGAGAAATTTATTCCTGAAATTATCATTTGGGATGAAATAGACACAGTGTCAGAAGATGTATTAAAAATATTTCTTGAGTGGTTGTTATTGAAAAATACAAAAATCGTCATGTGCGGTGATCACGGCCAACCACCACCATTTGTCGGTGCATCCCCACATGAATGGCTAAAGGGTTTTGTAGACTATTATGAAGAAATTGATACCGATCATAGATCACTTGATAATGAATTAAAAGAATTTAATAAACTAATTAGATTACAACCGGATAAAATCCAGTGTGAAATAGCCCGTGAAATAATTTCAGAAACTCCAATGAATGAGTTTTGGGAAGCATGGAGACCAAATGATTTGATAATTGCAAGTAGAAAAATAGTCAGGGACACACTTCAGATGAAGATATTTGAATTGCATAAACAAAAATTTGCAACACTTCCAGTGCCTCTTTGTTATAGGCCATCGGATACACGAAAACAGAACATTGAAGTTGATATTCCAGGAAAAAGTGAAAAACAAATTCTGGTATTAAATGATATTGTGCTGGTTGATATAAATGTCGTTGAAGATGCATTGCGTGCTAATAAATCCCCGTGGACGCTAGGATACGTAGCAACAATACATTCTTCACAAGGATTGACTATATCGGATACAATTGTTTGGATGGTAGATAATCGCATCGAATGGTCAAATTTAGTCTATCTTGCAGTATCCAGAGTATGAAAAATAAATCAACTTCGAAGAATTGATTTAGATGATAATGACACCACAATAGATGATATTGATGTTAAAATTATTGATAAAAATCTCTCCGGTTACAAACAACAAGACAAAAAAAAAAACAACGAGAATTTGATATTGATGCTGAATTAATAATTACGCTGAAACAACAACAGAATAATCACTGCGCAAGTTGCAATTGTATAATGCGTTGGCAGTATTCGGATAAAGATCCTCGCCAAGTTACCGTAGACAGAAAAAATAACAGTCTCGGTCATGTCAGAAACAATGTGATGTTGACTTGTCTTGAGTGCAATAGACGCAACGGCGCTAGTTAAGACCATGCGGTGGCAATTGAGTATCCTCGGGTATCACTTGTAATTGTTGTCTAGTAAAACCCCGCTGAGGGGCAGTTGAATCCAGTTTATAGACTGGAGGTCTACCCGTAGATCGTGTTATACTAGATATCTTGTGTACAGTAACACTCCAAATGGGATCAGTAGCCCTTTTTCTGCCCCCTTCAAGCTCTCCTGGTTCGTATAAATACCTCACAATGACATTACTACCAAGAATTGGTTCTTTGAAATCTTTTTGTGGTTTTTCAGGTATTGACTTCTTTTTAATCGCATTGATGGGTTTCAAATTAATTGTTCTAGTAATCTCGTTATTCAGTGCAGTAATCACAGCTGGTAACCTTTTAACCCATTCACGGGATCTTTTTTCTTGGATGAATTCTTTTGCGTATTGATATCCAAATAACCGCTCAGCAAGGGTTTTATTAAACCGTTCTACAATTGCCTGATCACGATGTAGCGCAGTATGCCCCCGTCGTATTGTGACATTGTGATATTTCATTATTGATAACACTGCACCCTGAAATTCCTTGCCAGGATCAATTTGTAATAGATTTGGCCACTGCAAGGAACCCCTTCGATAAGTCCTTTCAAATGCAGAAGCCACTTCAGGTGATGATTTTGTTTTTAACGGTTCTGCTTCTTTGTATCGACTTGCAATATCAACTACGGTTAATGCGTATTTGTAACCGTGGTAATGTGGCAGAAAAAATATATCAGCCTGATGAACTTCATTAGGAAAGGTCACATCAAAATGCGAGAATTGAATTTGTTTAGGCGGTGGTAGATAAATTTGCCATAGTGCCTGTTTAGATAACCAATGAGCCGCAGTGGTTTTTTTCACTTTTGCAGCGCTAGCGAGTTTATGGACTGCTGATTTACCCCTCCAGTATCCTTTCGGAGAATAATAAATAGATTCCATGTTGTTATTAATTACCAGCACCTAACATCAATTTACCTTTCATAGCCGATTTTATCAAAAATGAAGCCAATTTTTCTTTGAAGGATTTATTTTAGCATTTAACGCATGAATTAATTTCACATCTGCTAGATGCCTGTGTTGCAGATTGCTGCTTTTATAAGCAACATCATGAAGGTGACAGGCCTTATCAATGGCGTTTATTGGTTCTTCACCGGGGTTGGGTTGGTTATGATTATTGAGTCTGATATCTAATCGTGTTCCGGGGCCACAATAACTATACCCTGGAAGGTGCTTTTCTCCGGGGTATTTTGCCCATGGGGTTCCAGGGAATTTTATCAATTTGGCTGCGATATCACCTCCTCGTTTTTTTTTAAAGGTTCCTTGGGTTTAGAAACAAATCTAAATTTCTTTGTACTACATTGTACGCATTTACCAGAAAGCGCTGATCGGTTATTTTTTGTTGTAATCGTCGTCAAGTCATCTGTGCCAGTACGTTTTTTACACTTCACACAATATAGATCCATAATTTATATATAACAGCATGAATATAATTGATTATTCAGCTACCCAACGACGGGAACCTATTAAACACCATGAAATGTTACCGAATTCAATTAGAATGATTATAATCGGACCATCTGGAAGTGGAAAGACACAATTGTTACTTAATTTGATAACAAGATGGATGAAATGGGACAAATTGTATTTAATAGCCCCGAGTGTAGGCGATCGGCGATGCTATGAAGTGCTCAAGGATTTTAACGAGAAAGCAAAAGAATTTGAAATCGATGATGATTTTATTGAATTCATTACTGATATTGATGAAGCCCCTTCCGTGGAAGACATCGATGGAAGTATTAACAATTTAGTCGTATACGATGATATCATGTTAGATAATCAAAAGAATCCTGCTAGGATTTTTTCCCGGGGGCGGCACAAAAACACTGATGTGATATATGTCACTCAACGGTACACACAAATACCAAAAGTGATTCGCGATAATTGCAATCTGCTGTGTGTATTTAACGGAGTTGATACTCATACACTACGAAATATTTGGCAAACTTGGTGCTGCGGTGATATGGATCATAATAAATTTAGAAATTTCTTTAGTCACGCTCAGTCAAATCCACAC
Organism: Unio pictorum; assembly: GCA_030141615.1. Taxonomy (NCBI): domain Eukaryota; kingdom Metazoa; phylum Mollusca; class Bivalvia; order Unionida; family Unionidae; genus Unio; species Unio pictorum. The sequence continues at coordinate 370,908 of JARLTB010000129.1, read as the reverse complement.
GGATTTGTGACAATAAATTTAGCAGACCCTAGGACACGATATCGTATCGGACTTGATAAAATATTCGGTTGAAAAGTTTTTACTCATTGCAGGATCGTCTCTGTTTGGCAAATGGAGGCTTTCTCTTTTTTGATTTCATTAATTTTTTTTGGGACTGATTTCATTGATTTTTCATTATTATTTTTTGCCTATTTCGGGTTTTAAGCCCTAATCCATTGAAAACTTGTTTAAAAATGTTGTCTGATTCGCCTCCTCTTTCTTTTTTTTGATTTCATTATTGTTTTTTGACTGATTTCATTGATTTTTCATTATTATTTTTTGCCTGTTTCATTAATTTTTTTCTTTGACTGATTTCATTGATTTTTTGCCTGTTTCATTATTATTTTTTGCCTGTTTCATTGTTTTGATAGGGTTTTAAGCCCTAATCCATTGAAAACTTGTTTAAAAATGTTGTCTGATTCGCCTCCTCTGCTGCTTGCTTTGCTAATGTCCGTGTACGTATTCCTTAGACGCTTTTAGGGACCAGGAATATTCATCAGAGCTGTGGTTCGAGTTTCTGGGAGACAAAAGAGAAGAAGTCTGAGGGACCAGAGGGAATTACCCCATGAGTTGGTCCGAGTCTCTGGGAGACAAAAGAGAGAACGAAGGACAGAGGGAGCAGTTAAAGGGTGAACAGAAGGCGATACAGGGAAAGAGACGAAACATTGAGATGGATAGGACTCAAAACAGAAGGAAAATTTTCAAACACTAATTCAAATGATGAACTAAGCCGTCACTTGGTTGAGTGATATGAGATTAGCAGAATTGTATTGGATAGATTAATGTTTGATTTATATTAAATTGTTTTTATTTAAAATTTAAATTTGTGTATTCATTAATTTAACTGTCGGCAATGCTGACTGGTGGCTCAGAACTTTGCATCTTTCTATCACTACTTCAATTTCTGTCAAAAACGAGATAGTGTGGGTCTTCCGTTTTAATTTAAATAATGTGGAGGACCCCACTCAAAAAAGGGAAGCAACGTAACCATTACTAGACACAACAATAAATGGACACTCAATATATCACAGTATGTGTACCACGTAACCAAGACATTTACTGTATATTGTTGATATGGTTTGCAACTTTGTATCATTTATAAACAGTGTAGATAGGTTCCAACACTTTAAATGTCATGTTAATGGTACTAACAGCTGCCTCGAACGAAGAAAAAGTTAGCGTTATTGATAAAGACAAAAGCAAAAACACTGTAACAAATTGTTTGATGCATATGTGATTAAATTCCTTGTAGAACATATTTAACACCACAGTATGTGTACCAAGTAGCCGATACATTTGCTGATATGGTTTGGTTTGTTTATTTGATTGTATTATTTTTTTATGTTTAGTATGCCCTGTTGTAGACGGTATGTTTGAATCTGTGTGTGTTTTCTGGATTTTTAATGTAGCTTTAACATTAGTTTTAGTCCCATCACTATAGGCAGTTAGATATTTTATGTGCTTGGGAAATGGACGAACCCGCCCTTATACGAGTCTCCTGCTGCCTTGCATGTCGGCTTTGGTTAGTCAAAGGCTAAGTCAGTAAACCCTTAAAGAAACTCCGGAGCGGAGACCCTAATACAGTCTGGAGAAAGATGGTCTCCGCCAGACGGCTTGTGCCTAAGACACACTGATAATGCTGGATAAAACCGACATTGCCATACCGGATTGGTCGTCGCCCGGGTCAACATGGACCGCACCTGCCATTGTCCACCAGGACGGAGGTGACAAGTGTGCTACTGGTACTTTGCATAAAATCAGAACGAGAGACAACGTTGCCATCGCCACCTGGAACATTAAAACTCTAGCGCAAACTGGACGACTCCAAAAGTAGACACATGATATGGAATTTGTGCACATGACACATTCTGGGACTCTCTGAAGTAAGGCAGAAAGCCCTAAGAGAACACTAAACTGAAGATGGACATATATTATAATATTATAGTATAGCGGAGAGTTGGACATGTCCATACATGGTTCTGGCTTCCTCGTAAACTATGTCATCAAGGGATCTGTGCTTGAATGTTGCCCCAAACCTAGCATAAACATCTCCGTTTCTCTGAAAGCAGCTCTAATTAACATCACAAGTATCCAAGTATATGCACCAACCACTGATCATCATGTTGAAAAAATAGAGGAGTTTTACAACAAACTGCAGGGTATAATAAACATAAAAGTAAAAGACTGGGATGGTCATTGTGGACCTTCTTGCAATGATATTACCAATGAAAGAGGAAAATGGATGCTCGAGTTTGTAAGCTACAACAACTTGGTACTAGTCATAACGCTAGGCCAGCATAAAATTTCAATATGCTGGACGTGGCAGCCACCAAATGGAACCCATTATAACCGGATCGACTACATAATGGTTAAAAACCGTTACTGATCTGGCATCAATAGAGCCAAACCAAGAACATTCCCAGGTGTTGATGTTGGGAATGATCACAACCTCGTCATTATAAACTTCTGAGTGAGACTCAAGAAAATGAACAACCAAAGATATTTAGGCTTAAATTCAGCCTTGAACAACTGAAAGACACTAACATATGCAAGTCATTCCAAGCCACAATTGGAGGAAAATTTACTTCACTTATTGTAATAGATTTTGATATTAAAGTGATGACAGACACTTTAAACACAGTCATGACAAAACCTGCCAAGGATATTGTTGGCCTCTATCGGCGAAGAAAATGGGATGCAGAAGAGATTCTGAATATGTGTGATGCCTGAAGAGACCTCGAAAACACCAGACGCACAACAGTGGCTTTTTAGTACTGACAAATAACCAAGAATATCAGGAAGAAAACTTGAAGAAAGCAAAAGAAGATTGGATTGGACAAAGGTGCACAGAAATATAGAGCAGTCTGAAAAAGAATAACAGCAAAAAGGCATTCGAAATTGTGAAATACCTCACCAGATAAAAGCAACCAAGAGTCAGTACCATTCAAGACAAAAATGGAAAATGTCTCACAGAAGCAAGTGACATTGCAGAAACATGGACTGAGTATTGTTAGGAACTCTACAACCAGTCATCCACATGAGAACCACAGTTGCTTGAAGGTCGAAACTCCAAAAATGATGATGATTTCCCTATTCTCGAAAAAGAGGTGCAGTCAGCAATACAAGCATTGAAGAATGGGAAGGCAGCTGGAATAGACAACATCATAGCTGAACTTATCAAGAATGGTGGGGAATCAGTGATAGAGCTACTAACAACAATCTGCAACGATGTCTGGCAGAGAGGCCAATGGCCGGCACAGTGTACCCGGTCACTGATTATAATACTCCCAAAAAAGAGGCAATCTGCAGCTGCGCCAAAATTACAGAACTATCAGTTTGATCATCCATGCTAGTAAGGTGATGCTGAATATCATCTTGAACAGACTGAACCCAGAAGCAGAAGATATAATCGCTGAAGAACAGGCAGGGTTACGAAGTAAAAGTAGGACGACAGAACAAACATTCAATCTTAGAGTTCTCTGTCGAAAGTCCTCACAACATCAACAAGACATTTATCACGTGTTCATATATTTCAAATAGACTTTTGACAGAATGTGGCATGAGGCATTGTGGGCCACAGTGAAAAAGTACACCATGTGTCAAACGTTGACCAATACCATCAAGCAGCTACACGCCAATGCTACCAATGCATTAATTGCTCAAGGTTCTTTGGGGGACTGGTTCAAGACAACAGTTGGATGACAGCAAGGCTGTCTTCACGCTTTCAAACATATACTTAGAGCACATCATGAGTAAAGCTCTGGACAACCATTGTAAGACAGTCAGATTTGGAGGGCTTAACATCACCAACCTACGCTTTGCAGACGACGTTGATAGGCTGGAAATCAGTTAAGATGAGATTGCCGCCATAGTAGAGAACCTGGTTGAAATATCTTCCAGATTTGACACGGAGATAAGCGCCGAGAAGACAAAACTGATGACAAATAGAAGCAAACAAATCTCAACAAAGATTTGAGTTAGAGGATAGGAACTTGAAACAGTGGACAAATTCAATTATTATGTTCCATAATCACCAAAGAGGGATCAAGAGAAGAACTTTTGTGACGAGCAGCCCAAACACCGGCATAGAGAGACAAGAATATCAGTCTGAAAACTAAAGTCAGACTATAAAGGGCACTAGTCATCTCAGTTTCTCTGTATTCGTGTTAGGCCTGGACCCTGAAATCACAATTACAACGAAGAATCGAGGCACTTGAAATGAGATGCTACATAACCATCCTTGGCATCTCTTATGTGGACCACATCACACATGAAGAAGTGCGTTACACAATCAGGCACAAAGTAGGCCATTATAAAGACCTTCTCAACACTGTCAAAAAGAAAGAAGCTAAACTTATATGGCCATGTCACTTGATCCGACAGTCTATCCACAACCGTACTGTAGGTCAGCTTCCAAGGTTACAGAAGGAGGTGTCGACAAAGAAAAATTTGGAGTGACAACATCACAGAATGGACTAGTTTTGCGGAGACATGCATTGACACATGATCGAGACAAGTGGAGGGAACTGGTCAGATGTTCAGCAGCACAGTGCCTCAACGACCACACTAGGTCAAGAAACTGATGATTATGATGATGATGACGATGATGATGATGATTAACACTACGAAATAAAAAGGGGACAATACAAATTAAATTATATAACTATAAACAAAACGTTAGGATATATACAAACCATTTGCCAAAAAAACTACCAAATATAAGTTATAGAACTTTAGGTCAATCAATTCGCTAAAAGAATGAACAGCAGCGTATTGTGAAAATATATTTGTGTGTACAGTCAGTGTGAACAATTAATAGATTTCAGAGTAGTAAATGTTTTACCATTTGACTATAATAATGACGGAATGTCGCGTAATGAGCAAATGGTAGCGTCAATTAAATGTGTAATGGAAATTTCTTTCGAGGAATGCATGGAAAAGGACAGATAAGTATTCAGTATATACGAATTTATGGAAAAGGCCGTTCAATAGATAGTACATACAAATGCACTGCATGGAAAAGGCCGTATAGCTATGCAGTGCGTGATAATACATGGAAAACGCCATATAAATATACAGTACGTACGAATGCATGGAGGAAGCCGTATAAATATAAAATACATACGAATATATCAAAACGAAGGACTGCGGATTTCCTAGGAGTACGTGCTAAAAAGTTGTATTAAGATTCGCTTTAATATTTTTTACACTTACTGTTTCGCTACAAAATTCAGATAGTTCATTTATTAATGAACTTAATTATACTATTCATCTTGATAAAATGAATCCGACATCACTTGGATCCATTATATACAAGATATTATATTTGAAAGAAGCAAAAACAATAAGAATGAATATCTGAAAAAGGTTCTTACATTCTTCCATGGTTACTTCTTGACTGGCCTTTGACGAAACTTCATTGTCTGTGACAATGCACGTATAATTGCCAATGTTTTCTATATTGGCACCCACGATTATCAAATGTGTCGTGCCTTCTGGCTGGACCGCGTTAGGTGGCAAAGTTTCATTCTACAAGGTGAGGGATAATTTGGAATCAGATTAATATAATATAATATAATATAATATAATATAATATAATATAATATAATATAATATAATATAATATAATATGATATGATATGATATGATATGATATGATATGATATGATATGATATGATATGATATGATATGATATGATATGATATGATATGATATGATATGATATGATATGATATGATATGATATGATATGATATGATATGATATAATATAATATAATATAATATAATATAATATGATATAATATAATACAATATAATATAATATAATATAATAAATTATGATATAATATAATATAATATAATATAATATAATATAATATAATATAATATAATATAATATAATATAATATAATATAATATAATATAATATAATATAATATAATATAATATAATATAATATAATATAATATAATATAATATAATATAATATAATATAATATAATATAATGTAATACAATGTAATTTAATGTAATGTAATGTAATGCAATGTAATGTAATGTAATATAATATAACGAACTTGCATAACATAACAACATAACATAACATAACATAACATAACATAACATAACATAACATAACATAACATAACATAACATAACATAACATAACATAACATCAGGTAATATAATATAATATAATGTAATGTAATGTAATGTAATGTAATATAATATAATATAAGATAATATAATATAATATAATATAATATAATATAATATAATATAATATAATATAATATAATATAATATAATATAATATAATATAATATAATATAATATAATATAATATAATATAATATAACATAACATAACATAACATAACATAACATAACATAACATAACATAACATAACATAACATAACATAACATAACATAACATAACATAACATAACATAACATAACATAACATAACATAATATAATATAATATAATATAATATAATATACCGAGTTTAAAAATTGGCTTTTATAAGTAGGATTTATAAGGCAATTTAAATATTTCGATGGATTGAGGCAATATTTACTTCTGCTTCACTGAAAATATTATATGTACGTGTAGTTCATTTCTGTGTAACGTGTGCATTTTTCTAAATGAGCAATCATTGGGTTATTTGATTAATGTTTGCAAATGACTACATGCATCCAGTTTGAAAAGTTAACCATAACATGACTAATGTAAAACTTTATTTGATTAATTCCAGGAAAGTTATTACGAACAACACGAAATTTGAATTCAAATGGCTTGGAACACTACATGGTTATGTAAGATACGCTGCGCATCATACATATTGATGATATGCATCATACAAAAGTATTGCATATAATTTTCAGTACTAGTAGTAATTACGTCACGGTCTCCATAAAATTAACAGGCAACTTGAAAGATTTCATTTTCGTATTTTTTGGGATGAACCACATTCAAATTGTTTCAATCATCTTGACAAAGTGGTTTGATCGATGTATAGATAATTTACAGCAGCGGTTGAACTATACAGATAAGAACTCAGAATATGTCGTAAACAGATACCTCTTTATAGTACCACTTGACACTGACACCTGATATAGTAGTCAAACACAGCAGTGAAACATTACCACCAGACATCGTGGAAGCATTACCGTAGATTTTCGGGGGTTCCAACACTCTGGGTGCAGGAGTTGTGATTGCTGTAATATATGGAGAGATTTTGTAAAAAAAACATTCTAGCTCTTAGCACGGTATGAAAAGTAATGCAAATTCCATGGACATAAAGTTTCGAATAATGGACTATAACGATTTAAAGAACTACCGCCCAGTTTCTAATCTCCCTTTCATATAAAAATATTAGAAAAGATTGTTCTAACTCAACTTGTATCTCATTTGAATTCAAACAGTCTTTTTAACAATATACAGTCTGCATATCGCCCTTGCCACAATAAGGAAACTACTCTTCTGAAAGTATTTAGTGACATTCTCTCCGCTTTGGATAGTGAAAAGATTACAGTCCTCACTCTCCTGGATTTATCTGCAGCATTCGACACAATAGACCATGATATATTACTTCACCGTCGTCTACAGCATGTATTTGACATTCAGAATATAGCCTTACAGTGGTTCAAGTCCTACTTAGTGAACAGGACACAAAGTATATCTGCTAATGGAATACACTCCAGCCCAGTTGACGTATGTTATGGTGTTTCACAGGGATCTGTTCTTGGACCTGTTTTCTTCATTTTGTACACTCCGCCGCTCTCAAGTGTCATAGATCATCACCCAGTGTCGCACCAACTGTACGCTGATGACACCCAAATATACAAGTTTAGCCACCCAACTGAAGTTGATGCTACCATCCATGGAGTAGAGAAATGCATTTCGGATGTTAAATCATGGATGACATGTAACAAGCTGCAGATGAATGATGATAAAACTGAGGCTATTCTGATAACAACACAAAGACTTTCTCATCCACCTCCTTTACCTCACACAATAAATATCAGCAACACCAACATTAAATTCTCACAGTCAGTACTCTCTAGACAGTACTCTCACATTTGCACCAACATGTCATGAACATCTGCAGGGCTGCATATCTTGAATTGAGACGCATCAGTTCCATTCGTAAATATCTTTATGTTGATGCCACGAAAACACTTGTGTGTTCATTAGTACTTTCATGACTGGACTATTGCAACTCAATTTTGTCTGGTTCATCACAATATTTACTCCAGAAACTTTAAAAAGTTCAAAACACAGCTGAAAGGATCATCTTTAGAGTACCTCGATCAGAGCACACCTCACCACTGCTCTATACCCTACACTGGCTATCAATTCGATACAGAATCAAACACAAAATTTGTTCTCTGTGCTATATTTCAATGACAGACTCCAGTCCAACATACCTATCCAGCCTCACCCATGTATATACACCAGCTAGATCCTTACGCTCTTCTTCTGATAATCGTATACTCATTGTTCCCAAGGTGAAAATAAAGTCATATGGACAACGTTCGTTTGCACACCAGGGCCCGACGACGTGGAACGAATTGCCCATTGAAATTAGACGCAAAGACACAGTGGTCCCTTTTAAGAGTTCTCTTAAGACGACTCACCTGTTTCGACTTCAGGGACAAACTTAGCGACCTAATCATGTTTTGTATCTTATATGTTTTCAGCATGATTTATGTTTTCCAATTTCATTGTTTTTGTCATTTGTTGTTCTGTATTGTAGTCATATCATTATTGATGGTGTAAAGCGCTTAGAGATTTTAAAGATTAGGCGCTATACAAAGTCCTCATTATAATTATTTTTATTATTATTATTATTATTATTATTATTATTATTATTATTATTACTTGTCATAAGCGTTTGTCATGGTTATTAATTCCTGTACTTGTGTGTGTGTGTGTGTGTGTGTGTGTGCATTTCCTTCTAAAGAATCAAAACAGTACACCTCAAATTAAAAGTAATATTCAGATAACTGGTGTTTTTTTTTTTTGCCACATACCATCTTTAAATATCCTGGGACATTATTTTCCCATACCAAATTTACATAACCTCGGACATCATTTGCCCATTCCAAATTTAAATAACCTGGGATAATCCTGTGAAATGGTTTGACCATACCAACTTGAAATAACCATGGGCATTATTGACTATACCAAATTGAATTCAAATAAGACATTATTTCCGCATACCAAATATAAATGACCTGGGGTATATTTTGACCTGACCAAATTTAAATAACCTTGAAAATCATTTGACCTTAACAAATTTAATTAACCTGGGGAATTATTTGACAATACAAAATTGAAATAACCTCTGGCATCTTTTGACCATACCAATTTTAAATAACTTGGAGCATTATCTAAATTTAAATGAACTTGAGCATTGCGTGACCTTAAACAATTTAAATAACCTAGGGCGTTATTTGACCTTACCAAATGTATATAACCTGGGACTATATTTAACCATACAAAATTTAAAAAAAAACAACAGAGGCTTTAATTGCCAAAGTATCTGTAAATAATTTGCTGCTTTCTTTTGCACAAACCATATAAAAATAAATGCAACAGTATTTGCCCATGCCAGCGGCAAATAACTCTTCGGTACTTTATTTTCACATGCTATCTTATAGAACCAAATCATTAGTAGTTGCCCATTACCATGTAATATAATGACTTAATTGCCCATTAACATGTTTTTTTAATATGATGATTTAATTGCCCATTAACATGTTTAACTAATATGATGGTTTTAGTTTCCCATTACCGTGTATAATTAATATCATGGTTTAATTGCCCATTACCATGTGTATTTACTATGATGATTTAGTTGCCCATTACCATGATTATGTAATATGATGATTTAGTTGCTCATTACCATGTTTATTTATTATGATTTAGTTGCCCATACCATCACATGTACGTGTCTCTACATCTCTTGTGTTATCATCTGTATAGCACTCCTTCCCGCCATGCTGAGGGGATGGACCGTCACACTTTCTGGACCTCACTTGTCGTCCTGCCAAACACTCTCCCCACTTTCCCCAATGTCCCCACATACCATCCACTAAAGTATATTAAACATTCATCAAACATGCAAATTAGTAGTTACTACATACGTGGTAAATTTGTAAATCAATGCGTAAATATTTTACATTAAACAAGATACAACCTCATTTGTACTTCTGAGAGGTATTTTCCCAACTCTTCTCAATGTCCCCACATCCAGTCCACATACATACATACATGCATACATACATACATACATACATACATACATACATACATACATACATACATACATACATACATACATACATACATACATACATACATGCATGCATGCATGCATACATACATATACACATATATACATGCACACACATATATACATGCATACATACGTACATACGTTCATACATACCTACGTACGTACATACATACATACATACATACATACATACATACATACATACATACATACATACATACATACATACATACATACATACATACATACATACATACATGCATGCATGCATGCATACATACATACATATACACATATATACATACACACACATATATACATACATACATACGTACATACGTTCATACATACCTACGTACGTACGTACGTACATACATACATACATACATACATACATACATACATACATACATACATACATACATACATACATACATACATGCATGCATACATACATACATATACACATATATACATACACACACATATATACATGCATACATACGTACATACGTTCATACATACCTACGTACGTACGTACGTACATACATACATACATACATACATACATACATACATACATACATACATACATACATACATACATACATACATACATACATACATACATACATGCATACATACTTACATATTAAACGTTCATGAAAAATGCCAATTAGCATTTAATACCTACATGGTAAGATGGTTAATGAATGCATGCATTTTTTGCTATTGTGCATTAAACGAGACATAACAAAAAACACTTAGGCAATCAATTATGCACAAACTTACAAATTCAAGAAATTCTGCACTGATACATTTGCCTTGTCATCTGTCTTAAATACTGAACTTCAATAAACAGCTATTCACTTTGACACGAAGGAATGCTTATCATGCATGCATCTCAGAACATATTGTTTATGGAATACAACTAAAATTCCTTTTCTTTGTGGTTATTAATTATTCTTGCATGCCTATATTATGCATTATATGTTGATATGATTAAGTCTGTTGAATGGAATCAAGGAAATTTAATTAATGGAAGTAGCTGTTCGTCATCCCACCTGGACAATCCATTAAGTGACACACCTTCTGCTCTACTGTCTCACCGTGGCAGTTTTTAGAGATATTGGTAGTTCCGGGGTAATTACAGAAGCGTTCTCGGAACTGAATGCCGGCACCACAGGTCGACGGGCAAGGAGTCCAACTCAGCCACTCACTCAATATGCCTGTAAAAAATACAAAACTTCCTGTACTTGAGATTTTTTTTGAATTTGGTTAACAGGAAATATTCTGCAATAGAATATTATTTTTCTTAACTTAAAAGAGAATAAAAATTTGCTACATATCCCTAGAATTCAACAGTTTGTCCCACTCTGGATAACGAGAAATATTAAAACAAGTTAAATCGCCGAAATTGGCAAAGTTTCAAATAGTAATAAATAAATAAATAAATAAATATATATATATATATATATATATATATATATATATATATATATATATATATATATATATATATATTAAACAAGAGACTGTTTAAAGTTATCCTATGGTTGATGTACCTCAGTTACCTGAACACTCTTGAGTAGCACATCTTCGGCTCTCTATGGACAACCCTGGGCAGTCGTTATCCGTGGAGCCACTTGTCCGTTGGCAGAGTCTCTCTCTGAATTGGTCACCATCACCACACGTGGTTGTACATGCAGTCCATTCCTTCCAGGAACTCCAATTGTCAATGTCTGTGTCATAAAAGTTAGTCGCAAATGACAATCCAACATCATATTTAAAATACCATTTAATTTTTCTGTCATTTGTTTGCTTTTGAAAAACTGTGGTCTTGATTGCCATAGTTATGTAAAACAAATGTATATCACATGTAAAATTGCATATAAGTAGGCGTCTTTCATTTTTTATATTTCAAACGTATTAATTTGTACCAACTCTATTATGTAATAATATTTTTATAGCTATCTTTTTACAAATTTGAAGAAACTGGTAGGTCTAAAAGAGTTTAGATTCGGATTTAAAAGAAGAAAGTTAGGCAATTAGACGAATAGATCTCACTGACTAATCACATACACCATGTAAATGAAAAGTATTAGTAGAATATGGGGGCACTCTAGAGACAAAGGGAAATCAAATGAAAAGGGCTTGGGCACATCTAGCGACAAAGGAAGTAAACATGGGGAAATGTTACATGGAGCGAATTGGGAATTGAATATAGCGACAACGATTGGGTCACTTTAATGTCATTTGGACCTTAACGTTGAAAATAGGTATATCAAAATTGGCGTCTGTGGGAATTTACCATGGGAATGTCATCTGGAGTTCTAAGGGAATTGGACATTGGTGACATCATTCTGTTCAGATGGTCAAAATTATTAATAGGGTAAAATAGTCTTGTAGGAACAAAGGGCTTATAGGCATAAACATAGACAACATAAACAAACATGGGTTCAAAACATTTATTCTAGTATATACATGGGCTCGCTGTGCTTTGATCTAAGCACTATCCATTTAAAACATTCTTTATATCCGTCACACATATTGTTTACAATCAGGTCAGCTACCACTTGTGTCCCAGCGTAGAAGTTTCCCATTACGTAAATCATATGGTATGTCCATTGCGTAAAGTAAAAGTATCTATAATCAGGTTCATGGCGGTTATTGTCTTCTTCCCATGAAAATGCAACGTACGCCATATGAATGGTCACTTTTACATCCGGGATATCAATTTTTTCTCTCATTGTCTGCACGTCTACAATAGATCTCACTAGTTTGGAAGAGGTTAATTCTGCAGGTGTACTCAAACCGACACATACAGAAGATTTCAGACTGTCGTGATACATATATAGGTTCAAACGACCTCAATCTTTGACTTGAGTAAAATAAGTCTCTAATGAAAACTACTTGTTCCTTTGCTGGAACGTCAGACACAAAGTCTTTACATTTCACCGTGTGGTGTAAGTTTGGATGGTAAAATACTCCTTTGTTTCTGCTGAATTGTTTTCCTTCTTAGACGCGCTTTGTTGTTTTGAAAATATCAAATCAAATCATGAAAGACGTGTGTTAAATCAGGGTTGATAGATATCGCTATCAACAGCAAAGTAGAAGTGACAAAGAGAACGAGACTTCGTAGTCAATTTGCGTTGCTTTCTAGATGGAGTATTACGTGTTCTAACAGCACAGTACAGTCTCTGGAACTCTTGATGACACCAACTGTCTGGTTTTGTTAATTTTCTGGCAAACTTTTTCTTTTCGTGGTAGGATTTAAATCGAAGGGTCGTCAAGATGTACGAGGTGTTTAGGACGCAATATTGTTAATTGCATAAGTCATCCAGGCTTCCAAACTGTTGGATTTTCACTTGCCCTTGTGAAATATACCAAGTCATTGTCACAACTAGAGGTATATAGGGGAATATATTAAGAGAAATCGAACTTGGGTAAATCATTTATGTATCCGTAATTGAGATGAAACGTTTGCATGATTTCAGTGAGAGAGAAGAAGGTAAGAGGCAGCGACGTGACGTATCCTCTCACACACGTAAACATGTGTTTTCTCAAATCGAAGACATGAGCGAACCTGAACCGATACCTTTCACGTCTGCGGCAAGTGCGAAAGAGCATATTCCAAACCCAAGTTCACCAGTATCACCCGAAAAGTATTACCACATTCGAGAAACGGAAAAACGCTCCTGTAGAAAATTTCGAACTACGGCCTACAGGTACGCGGTGAAAATTAAAGATATCATGTCGGACGTACCTTTGGAGCAAACAGAAGTGTTCATCGCCAATATGTGGGATTCTTTGTTAACCTCACTGAAACTACGATGCTAAACCAAAGAAGACGATCGCTTGACACTTTCCATTCATCACAATGGTTTGCAGTCCCCTATTCGGATCGAGTTTTGCTGTCTATCAGAGTTGACACCTTCCAAAGTCATTGACAAGATTCAACATGTGCAACAATCCAACGACAAATTTCACATTGCCGACGGAAAAGCAGCACTGTTCATGACCCACGTGTCTCTTCCTCATGGGACAGGACGCACAAAAGTGTTATTAGTCAACAATCTTCGCAACACCAAACATAGTCTTGTCCGAATTAACAATCCTCAAGACCAGATGTGTTTAACCTGTGACCTGTGCCATCGTCGTGGGTCGAACGTATGCTAGCAAGAACTAGACAGCAGAATGGAACAGAGCCTGGAAAACTATTCAACGATCGGATTGAGCCATACAACGGAGTAAAGCAGAATCCCTGTTACAGCAAGCACAGATATCCAAAACCACCCCTTGCGGCATTCCAGAAATGCAAAAATTGCAAGACGTCTTGGCACCACATTACACCTTGTAAGTGCACCCTCAAGAAGGGCGTGGACCTCATTTCTTTCGAGGCAACCATTTCAAACACGGAACATACATTCACGTCTATCATCACGATGGGAATTTTGATACCATTACCAGTATCACTAGATTCCTGGGATACAGTTACCTCTGTGAAAAATGTGACTATGGTTATAACAGTCGAGAACAACACAAACATTGTGGATCGAAATGTAAGGGATGTTTGGCCTCTCAACCTTGTATGTACAAAGGACAAGAAAGAGTGCTTTGGCCTGGTTGTGAGCGCAATTTTGTCAGTCCTACCTGTTATCAAAAACATTTCATGATGCAAGGATTACAGCAGAAAACTGCTTGTCAACTTTTCAGATTGTGCCCTACTTGTGGACAAGGCATACGTACCAATGGTGCCAAGTTTTACGTTTGTCGATGTAAGAAACTATGTCACATTTGTCGTCAAATCTTGGACTTGGAACACGAATTCTTCATCCGAAGATACCAACCCCAACAAGAATATGACCAGAAGAAAGGGAATTTTATCTTTTTTTTTGAATGCATGCAAGAGACCGGTATTTATATTCCTAAGTTATGCGTTGCTCACCGAGCGTGCGAGAAGTGCATCCACAAGAATATCTTTAATCATTGCCCTCACTGTAGCAAGATTCCTGGAGGACGTGAAAACATATTTCGAGGGTCAAACACCTTGGTCAATTTTGCACAATGGATCTTAAACCCCATTGACGAGACGTGGAGTCAAGAAGACATTGAACGTTATGGAGATTGTCATCGCCATGCTACGGTAATGGCTCACAATTTCTCTGGATACGATGGGCAATTTCTGCTCAGACACTATACAGATCAAAGTACCAAACTTCCTAAAGTGACTTTGAACGGAGCCAAAATTATTTTTTATGCAAGTAGGACAAGTTACTTCGCCATGCCTTTCAATCGAATGCCTAAAACGTTTGGAATGTCAAAAATTGCCAAGGATTATTTTCCGCATTTTTTCAATAACGAAGCCAATCAAGGTGCCGTTCTACCCGATTTGCCTGATGCTCAATGCTACGACCCCGATACCATGCGTACCGAACAACGAATAGCTTTGTACAATTGGCACCAGACTCACGCCTCGGACACCTTCGACTTTCAGGAAGAAGTATTAAAGTATTGTCGTTCTGACGTTGACATTTTACGACGCTGTTGTGGAAAATTTCGAGAATTCTTCATGGAGCACGTAGGGATCTATCCTTTGAAAGAAGCTTGCACCATCGCCACAGCGTCTTCGTTATTGAACAAATAATTATTCATGCCCTTAAACACCTTGGCTGTCATCAGTCCTCAAACGACGAACTTTGTCAAACGTCAATACTCGGTCAAAGCCCTACGCTGGCTACATTACTTGTGTAACAAGAAAAACAAATGGATCCAGCACGCCCGCAACGGAGGAAGCAAAAAGACAATCGGAACGTATTCGGTGGATGGCTGAGACTTAGAAAATCCTCAGATCGTGTACGAGTTTAACGGTTCCTTATTTCACGGATGTCCTGTGTGCTATCCTCAACGTGGCACCAATAATCAGTTTTTAAAACAAACCATGGAATATTGGTATGAGACAACATGTCAGCGTCGTTTGAAGTTAGAAAAGCAAGGATACCAGGTGGTGGTAATGTGGGACCACGAGTACGATCACCGTTTGAAAACCGATCCCGAGTTTAAACGCATCACAGAAAGTTACAAGTTGGTGAACCCATTGAACCCCCGGGATAGTTTGTACGGAAGACGAACGAACGCCAACTGTTTGCTGTACCAAGCGGACGAGGAGAAGGGAGAAGAAATAAAATATTTGGAATTGTGTTCGTTGAATCCTTACGTGTGCAAATATTGCCACTTTCCCGTAGGGCACCCCCAATTGATGATGAAACACATCGACTTGGACAACATGCGCCAGTACGAAGGATTGATCAAGTGCAAAGTCTAGCCTCCCACGGACTTGTACCATCCACTTCTACCTCACCATTGCCGAAGGAAACTGATGTTTCCTTTGTGTCGTATATGTGCCAAAATGTGCAACCAAAACCAAATTTGTCAGCAAAGCGTGGAATTGTTTAAAGCTCTGGAACTGGGATACCAACTGTTAGAAGTGTACGAAATTTACCACTTTCCCAGAGCACAACAATACCACAAGTCTGACGAGACGCAGAAAGGAATTTTTGCAGACTTCGTTAATACCTTTTTGAAACTATAACAAGGAGCTAGCGGCCATACTTCCTGGTGTCACACTCCCGAAGACCAAAATAAATTGAAAGAGAAATACTGGGAGCATGAAGGCATTATGTTAGACCACGTATAGAAAAGCGAAGAAAGGCGATCGTTTGCCAAAGTGCTGTTAAATTGCTTGTGCGGTAAAATGACACAACGCCCGTCTTTACCCAAGACTGAGTTTTTGTCAGAACCTTCCCGCTACTTTCAGATAATTCAGACAAAACCAAATTCATGAAACACGCGGACGTCATTCGTGAAGATCTTAGTTAATTACGAAGAAGAACTAAGACTTTGTAGAAGGCGACAGATTCGTGAATGTCATCATTGTGGCTTACGTGACAGCTCATGCTCGCTTAAAATTGTACGAAGTGTTAGAACTGTTAGGAGATCGTGTCATGTTATTTTATACGGACAGTTGCATCTACATCGATTGCCTCGGTCAACCTCACCCTGACATCGAATGACACCGTTTAGGAGCCTGGAAAGATGAACATCCAGAGGACAAGATTCTAAGTTTTGCAAGTGACGGTCCTAAAATTTACCGTTACGAACACCGAGACCTGCATGGAGAAATGCACACCGAACGTACAGTGAAAGGATTGACTCTCAATTATCGCACCAGTTGAGTGGTGACCTTTCACGTGCTAAAAGAAGCATTGCAGTCGGGACAGGATGAAACCTTTAAAGTGACCACCCACGAACCGCACACTATGGTCCGTTTACCCACACACCAAATCCTCAGCCGATCTTTGGAGAAAGTCTACAAAATGTGTACCAGAAGAGAGTGAGGCTTCCCAATCATTTCACTTTACCGTACGGGCACGTATATATTGTGCAGCATATAAAAGGGAACACCGTCCAAGACCGATAGTTCATTACGACTAACATTGTTAAGTGAGAACGATGAATCCTTTCACACACCAAGTATCGAGCATAACACTCAGGTCCAACAATAAACTCAAGGGCGATGCTGTGCCGAACGATCACAACACCAAATCAACTCCATATATTAGTTGTTTATATACTAATGCCAGGGAAAATTATGTGCAATTGTGTGACTTCTTGACAAAAAGACTTTAGCTTATAGACACGATGATATCACCCACGATAAAAGGACGAATCCCAAGAACAACACTTCATTGCGAGGACAAACGCCGGGAAAGATAAATCACTCTACGCAGATGAAAAAATGAAAGAACAAACATTATTGACCTATTTCACCACGTCACAACAAATTGCGTCCAAGAAGGAAAAGAATTCAGCAGAATTAAAGAAGTATTTTAGCATCCAAATGACAGCGACTTCGCGAAAATGTAACACGACAACTTACACCACACGGTGAAATTTAAAGACTTTGTGTCTGACGTTCCAGCTAAGGAATAAGTAGTTTCTGTTACGGACTTATTTTACTCACTATCAGAGGAACTGAAACGTCAGTTTCAAGTCAAAGATTGAGGTCTTTTGAAAATATATATGTAGACGTGCAGACAATGAGAGAAAAATTTGACTTCCCCGATGGAGAAGCGACCATTCACATGGCGTACGTTGCATTTCCATGGGAAGAAGACAATAACCGCCATTGATCTGTTATAGATACCTTTACCATGCGCAAGGGACATAACAGAAGATTTACGTAATGAGAAACATCTACGCTGGGACACAAGTGGTAGCTGACCAGATTGTAAACAATATGTGTGACGGATATAAATAGCCACATGAACTTTATCCTATTTGATTATTTGTTACTTGTTTTGGTTTAGATTTATTCTTAAAAATGGATATTAATTGTTGAAAAATGTCATTTTTATATGAAATGCGTGTGCGCTGTATGTAAAGTAAGGTCTTTGTGAAGGCATAAACTTTAATTTTAAAAGTATTTTTTCTCTAGATCCAAGAAATAGATAACATTTGAATAGGTTAGTTCCATGTTCAGCTTTGAATATTTTAAATGGATAGTGCTTAGACCAAAGTACATACCAGAGAACCCATGTATAGACTTGAATACATTTTTTGAACCCATGTTTTGTTTCTGTATGTCTGTGTTTATCCCTATCAGACCTTTGTTCCTACAAGTCTATTTTGCCCTATAAATAGTTTTGACCCTATAAAGAGACTGATGTCACCAATGTTCAATTCACTTAGAACTCCACATGTCAACCTCATATTAAATTCCCACAGACGTCAATTTTGATATACCTATTTTTAACGTTAAGGTCCAAAAGACACTAGATTGACTCAATAATTGTCTCTATGTTCTATTCCCCATTAGCTCCAAATAAAAGTTCCCTATATTAAATTCCCCTTGTCGCTAGATGTCCCCAAGCTCTTTATGACTGGATTACCCATTGTCGCTAGAGTGCCCCCATATACTACTAGTATTAGTTCTGGTCATTTCCGCTGCATGAACACTGTATAATCTAACACCTTGGAAATCCGTTCTTACATTGTTGATTAAATTTCTCCTTTCATTGTCTTACCTATGCAAATGTTTACATCAAAACTTAATATGTGTATGAATTACTTGTTGTTTAACGGTTCTACTCATCTGTTATGGATTTGCTTCCTAGAAAAGAAATCGATTCAACAAAATTACTCCTGTAGTACTTAGGCTGGTTACAAATATTTTACGTACTGAGACATGGAGACATGTCGGTTCAATTAAAGTCTAATTTCCCCAAATAATATGTTCTGTTTTGATGCAATGCTGTCCCAAAAAAACTGTTATCCCATGTGTCACTTGTAACGTGTGCATGTTTATTTGTGTATATATATATATATATATATATATATATATATATATATATATATATATAACATCCCAAATTAGTAATGATGGAATATTAATTGAATTTATGTAACGAATTGAATAATGTCGAGCTTTTGTGAACCTTGGCGAACAGATTAGTACCCTTTTGTATTTTGTTGTTGCTGTTTTTGCCATAGGGTTTTAACCATTTTCACGTCATGTAATAGATGAAATAGCAAGTACCTGAAGTGGCAAATTCGCCATATTGAGACACGAGATACCATGTTCCTTCAATTCGAACAAAACAGATGGCGGTCAAATTACTCATCGACATGAAAATGTTTTAGAAGGAGGGGATAAAAAGATTTTCCCACGATTGTAACAAATCAGTAATGAGAATACTGCACACTACGTTCATAGTCTTATTTGGATCAGTCGGAATCAAATAAAGTTATTTGGCCACGTGTTATAATACCAAACATATAAAACTACACACATGTCTGTAAAGTGTACATAATATGTGAGATACAGCTAGACAGTTGCAAGATAAAGCTAGACTGAAGCATATATGCACCGTTTCTGTGCATATTTGAATATCACGAAAACTCACTTTGGCATGGAGGTAAATTTTGACAGCTCTGCATCTCCATGGATGAGCCTGGGCAGTCACTTTTTACCACCGTTGAATTCGCGTCATAGCAGTGTCTCATACGGACGTGGTCGCCACTTCCACAGGTTACTGAACACTGTGACCATACTGACCAGTCACTCCACGAGTCTATAAATATATAAATGTATAGAATGTATATATAGCGTACCAATTTTAAATAAATTGTGGCATTGTTTGACCTTACGAACTTTATATAACGTGGCACATTATTTAACCATTCAAAACTGAAGAATCCAGAGAATGTATTCACCAGAGCATCTTTAAATAATTGGATGATTTATTTCTCACAAACCAAATCATCATCAAAATGTATTTCATTTAAAATTAATTATTAGCAACTCGTACAAAGACGGCTCCTAACCAGAATTATTTTCGAGAGTAAGGTAGTATTGTGATGTCTATCAAACTCATGTTAAGAGCATACTCAAACAGGTTGTGATGGAGATGAAGAAGATGATCAGAGGTAGACTAATATATGCATACCGGCAGTATAAAGTAGATCAGAAATTATTGAACATGCCTAGAGTGTAGAATTATTAAGCTTGGAAATTCTACTTAAATAATACAGTGTCCTTCACCAAAGTCCATTTGTTAATATTTTACTTCTTGCTTTGCGATATAGTAGCAGCACCAAGCTAAAGAGTATCACGATAAAGTTAAATATTAGCAAGATAGCGTTAGACAGTAGAATGACTAAGGCAGATAGTAGCACAATAAAGCCGGATAGCAGCACGATAAAGCCAGTCAGTAGTGAGATAAAGCTGGATAGTAGCAAGATAAAGCCAGTCAGTAGTAAGATAAAGCTGGATAGTAGCAAGATAAAGCCAGATAGTAGCACAACGAAGCTAGATCGTAGCAAAATAAATATAGATAGTAGCACGATATAGCTAGATAGTATGACGAAACAAAGATAGTAGCAAGATAAAGCTAGGCAGAAGCATATATGCATATTTGTATTTCACGAAAGCTCACTTGGACATTGCTGTAAATTTGGGCAGCTTTGCATTTCCATAGGCGAGCCAGGGCAGTCACTTTTTAGCACCATTGAATTCGCTTCATAGCAGTGTCTCATACGGACATGGCTACCACTTCCACAAGTAACCGGGCACTGTGACCATGATGACCATTCACTCCACGAGTCTAAAGGTTGACTATCTTTACAACACAATTAAACATCAATATTAATTGCATATCGTTTCAAACATTCAAACACTGAAAATCTTTTAAATTGTAAGTTCAAGTATGTTAACTATGTACTGTAACATCGGAACTGTATTATGTGTGTTTTTGGTGCCTAAAACTATTCTCCAACTTGAAACACACAATCACTCCGTTTTGCATAATTTACAATAAATATCAAATAATATTAGCGAAATTACATGCATATCTTAACTACTATCTTTGTTAGAATTCTGCAACTGCTCACTAATATGGATTTGCAAAAAGGCATATATATATATATATATATATATATATATATATATATATATATATATATATATTGTCAATTGAACATGCATTTTTTAAGGTATCGCGGTAACCTAGATTTGGTTTCAATGAAGGTGTTAACCAATAACTTTCTAACTAAAATGAAATGAAAATAGTAAACTAAATGTGTCTCAAAAACATTTTTACTTGTTAGAGGACTAAGTGCATTCGTTTTCTTGATATATCATTCCATCGATACTTTACTTGTGACGTATTTTAATATATGCAAACGATGATATTCAAGACCTCATTATCAGGCAAAAGCACCGATTTCGGGTTCAGTGTTACCGTTACAATGATTTATACAGTTTTCAAATATACTCACTAGCTCTTCGTAGGGCTGAGTAGAGGTCTTGCGCTCTAGATTGATCTGAAAATATTAACATGATAACGTTTTGTTGAAGTCAGTAGATGCCTTCAATCTGGTAAATATGTAGCATATCTAATAAGTTGTATGGTACACTATAACGTAAGAAAAATGGGATATCTGTCGTAATTTGGACATGTATGTTATCCACTTTCAATTATGAAGTACTTTTACTGACTGCTTGCCACGGAGATTAGCTTAAATTATGTATTCAAAAGGAATAACATAATAAAGTACAAGAAAAGGGAGTAGGGGTAGAATACGAAAATCATAAAGACGACAATAATAACATAATTTCCCTGGCGATTATCAGCATCCTTTTTATTTATATACCATTTAAATACATACATTGCAAAACAAAAGTAAAACGTTAATCTAGCAATTGAAATATACTTCACCACAATATCACATTTTAGATTAGTGTTTGACTCCATTCACAATCGCGGGATGTTGATATAACAATGCTCAAACATTTTGTCTCGCGTTTTTATGAAGTATCATGTTCTGTAGAGGAAGTTGTTGGTCTGGAGGCAGAAATTTACGTCATCCTTTTAACAAGGAGATGAACATCACATCTTTATGTTGTACCTCATTTTGCTGATTTACATCAAATTTACAGTTTGATGGATCCATTGAGTTTCAAATTTAAACCTGTCTGCTTGACATCTTCTTCTGTTATGTCCCACAAAAGGATTAATATGCAATGAATAGGTCCGGGTCCGGCATCCACCTTTTAAGCTGCAATAGCAACAGCGAAACATGCGAAAGTGGTAAGTTATCGATGAACAACAACACACTGGAAGACCTGGCGGGCGGGTGCCGTCAGGGAGCTAGCCCTTTGTCACCCATTAATGTGTACATCTAGCTCGGTTCCGTGAAGATGGTTCTATATTACTTGCTAGGCGGTCCCAGGTGTGAGCGATCGTGTTGTACTGTGGCAGTGCTTTGTTGTCATTGTGGATAATGCGTTCTCCTTCATAGTGTCCCTGTTGTGTAGGGCTGTAAAACAATAGTTTGACACAGAAAATGCAAACACACCATTATATATATATATACATATATTCTAAAAGTCTCACAGAGTTAAACTTACTTTAATATGTCAGCACGATTCTACATTTAATAAATATTCCCTTCGTGAGAAAGTACCGGCATCTGTAGAGAACGGCCGTT
Source organism: Unio pictorum (assembly GCA_030141615.1). Classification (NCBI taxonomy): domain Eukaryota; kingdom Metazoa; phylum Mollusca; class Bivalvia; order Unionida; family Unionidae; genus Unio; species Unio pictorum. The sequence continues at coordinate 347,512 of JARLTB010000129.1, read as the reverse complement.
CTCACATTGTAGGAAGAATCGGCAAGTTTTGTAGATGCTACCGTGATTATCTTGTTTGTATATCTGGATGGAAACATTTTTTTAGACCGTTATCTTGCCTAAGGTAACTGACCAAACTAACGTGTTCAGACATAACATTACTAGATTTACTAGCAGCTTAAAAAGATCGTATATACTGTTTGTAATGCGCCACGGATGTGTGCTCATATACTCTCTTTTCAGGACTACAGGCTTCATATTTTTCTGGGAGTGATACACTGTCAATTGCTAGCGCAAGAACCATTTGAGAAAGTCCAACGCGATAACCAAGTCATTCACATCGACTTTAGTTTCGGCATGTTATTCTGAAAATGAAACTGCAACGGCCTATAACACGCACTCCTCCTGATTGTTCGTTTGTTCCTAGGTAATGCATATCTTAACCAGGAGCTCTTCATTCTTGTGTTTCTGCGTCTACGCCGACTTTTATCCATCCACTACCTTTATTGGGTATTTACCATGTTTCACTTGCGACGCTATAGTTAAACTCTCGTTGGTGTTATCTGTCTTGCCATTAATGTTGACATCACAGTTGACTGATTAAATAGTCTGTATCCATGTTCATTAGACCTCGTTATGAGATATTGATTTCTAAATTGGCAGTGCCCAATCGTCTTTAGAGTGCAAGTATCGACACACATGACATATTATAGTAATGCCAGAACTCATTAAAGTGATGCCGATTGCATATCCAAGGAATGGATGTTTCTTGCGATGACAGTTCAGATTGTGTTTTATTCTCTATTTGCGTGAGCTGAAACAGTGAAACGTTGTATGCATACACGTCGAGAACTCACGTTCTTAGCTTTTGGGTCATCATGGTTCTAGGCTGGGCCTCTTACTGGTATTAGAGTCATTCAATTTCATGACTAGACTCTTTTGCTTTTGAGCAATCGTTTGCGAGCCTTTTCATAAAGTGAATCAATTACAGTGTAAGGCAGCAATGTTGAGCTCAGACATAATTGATCTGCTATTACAATGCATTGTATTTACATGTCAGTAAACATGACGCAAATATTATAATTTCACAACCAATATCAGACAATAGTTCAAATATTGATAGGATGGATAGCGTTTATTGTTTCTGACATGAGTATCTCTTGCTGAACACTAGTTAAAACACCTTTCGATCATTTTCACGACATCAGGGTTATGAGCGGTGGGTTACGGAAATGTAACCAGTTCTGAGAGTCACGGTTTATTTCATATATCGTGAACAATGAATGAGCCCATAATCTCAGTATTTGTTTTTTCTTCTTATCATTGTGTGCCCCTTTGGGTGATGCTGGTCACTGTGGTTGATCTTTTCTAATTTCTCAGTGTTAATTTGCACGTTGGAGTTTTATGTGTCAAAGCAGAGGAATCTGAAATTGATGGTTATGCAAGTCTATTATATTTCCATCCTTGTGGCAGTAGACATATACTTAGACAAATGATAGTGTATGCCACGCCAGTGCATGCTATAGATTGTCATTTTTCTCAATTATGTGAGGATTGTCAAAACCAACGGCAAGCAAGATATTGTCCCGAGGATTTTAAGATTGTGCAGGCTGTATGTTTTCTAGCTTATGTCTAGCTCGATAATTAGTTTATTGGTAAAAACGTAATATGCACACAATTGGATATTAGTAATGTTTGTTTTCTTCCACAGATGTTCTAACGATCTAGCGGTTTTTGCAGTGGAACAAGTAATTTTGTCACACATCATAAGCCATTCAACACCCTCTCGCTCGCATTCTTGACACATCGTCCTCTGCAGTAGAAACTCGCATCATCCTTGGAGTGCATGCTTAGTCACATTACTGAGTGGAACGTAATTTAAATATGTGACGCCAGATACATACATGTCTTTACAATCATGGCGACCTCTAACTGTAAAAATTTTCCGCCGGCATTTATTTCGTTTATTCCACTGTAGACAGGGTATGCGCGCTTGGCTATACAACCGTAACGAAACGACACAAATAGTAAGTTTGGCTACATCTGTCTTTCAGCATTAGTAATTTCGATGTCCTAGACGAATACGGAACTGCTTCTGATGCAAGGAGCACCAAAATGTATGGATCATCTGAAGTGTGAGAGCTAGCGACCGTACATATTGAGCAGCCATTCCTTGTAGAGTTGCCATATCATGATCGCGATGTTAGGCCGTATCATTCGTAATCCAGTAATAAGATATTGATGGAGTAGTATGCATGTTTATACAGCGACCTTGATTACTTATGAGAGGTCGCTCTGGTAAGCTCATACTTTATCATGTCCCCCAGGGTTGGAGGTTAACAGACACATATGACTCGAGGAGTTAAACATAAATGCAAGTGAGAATTGCCCGCGTAAGCGTCAGGTATGATTTTATCATCTGTTAAGTTTGTGACTGGAAACCAGCCACAGTGTTGGCAAATTCTGTACAGTAGAGCTGCATAGCATTTCGAAAACATATTTTGAGTCTTACGTTTTGTATGGATTATTAAGTTTTAAATGGAACTCTTTGTTATATATTGATATTGTTTTCTATTTGTCTTTATTGTTATACGAACCAAACAAACTATGTGATTAAAATGATTTGCTATTATGTAAACCGTATGTGCGAAGGCGTGTAAGGTGTATAACAGAGAGAGAGAGAGAGAGTTTTAGACCTTCCATATTGCAGAGGAATCCAGTACAGGTTGTGATCACGTAATGAATTTGCTGGCACGACCCGCTATTAGGCAATTTAGGACGTACGCCAACTTGATTCTGAAATTTTAGAAAGATTTTTTACACTCATGCCTAAACTATTTTAGACGTTCCTTTGTATCTATCTCTGTGTAAATGTAAGTATGTATGTATGTATGCATGTATGCATGCATGCATCTGTCTGTCCATCTGTCGATCTGTCTACCTATCTGGCCGTATGTGTGTTTATCTATCTGTATATCTATCTATCTATCTATCTATCTATCTATCTATCTATCTATCTATCTATCTATATATCGACCTACCTACCTACCTACCTATCTATCTATCTATCTATCTATCTATCTATCTATCTATCTATCTATCTATCTATCTATCTATATATATATATATATATATATATATATATATATATATATATATATATATATATATATATATATCTGTAACTTTGCTAGACGTTCCTTTTATCTATCTCTGTGTAAATGTATGTATGTATGTATGTATGTATGTATGTATGTATGTATGTATGTATGTATGTATGTAGGTATGTATGTATGTATGTATGTATGTATGTATGTATGTATGTACGCATGTATGTATGCATGCATGCGTCTTTCTATCTGTCTGTCTCTCTCCCTCTCTCTCTCTCTCTCTCTCTCTCTCTCTCTCTACACGGTTAGGCATGTATATTTGTATATTTCTATTTAGATATGTCAACTTCGTTCCGATTTTTCATATATCTAATCTTTGCGTATTGCAAACTAGTGTACTCCATACTTGGAACATTATGTTTCATAACGTAAACATACTGAATACTAAAGTGATGTAATTACAATTTAAATCAAAAATGTATTGATGATATTGTGACAAATCTTGGTATTTTGTATTTACGTCTGTGTTTAGCTTTGATACATTTTAATAAATGTTTTGTGCTGATTGGTAGCTGGTGTATGGGATATATATTTTTAAGCTGAGTAATTAGACACTTTCCAGAGCCATATTTTGTACTGGAAACGAGACATTATGATAACATAGAACACCTTCATAATATTAACCCTTCAAAAATATCTTGTCATATGGAATTATCAGGATATTGTCATGTATCAGCGTTTAGTCATTTAATAGAGTAAGATAATATTTTGTTTCTTAGATGTTTATGTAATATTTTGTGGTATTTGGCATACAATACCGATCTTCGTATTGGAAAGTGGACTGATACCGTGCAGTAAATTTTATCATGAACATCATTGCAAGCATTAATCAAGCTCGTGAATACGACGTCACAGATTGATTAAAAGACAAAATAAATTTTAAATATCGGAGAAGCTTCAAGGCATATATCACAAATTATGCCCTAAATGTTTAGAGTCTGAGTACCTTAACATCATGGCATGTATGAATAGTCCTAGTGTCTTAACATCATGCCACGTATGAATAGTCCTAGTGTCTTAACATAATGGCATGTATGAATAGTCATGGTGTCTTAACATCATGGCATGTATGAATAGTCCTAGTGTCTTAACATCATGGCATGTATGAATAGTCCTAGTGTCTTAACATCATGCCACGTATGAATAGTCCTAGTGTCTTAACATCATGGCATGTATGCGTAGTCCTTGTGTCTTAACATCATGCCACGTATGAATAGCCCTAGTGTCTTAACATCATGGCATGTATGCGTAGTCCTAGTGTCTTAAGATGATGTCATTTATACTTCGAGTCCTTGTATCTTAACATCATCTCATGTATGCGTCGAGTCCTAGTACTTTAACATCATGGCATGTATGCTTCAAGTCCTATTACAGTACCATCATGGTATGTATGCTTCAAGTCATAGTACAATACCATCATGGCGTGTATGCTTCGAGTCCTTGTACCTTAACATCGTGTCATGTATGATTCGAGTCCTAGTACATTAACATCATGGCATGTATGTTGCGAGTCCTTGTACCTTAACATCATGTCATGTATGCTTCGAGTCCTAGTACATTACCATCATGTCATGTATGCTTCGAGTCCTTGTACATTAACATCATGTCATGTAAGTTCGAATCATACCTCGTACATTATCATCATGTAATGCATGCGTAGTCGTAGTGTATTAACATCATGTCATGTATGCTTCGAGTCCTAGTACCTTAACATCATGTCATGTATGCTTAGAGTCAAAAAGGTACTTTAACATCATGTCATGTATTCTTCGAGTCCTACCTAGTACCCTAACGTCATGCCATGTGTTCGTAGTCAAAGTACCTTAGCATCATGACATGTGTGCGGTTGTCCTAGTACCCTAAATTCATGCCGTGTATGCTTCAAGTCCTAGTATATAAAAATCATATCATGTATGCGTAATATCTAAATAATAAAACATACGTTCCGACATTTTCGATTTGAATGACCACAGCAGGCACTAAACGGAAGTTGAGGACACTGATCGCTGCCTTGATGTGATGCTGATATGCACATCTGAAATTATATGTGTTACTGGAAACATTTTTTCTTTTTCCACAAGTAATTAATGGCAACAATATATATGTAAGGCCCTTCTGTCAATCTTACGCGCTTTGCGACCTCCAAGTGTTTGTTAAGTCTAACATTCACTTCCTAATGGTAGATAAATTTTCTAACTATTTAGAAATCAACTATCCTATGCAGCGTTTAGTTCTTATTTACGTGTCCTTTAAATTATCTAAAGCTATAACTGAGGTCATGGAAGAAATCGAACGTACCAAGTGAATATTACCCATTAATTATACTTACAAATAATAATAATAATAATAATAATAATAATAATAATAATAATAATAATAATAATAATAATAATAATTATAATAATAATGAGGACATTGTATAGCGCCTAATCATTCGAAGCTATAAGCGCTTTACAACATCGATAATGATATAAAGACTTTACAGAAAAACAAATAAACAAAACAATGAAGTTGGAAAACATAAACGTATGCTGAAAATAAATAAGGTACAAATCAGTATTAGGTCTATAAATTTGTTCCTGTCGAAAAAGGTGAGTTTTAAGAGCACTCTTACAAGGGACCACTGTGTATTTTTGTCTAATTTAAATGAGCGATTCGCTCCACATAACCGGGCCCTGGTATGCAAAAGAACGCTGTCCATATTACTTCGTTTGCATAGTGGGAACAATGAGTATACGATTGTCAGAAGAGGAGCTTAGGTATCTCTCTGGTGTTTACACATGGGTGAGGCCAGATAGGTATGATGGATTGGAGTCTGTCAATGAAACGTACAAATGTTGTGTTTGATTCTGTATCGAATGGATGGCCAGTGTAGGGTTCAGAGCAGTGGTGAGGTGTTCTCTGGCATATAAGCAAAACAGACAGGAAGCCTCTCATTATCGATTCATAATTATACTTTGGAGAAATTGGTATAACAAAAACATTTAATATATATGAACCAACATATAATGATAAAAGTTATAACATTTTCAGCAATTCTAAATTGGAATCAATTCCGTGCTGTTTTGAGCGGCATTTATAAGGCCGTAATTATGGGGATGATTGCAACACGTGTAACGTCTTGTGTTTTTCGAGTTTTTAGCTTGTATCCAGTAATGGATATGAATAAAGGATGAGTTCGCATACATACGGAGCCCTTAGGTTCGAAATAATTGCTCAGGTCTCGGAGATTATTGACTAACGAACGAACTTGTGGGCATATCATTTCATAGGCTTTAGCCATGTTCCATTTATCCCGTGCACATGACTCTTAACCTTTGACCCCTGTTCTATCAGGTTTTGAGACACTGGCAAATGGTCTAATGTACATTGTACGGTAGGTTTCTCTACAGAAGACACTTGTTTATTATTTGCTGTAAATGAGGTAACTACGTGCTAATGTGTGTGTGTGTGTGTGTGTGTGTGTGTGTGTGTACATGTAAAAACTCACAGATCCAGCTTCACAGACTATCATTTCTTCAATGCAATTATTAAGGTTATGTGTATCGTTGAGGAAGCAACCAGCGCATACGCTGTAACTATCCATAAGTTGCCGTAGTTGTGCTGAAATTAAAATGTAAGTTTATTAATATCGTAACATTTTCTAATTGGATCACAAGTTAATGGATTTTAATATAAAACTGTTTCCAAAAGCAGCCATGCAATCACAAAATATTTAAAATTGATGATAGAAAACTAAATCAGTTATAACAATTCCAATACAGTTAAAATGAAAAATATTTCTTGAGAAAATACAAATAACTATTAAATTAAATAAATTAATACAAGAGCAAAAAATCTAAAACTGTGTACGCCACCGGTGAAATTGTATAAAAAAGACTGATTTCTCATACAATCTTTTTCAGATTTTAAACCATCCATTCTGCAGTCATTTCATTACTGATATACATGTTACCTACTACAAAGTTTAATAATATTGAAACTACCTTACGTAATTCAATAATTGGTCTCCTTTGATTAAAGTTTATGAATTTAACGATTTTGACTCGTTTTAATATGCATAATTGAATTCTGGTTCATAAATAGCAATAACTCTAAAGGTTTAAAAAGTTCATTACGAAATAAATCAAAATATACATACATAATTGCTGTGCATCAAGTCCGTCAAAAGCTGAAATAACAAAATCAATTTCAGTGTAAATACATTATATAAGTAAACCGCAATTATTTCAATCTTTATCCTAAATAATTTCTTATGAAATAAACGTTCTAATATTTACTTTTGCTGATCAATCTCAACAATTTCATTACATTTAACAGAAGATGTTATAAATCATACATTCCAATCAAGTTCTTCTAAACGGTCACATATTCAATAAATTTACATACTCAGGGAAATTTCTGAATTTTGTATTATACTCAAAATGCCAAAAAAATACCCAAATAATAGCAGTTTCGAAATAATTAGAGCATTATTGTCCTACTTTGTCTTAAAACAAAAAAAGTGAAACATTGCTCATGAAAATTTAGATTTGATAGTGCCCAATTGAACATAAAAGCAGTATCGCGACCCCGTCTACAAGCGACCATGCTATCTGAGCCAGACATTTGATTATTGTGATAAGCAAAATGTGTCAGGAAGGAGAGTGAAAATGGTGAATATCTTGCACTACACTTGACTTGGAAGGAGTGGTTATAAATATGAATAAAATAGGCTTAGCAATGTCTGGATATGCAAATGGCGACATTGAAAGTAAAATTATTAGTTATTTGCTTATGCCTTCAGATAGAAGAAGCTAGCTTGTTTTTGGTGCTTTTGTTATGCCTTTCCATATATCAAGCTAGCTGATATTTAATTATTTGGTTATGCCGTTATATAGGTCAAAATAACCGATTATTAGTTAGTTGGTTAAGCTTTTACATAGGCAAAGAAAACTGAATGTTATTTATTTTTTTCACACAATCTCTTTGTAAGAACACTGGGCAATATTACATTGTAATATAATCATTGGTGGACAAAGTATGCTTAGGAAAACGATGCAAGTCAAAGCTACATGGTTTCCGTGCCAGGTTGTCTGCATTTGTACATCTGACGTCGTTAAAGAACAATATTTCAATTCAAAATATGTGTACTACAAGATTAGTGGTAAGAAACTAAAAATATGTCTTATTTACCTAAACGTCTTCTATTTTAAAACATGTCTTATTTACCTAAAAGTCTTGTATTTTAAAACATGTCTTATTTACCTAAACGTCTTGTATTTTAAACACATGTCTTATTTACCTAAACGTCTTGTATTTTAAACACATGTCCTATTTACCTAAAAGTCTTGTATTTTAAAAACATGTCCTATTAACCTAAAAGTCTTCTAATTTAAAAGACATGGCTTATTTACCTAAAGGTCTTGTATTTTAAAAGCATGGCTTATTTACCTAAACGTCTTCTTTTGTTTTTAATTCCGTAATAGTCATGCTGATGTACCGAGATTTCAATACATACAAAGTTCTATGCTTTTTAACAATGTGTTCTGTGTTAACTGTAACGGAGCTCATAAACCGCGCAGCTTCGTCTTCAAAATGCGGTTTAAGCCAAGCACATGTGATTTTTACAATGTAATGTTCATTGACATTGGCTAACAGAACATCTCAAGCTCAGACTCTCTATGAGAAATACTTTTATCAAAACATTGACTAAGATTAGAGTGCTTTTCAAACTCGAATGCTGTTTAGACACCAAAGATTGTTACTATGAATGATGACAAATCATTTTGTAACTTTCATTTTATTTAATAAATCAATGCTGTAATTGGGTCATGTAATCCTGCAACATTATTACTATATGTTAGGCTATATCTTGTAATTTATGTTCGATACACACGTACTAGCTTTCTCGTTGGGTCAAATGCTATGCTATGAATTTAGTTTCGCAATGTAATATTTTCGAACTCTATCATTTAAGTATCTCTGTTCAATATGTATCAAATCAGAATAGTATAAACATAACGAAACCAATGCAAAATTCTTAATTCCATATACATCTGCAGGGTAACGTTACATTGATTTTCACAGGTATAAAAATAGCATAGTGATCCCTACCATCCGAATTTTGAACACATTTCCTATGGGTTGATATTTATATTACTTCAGTACCAACAATGTCTGGATGTAAAACATTTGTCTACATCTAAGTAAGCATTCACGTAAAAGAGAACAGCTGTGAAAAGATGCAGCTACGGAATATTGTACTCACGGAAATGTTGCGTTGGATTGACTTCATTAAGTGCTGCAGAATGAAATGAATCAATGAAAATGTTGCAGTCCTAAATTATATAACAGAAAGAAGTGCCGTCAACACTATAAATAACTTGAAAATGCAAATGATTTATCTTTACATTTTAATAGACATACACGGTTTTGTAAATTATATCCCAGCTAATTTTAAGTGTCCTGTCGCAAACACCACAAATAAATTTCCGTACCAATCCCAAATAGATTTGACTGTCCTGATGTAACAATGTGATGAAATCTAGTGTATTTTATTAGTTTATACTAATTGGCTAATATGCATTTCTAATACAAATGTTATAAAAATAATCCTTTTCGAATTGTGTCTGATATAAGTAGGACATTTGTAAATGTTGATCATGCTTTCACACATATTGACATAAAACAAGAATTATTTTTTCATTAGCAAATATATCTATATACACATGTTCTAGTTAATTATAACGAAAAATAATGTGAATATTTTCAAAGGAAACAAAATTGACATTTCACTCTTACTACGAAAATATGTATTTAAATCTAGTAATGATTCGACTATATTGTCTTAAATTAAGTCACTGACAAGAGCGAAACAAAAT